>OY755040.1:1922500-2416170 GCA_963576565.1 Aspidapion aeneum
AAATTAAAAATTAAAAATTAAAAATTAAAAATTAAAAATTAAAAAAGGAAAACGGGAAGCGGGAAACGGGCAAACAGGGAAACGGGAAAACGGGGAAACCGGCAAACGGGGAAACGGGCAAACGGGGAAACGGGCAAACTAGGAAACGGGGAAACGGGCAAACGGGCAAACGGGGAAACGGGGAAAATGGAACATGGAAAATAAAAAATGGAAAATGGGAAATTCAAAATTGAAAATGGAAATGGAAATGGAAATGGAAAATGGAACATGGAACATGGAACATGGAACATGGAACATGGAACATGGAACATGGAACATGGAACATGGAACATGGAACATGGAACATGGAACATGGAACATGTAAAATGGAAAATGGAAAATGGAAAATGGACAATGGAAAATGGAAAATGGAAAATGGAAAACAGAAAATGGAAAATAAAAATGGAAAATAAAAATGGAAAATGAAAAGTGGAAGTGGAACGTGGAAAATGGCAAATGGCTAATGGCAAATGGCAAATGGCAAATGGCAAATGGCAAATGGCAAAGGGCAAAGGGCAAAGGGCAAAGGGCAAAGGGCAAAGGGCAAAGGGCAAAGGGCAAATGGCAAATGGCAAATGCCCAATCACCAATGGCCAATGGCAAATGGCAAATGGCAAATGGCAAATGGCAAATGGCAAATAGCAAATGGCCAATGGCAAATGGCAAATGGCAAATGGCAAATGACAAATTGCCAATGGCACCAATGGCCAATGACAAATTGCAAATGGCAAATTACAAATGGTAATGGCAAGAGTTAATTATTATAGCCAAGTTTAAATAAACATTTCCAAATCAGTGAGAACCTTTCATTTCGGAAAATAGTAGACCACATTTTGCTTAATAATTTGTGTTATAACCAAAAACTTCGTGGGAGCTTTAGTTTGCGAAATATTCAGAAAAAACTGTTTTTAAGAGAGCCCAAAATAATACCTTTTTTAGCCATTGCTACGCGGGCTAGGAAGATAAAAAATAAAAAATCTCCTAAAATAAATGATTGGAACAGGATTTTTTTATTGCAAAGATTGATCGATATTGCCATTTAAAATTTTAAAGAAATAAAATTTGGAACTATTTAAAGAAAATATTTTAAAACTATATTTAAAATAATTTCTGTGATAATTTTTAAAATCTTGTCAAAAATACATTTTAGGGCTTAATAAACTGTGTACAAACTTTTACTCAGTACACGCTAACACCAAATTTTTTAAGTAATTGATAGGATTTTTCAACCTATACGTTTAAACCTAGAAAGAAATTTAAATAGTAGTTTACCTAACTAGCCAATACAGCACGCTACAAACTGCACCTTTAATATTAATGTTAATAATAATAATTGATTTGATTAAAATGTTTTGAATATAAATAATTTTCTGATTAATTTTTAGTTTTTTCCTCACGCTTATAGAAAAAATAATGTTTTGATTGCTATCGCGTCGTTTGGCCATCTGCAATCGCGTGCGGAAAAGAGGCACTTTCCGCACGAGTTAGGTACATTATTTTTTCTATAAGCGTGAGGAAAAAACTAAAAATTAATCAGAAAATTATTTATATTCAAAACATTTTAATCAAATCAATTATTATTATTAACATTAATATTAAAGGTGCAGTTTGTAGCGTGCTGTATTGGCTTTGTTTTGACAGTTTGTTTGTACTTTGTTGCTATGGTGATTTAAGATGCCAAATTTAAAACCACTGGTGTTCATTGTTGTTTGACATTGACAATGACGATATTTATACCGGGGAGGTTAAAAACTTATAATTTGAACCTATTTTACTGAAAACTTTATTTTATCGAAAATATTGAAAATATAGCAGAATTTTAGTCAATTTGAATATTTTTAGGATATTTCGTGTGGTAGGAAAGATACAAATGTATTTTGAACGGTCTAAATGTTATAGAACATCTCAAAATCGTAACAAATTTACTTTTCCGCACTAGTGCGGAAAAAATATTTTTCCGCACTAGTGCGGAAAAGTGGCACTTTCCACACTAAAATGCGTGCGGAAAAGTGGACTTTTCCGCACGCTTATAGAAAAAAAATATATAGTTATATATATTTTTTAATTTAACATAACCAACGTCAAGTGAGATGGGAAAAGGGATTTACTAGTATAGCCCCTTTTGTACCTCGTTTAAAAGCTCATGAACTTTTTTTTGACATACGTCAAACTAAATGTCAAAAAAATATTTAAAAAATTTTCACTTGTGGTACATTATTTAAAAGCTTATGGAAAAAGAAAAACAACGGTGTAATTTTTTTTGATATACGCCAATTAAGGTGTCAAAAAACAAATATTTTGAAAAGACCAAAAAACAAAAGTTTAAAATAATATTTTTTGACATTTTTATTGATGGACTTTTTTTCGGGAATCTGTCCAAAAAAGAATTGCGAAAAAAATATTTCTCGTAAAAAATCTCAATCGACGTGTTTTTGAGTTTTTTCAAAAAACTTATATTTAACCCATTAGCGAATTTATTCCAACCGGCTCTTTCTCACAGTAGATTATATCGCACCCCTGCTAAAAAATAGTCACAACTCAAAAAACATTGTTTTGAGAAAATCGCTGTTAAAGAATTTAGTTCATTAGAGAGATTCATTTTTCACTTACATGACAAATTACGAGTTAACATGTTATTTTATATCAACAGGAATCTATTAACTCAATGCAATTGGTGCAGTACATTTCTCAGAAAAAATGATTTTTGTCGTTTTTAGTTAAAAAAAAGATAAAAACCCGATATTGTGACACTTTTTTAGAACAAGGCATCATGACGTTGTAAACCAAGATGTCACGCAGGATGGTAAATAATATAAAAAAAGAAAACAAATAAAGAAGAAACTTTATATTTATTTTTACAACGAGTTATAAAATGCTGAATAACAACTGGGAATGTGATTATTCTCTAATAAATTCAAAAGATTTTTTTCTTATTCTCCTTAATTCTAAGTACACTTTCGACAATTCGAAAAAACAGTCACAACACAAAAAAGAACAGTATTTTACTGGTTATATGGGTCAGATTTAACCAATAGTTCACACGAAAACCTTTACAACTCGAAATGTGACTCTTTTCAGGATGAAACTCCACGTTCACGGTGTTATAAAGTCAAAAGTGACACTGTAAAGGAACGCATCCTCAGCTAAACTGGACAAAATAAAAGAGTCACATCGCCATTTCGCGGTGAATTGTCGAAACATAAATGTGACGCTTTCATGGAAGAAAGTACAATAAGGGTGATTTTTGAGTTGTGACTCTTTTTCAGCGGGTGTGCGATATAATGACCACTAAAAATACTTTCTGAAACCATTGTGCACTGGCTTGATAATTTGTTTTTGAAATTGACACAAGGTATATTAGAACTGTCATTAGAGATTTGTAAGAATTTAATTTGTTTAAAGAAAAATTCTGGATTATATACGAAAAAAAAATTATAGCAGAATCGGAAAGAGTGCAATTTTTCCCATTTTGACACCATTGTACGCTAATCCCAATGGATAGATTTTGATTTTTTTTTCGATTTTGTATTGTGCTCGAGAGGATCTATCCAGCGATACTACTTGTTACCCCGTGTTACGAAATTTCGTATAAATCTTGGCCTAATAACATATACGTACTTAGTTGAACTATGAATCTAAAAAAATAAATAAAACTATTCTCTGACGTTATTCGATAAAGTCATAATCTAAAAATAATAATTCTGCTTCATTTAGCATCAGTGTTAAAATTAAAATTATCTTTATTGGTGCCTATTAATGATTTATTAGTAAAAATGAATCGTATCTAAGCATCGGTCGGCACAACTGGACAATATTTTTTTAATTAAATTGACCACCCAAATAAAACAAGTGTGTAACTGTGACACAGAGATCAATTAATTTAGACCAATCCCAGCTAAACTAAGGAATTAATTTTTAATTAAATTTCATCTAATAAACTGGTTTTCGATAAAACACTAAATCTGATTGAGTATTTTAAAACTGTGCGACAAGTTTGGTGACAAGTTGAGTGAGCCAATTTAATATGCCGAAACAGTGCTGGTGTTTTTTAGTGCTGTTGCTCTGTTTGAGTAAGTAAACTTACCATACTATAATGGTTAAATTTTGGCATATTTTATAAACGAGTAAGAATTTTGTTGTTTCATGCGTGAGCCAAAAAAAAACTGGACAAATTTTTTTCCTTATAACTTTTGAACTATTCAATTAATTTTAATGGGGCAAACTGCACTTGGCAGAGAATTAATCAAAGTTTTGACTAAATATATCTCTTTGTCCGCTATCTCAAAATCCAAGATGGCGGACGAAAGTAAAATTTACCCTTTAAAGATGCTCGTTTACTCTTGTGTTGCGAACATGTTTTGATTATTTTTTTAAATCAATAAGAAGCTGCATTTTTGCCACGGACAACAAGGGATAAATTAGCAAAATCGGTTTAGTGCTTCTAAAAAAATATATTTTTGTTTCATCCATTGTTTTGCATATTATACGATTGCCTTGCCAATCATGTCTGCATTTATTTTCTTATACATTTATTACTAGTAAACCTATTTTTATGAAATAAAAGATATCCTTGTTAGAATTAATTTTGTTTTTCAAGATCATGAACAAAGTTCATCGCCGTCTTAAAATTTAAGGTGGTAACAGAATAATACTTGATTCTATAAAATGGCGTGTTTATTCTTATTTTCCGAAAATGTTTTAGTTATTTTTAATTCATAGAAAATTACTGCTTTTCCCTCAAACAACGAGGTACAAATTATTAAAATCGGTGTGATGGTTCTCAAAAAATCTATTTTTGTTTCAACCATTGTTTAACAAATTATACGATTGCATTGCCAATCCTGTCTGCATTAATTTCCTTATAAATTCGTTATTACATAACCGATTTTAGTGAAATAAAAAAATTATGGTGAGAATTATTATTATAATCAAAATTTGCCGCCATCTTAGAATTTAAGATATCAAATAATTGTGCCTCTTTACCAAATTTTGTACTCAAACTAAAAAAAACTCAAAACATTTATTGACGACAAAATCAAAACAATGTTTGACAAAGCAACGTCAAAAATTTGTACAGAATAGTTGGAACAATATGTTATTTCATTTAAAATTAGTAACTAAAATACTTAAATAAATACATATACACATTTTTGAAAAAGATAGTTTTTTGTAGCATTTTTAAATTTTATTACATTTTCAATTGATTTGATCTCTGTTGGTAAACTGTTGTAGGCTTTTATAGCTTTACAAAATGGTCCCTTTTCGAAAAATGTTGATCTATGCATAGGAATTCCGAGGTCAGCTCTGGGTCTGGTTTCAACAGTCATATTACTGCCGTATCTGTCACTGTTTGTTGGAAAAAGGGCTTTGTGTGTTTTAACAAAAATAACAAGTTGAAGGAAATAAATAGATGGCACTGTCAGTATTAGCACAATGAATAGAGGAGTTTCACCCTACAAAAGGTCCGGTAGTTATGAATTTTGGATATGTAATTAAGGATCATAGCATTTTTTTAAATTAGGCTTAGTTTTTGAAAAAAATTAGATTAATTTGTGATTTTTTAAAATTTTTAAATTTACGGGCGCCTCTGAATTTATAACCATGAAACCAATCCGACTTTCTTGTACAGCATTTTAAAGGAAATTTTATTTGCTACAATAATGTATAACACATTTTGTTCTATAAACCTTGGTTTAAAAAAAAATCGAATAAATCATGGAAAAAACATGGATATTTTTTTACTTTTTTAAATTACTTCAATTAACGGACGCCGCTGAAGAGTTTATAAATAGTTGACCCCCATCGAGTTGTACCTTTTTCAAAAGGAAATTTCATTGTCTACAATAAAGTATATTACATATTTTTCTCTTAGAAGCGTATTTTTTGAGAAAATTTGAGAAAACCTAAATATGTTAGATTTTGGGGGGTCTGGGGGGTTTTTTGAAGAGGTGGTTAGTTTAAGGAGGTGTTTGGCCCCTAAGCTCTCTTACCTTTTTGTACGTCACTAAATTTACACAAAAAAATAAAAATAAATAAAAAACGTGCCGTTTAAAGCATTAGATTTTACAAAATGATTATTTTCTAACTTACTTTAAGTTAAAAGTAACTTCCACTCCATTACAATATTTAAAAATACATTTAAAGAATGGATTTTGTAGCTGATAAAATTCTCTATAAGATATGTTCTTAGAACTTTTACCCTAGAACAAAGTATTTCGGAGCTTATGCCGTCTATAGTAGAAAAAATCTGAAAATTTGCCCAAGCACGTGATTTTAGTCATTTTTGGAAATTACCTAGCTCCGTTACTGCTGCTCGCAGAACAACCATAGTACCACTTAATTGTAGACAATTATATCCTCTAAAAAATTTCATATAACTGTTTTTGCGATTTAGTGTACTGGAACGAAATTAAAGGCAAAAAACTAAAAAAAGTGCCAATTTTTGATGGTTTTTTCAAGATGGCGGAGGGAGCACAGGGGTGGAAGTGACGAAAACTCAGATTTTCAACTACCCTCCTGAGCTAAACAACATATCCAAAATTCAGAACTACCGGACCTTTTGTAGGGTAACCCCCCTATTTTGGCCTCTATTCATTGAACTATATTCGTAGTCTGGTGAAGTGCGGAGCACATGAAGTGCCTGGTTTAAGTTTCAGTAAACACCTAATAATTCTTTTTTGCCTTCGGAAAACATCCATTGCAAAGGAGGAGGACCCCCAAAAAATAATACCATGTACACTTTCAAGACTGTCAAATGAAACCAGATCTCTTAGGCGTCTTATAAACAGCACAAGAGCTATTAAGTCTGTTTTTTAGTTTATTTATTTATGGTTCCCAACGAAGACATAAGTCTTATCTATTTTAATCCCTAAAAGATCTGTAAATTCTAAAACTGGTTTAGACTTTCCATTGAACTGAACATATAAAGATTCATCAGTTTTGATTTGTTTGCAAAAAGTTACCAATCCAGTTTTTCCCATGTTAAGCCTAAGATAATTTTCTGCACATTAGTTTGACATTTCATTGGAAGCTTGAGAGCATTTTTTAGAAAGTTCTTGACTATTACGTCCAGATGCAGTCACAGTTTTATCATCAGCAAACTGGGCTACTTTGCCAACTGTGATTTGTTTGATTGAACTTTTTTTAATCGATGGTTAAATGTAATTTTAATCGGACTATAGGTTTTATTGAGTTCTATAAAATAAAAAATATATTTTTAGATTTTATTATAATGGTAACGTCAAGAACGCCTCCCCACCCGGCCGCTAGTGCATGCCTTTTTGAGGACTGCGATCTGGACTCAGGCCCGGTGTGTAGCATCGATGCCTCTGGAATGTTAAGAACATTTGAAAACGAGTGCATGGCAATGATAGCTTTTTGTCGATCTGGAAGATGTAAGTTATATACAGAGTTTTTCCAAACGGTCTGTACAAAATCCTAGCACATATTCCTGATGTCAAAATAAGTCGATTTGAAGCAACTTACCTTAGTCCGAAATTGCTCCATTTCAGAGATACAAGGTGGTAAATTTAAAAATTAAAAATCGATTTTCTTAAAATGTATGAACATTTCTCAACGCATTACTTTAAAAATTGGTACTCGGGGTTTTTTTGGGATGCGAAACCTAAATATGGATACCTTTTCACTGTGGCCGTTAGAGGGCGCTTCACAATGTTCTTTTTATAGTTTAAAATTACTATAACTTTTTTCTCAGTGTAACTTTTAACATTCAAACAAGTTTCGTGGCTAATCGGGCAAAAAGGAGTTTATATATATATTTTTCCGTGGGTAGCCTGAAAGCTTTACCTCACGGGGGTCCAAGATCTAATGGACACCTAATAAGTGTTGACAGTTAACTGTTTCGTCCTTATGGGACTCCTCAGAACACTGCTGGTCAATGTGACAAATCTTGCGAAGTTAATTAGACGGTTTTGTCTCTAATCAAATGTAAATAGTGAGAAAACTATCGCAAGAAGCGCCATCTACCGAGATACGAGAGAAACAAAAAACATAAGCAGACGAAAAACTGCTATACAATATCGATCAATGAAAAGATCGAATGCAAATAAAAGAAAACAAATTATAGTCCGTGACCTACGACAGCTCTTTGTCTTTCAGGCCGGATCAACGCATATTGCATTTTTACCCGTCATCAAGACAGTCAGCGTCAATCAACGGAATTTTTAAGCCAAATAATACTAACAAACGTGGAATTTCGTACCCGTGAATTTAAAAATCAAACAAGTTTCGTGGCTAATCGGGCAAAAAGGAGTTTTTGTTTCCCTCATATTTTTGTTTTGTAACTTTTGTTGTTAAGAAAATATTTTCCTGAATCTTTTTAAGCCGAAAATGTAATCTTGTTAACATGCGCTAAAGAAAGTCGTTTTCGAGATATTTCCGTTTTTAGTGTTCGATGCCGCAACGGAATACTGAAATTATTTTGAATGACTATTTTACTAGTGTTTTACACTTGCAAAATGTCATAGCAACGGCCAGTTTTCTACTGACTATTGTTCTCAAAGCTTTATTCAAGTTTGTTACTTTTCGGCAATTTTGCTCATAAAATTTTTTAATTTAAAAATTTAATTTTTAAATCACCCTGTATCTCTGAAACGGAGCAATTTTGGACTAAGGTAATTTGCATTAAATCGACTTATTTTGACCTCAGGAATATGTGCTAAGATTTTGCACAGACCTTTTAGAGACACCCTGTATATTTTCCAATTATAAAGCGTCTCTTTGGTGTAAAACTGGCAGCCACTTTTCAGCAGCCAAGTGTGAAGTTAGCAATCACATATAGCAAGCAAAATGTGAAGTACGCAGTGAATTTTGGCGTGGGTTTTAATCATGCCTAGGAAACTCAATGCAACTTGACAGGTCATTAGGTTAAAGTTCTCACTAAGCTCAAACGAGGCGCTGCGGTCGCGCGTTTGTTCCTTATTCTATTTTTTTGAGAATTATCTGTGGTTTGGATTTTTCGTCCCCCTTTTTTTCAGGTAGAAAAACCTCTTCCACCGCATTTTATTTCGGGTTCATTTTAAATCTATCTTTTTGGCTTATGTAGGTAATCTTTGCTGCTGTGACGCATTAAAATTAAATTTTGTTAAATTTGTAACTTTTGCAATTTTAAATATAAAAGAATAAGAATTTCTAGTTGCTTTTCTGGGTGAAGTGTCTAAAGTTCAGACGAGTATAAAATGCATAGTTTTCCGAGACATTTTAAGGTAAGTTTTCTTATTTTCTCATTTGAGGTTAGATTGGCATTTGATAAAATTTGTATTGGTAGTGTCTTTTTAACTTCTTATCGCTTACTTTACGGAACTATGAATACAGGTTTCCAATGCCTGATAGGTGCCTTATTTGCCCATCAATTAAGCACAAATTTAGTGTTAATTTTATGTCTATCCCCTTCTTTTGATATTAAGTAAAAGGGAGACACATACAAAATGAACACTAAATTTGTGCTTCATTGATAGGTAAACCCAGCAGCGTAATGTACTTTGAATAAATTTATTCCTTAATTTTAAATCTTTATCTTTCCATAATCTAGTACCTATGATTAATGTGGTTATAAGTTGATTTGTTTTCAGCTTTTGGATGATATGTGCGACCACTGATAAGCTATGTATATACTACTTTGAAACATACCCTACACAACTTACAACCAAGGCGAGGAGGTACTTTTAAATCATGTCAGATTTTCGTCAAGCTGTTAAAAAGTAGACAAGAATGATTCTCTTCACGAACAACTGTTTCATTATTTATTCACTCATCACTCACCAGAAATGTAAAAGCAAATTTAAATATGCTAGATAGTGTTTGGTTTTTCATTATATTTTATTTTACCAATCAAATAGACTATGTATTATTTCATCAATAGTTAGTCGTTAATTTGTAGCTTTTTTTATAATAATAAAAACTCATTTAAAAAATGTTTTATTTATTGCACTTTATATATCATTTTCAATCTGTTTATATCTTATAAAGACAGTGTATGTCTTTATAAAATATTGACTGAAAACTTTTAAATTAAAGAAAATTTATTATAAAAGGCGATTCAAATTTCCCGCCTTAACTTTTAGTTCGTCACTAAGCTCTGCAGTGGGCGCCACAGAGCTAACGACCTGTCAAACAGCCGGATTTGCCTATCTAATAAAAACTCACTGAACCGCGCCACAAATCCTTTATCTATGGGTTTTAATATAGGAGGTAATCGAAAGGTAATTTAGTCTAGAGTTGAATAAAATATATTTCAGTTTTTAGTTATATTAGCTCCCACGTACACTATGACTATAGTACCTAGTGTGAGCTTAGGGGGCCCATATATTGGCAGAGTATTTTATTTTGTGTGCCGGTGTTACAATATTGTATGTTTTTCCTCTGTGCGCTTTTTCCGTGCAAACTTTTTCCGTGCGAACCTTTTCCATTATGCGATTATTTCAGGGATTGTAATAAAACAAGTCAACAAAAATTTATTTTATTATATTTTTTTCATATTTTAACTTAATCTGGGGGGGGGCAAACTAACAAAATACTTCTTTTAAAACCTAGTTTCAGTAGCGGATCCAGGATGTCCGGGGGGAATAGCAAAGAAGGCAGTAAAAACTTTAAAAAAAAATGACAGTTTTTAATGCCTGTTCTCCGAAGTATGCTATTATAAATAAACTGCGCCGTCGGTAATCAGATTATTTTTCTGTGTTTTTTTTTAAATTAAGTGTTAATTTTTCTAAAAAAAAGTTTAATTTGGAAAAAAATTTTGGGTTTATTCATTGGTTATACTGGAACTAAAAATTATAATCTTTATTTTATGTAGAGGGGAGGCCTTGGCCCGAATTCGCCACTGCCTAGTTTTATGTAGATTTTATACAAAACACCCCTTTTCGGTTAAAAACTGAGAAATTTGATTTCTTTTTGACCTTCTTATTTTAAAGTGGTTTAAAAAGGGCGCCCATAAAAAAACTTGCGACCAAACAAAAGCGAAACAAAAAAAGTCATCATGTCTTGAGTTTCCTTTAAGGTCGCCCATCAATGGGCGCACGCAGGGGGAAGAGGGGGGCCTCCAGGCCCGGGCACCCCAAGCCTAATTTTTTAAAAATATTGTTGACAAACTTCGTGAATAAAAAATAAAATAGCATAAAATACGGCATTATGGGCATTCGATCCCATCGCGCGAACCTAATGTGATTTTGACGTTGATAAAAATCTACTTAGAATTCACTTGAAAAAAACTTTGCGGTTTTGATTTGATAATAAAGTTATTACAACGCCGTTTTTAGCAACGTTATTTTTTATAATGTTAATGAATGTCATGTTAAGCTTGTTTTTATATATGAAATAAACGTTTTTTTCTAGCAGCTTTTAAAATCAACGTTTTTTTTCTCACGCGTTTTTTGCGTGTTAAACACCTGATTGTGCTATGTGGGATGCTTGGTATTATATTATTAGAGACTTTAAATACAAATAGATAATTTTTTTTCAGATTTTGTGGAAGTTCGAGAAGGAGAATGCTAGCAACTGGAAGAACGTAAATATCATTAGAAATTGATTAATTAATAATACGAGTAAATATTTCCCTGAAAATAATAGTGTCAGTATTTTGATTTCTTATGCATGGTTATCATTTTATGAAAACGGTCATTATACTTAACTAGTATTGTAGAATATGGTAGGTTATTTATCTGGAATAGTTTTAAGCTTGTGTTATATTTAGGCATAAATTTAATTCCTATTATTTTTATAACTAATGAAAATCCTAGATATAATTAATATATATATGTATAATTAATTAATTTAAAATAAATATAAAAATAAATACAAAATAGAATATTAATGTGTCTTTATCAGGAGTAGGGATCAGTTCCTCAACAGGTTTTTGGAGTTTACAGGCCAAAGCACTGCCTGATAAATTTCGTCAAAGTGAAAAATGTCAACAATAGGTGGGGCTGCTGCTAGTAAAAACATTTCTGTTTTAATTTGATAAAGGCGGTATTACAACGCAGTTTTTAGCAACGTTTTTTTTTATAACGTTAATGAATGACCTATTAAGCTTGTTTTCATATATGAAATAAAGTTTTTTTTCTAGCAGCTTTTAAAATCAACGTTTTTTTTCTCACGCCCTTTTTACGTGTTAAACACGTGATTGTGCTATGTGGGTGGTGGCTTCTATCCCATAATATCCTTGGAAAACCCTCCTGAATCATCTCAAAAATATCCAAGTCATCATTGAAAATCTCGTTTTCTTTCACAATATCAATTTTTTTTTTGAAAATATACAATGCTTTTTTTGCTTGTGTACAAAAAACATCACAATTGTATACTTTTTAGGTTAGGTTTAGGGAAGCGCTAGGGAGTCAAAAACGGGCCCCTAGATTCAGGGTTCACCTAAGGTAGTTTAGGGGAGACCCAAGATCCATAGCAATCAAAACACTTCCCGAACCTAAATTTAGGTGGCACCTAGTGCTAGGTGGCCCCTAAATATATTGGTGCAACTGGCAGTAAATAAAGCTGCTACTATTAAACCTAAATATATATTTTTTAAATTTAAATTTATTTGTTAGTTTTTTGTTGCCTATTTTGCAAGGTATTATACTACAAGGCCAAAAAATGGTTAAAACTTTGACTAAAATGTAGACTTAGTTTATAAACTTAGCACTTACCACGCTTTAGTAACTAATGCCGTAGTTATCTTCGAAATTAGCTTTGTTTATAATAATTATAAATATTAATTAAAAAAGTTTAGTACTTACAAATAATTTACCTAATTAGTTTAGCTATAAGTAAATAAATATGCACCAGTCTTTATCTGATTTCCTTTGAAGATTAAAATGAAAAGGGACAGGCTTTGTACGACTGTACTTGTACATCTAAAATAAATAATATATCCATGAAAAAAAAATTACAGCCAAACTTCGATAAATCGAATTTTCTGGAGAAATCACCTAATTAGAAATCGTTCTAACTTCTTTGTTTGCATTATGGAATGTTTTAAATTCAGTCGATTTGCTATACGCTTAAGGGTTGTGTGTACCTTACTCTGTCACAAAAAATGACTTTTTTTCGATAAAATAAATATGTACAGTAATACATTATGTATAAGATCAAAAATAAGAACAAAAATTATGTATTCACATGTGTTAGAGGTTAACGTTTTTAATATAGACTTGGTTGTATCAGAATTATTGCAAGTATACGAATTTTTCATTAAAAAAATACGTAAATTTTGATTTACAAAAAATACGAAAACGGCGAAAAAATTTTTGTTTATTATTTGAGTCGAAGTCTTGATAAGTCAAAATTTTTATGTGACACGAACCAAAATGAGGGTTTCAAAGTTTTAATAAATATTAAACAACAGATTTTTAAATATAAAAAGACAAGTCGCGCTTATTAAAAACCAGTCTTAAATACGCAGTGAAACAGTTAACATGAAGAAAATAAAGTAAAGTCATAAAAAATCAGTGAAACAATTAACATCAAGAAGAAAAAGAGAAGTTATAAAAACAAAGTGAAAATATTAAAATTAGAAGATTAGTATCAAAACCTCAGTTAAAGTGTTTAAATTAAAAAACTCGTAGTAGTGAAGTAATTTAGTAAAAAGTTAAAAATCAGTATAGTACGTAACAAGATACAGGTTGTAGAACTGCATAAAAAGTAGTGAATTTAGACATTTTTTAAGGAGCAAGAAAATTGGTGCTGAAAGGTAAAATGGTGCCTTTGATATAAGAAACAGTAATTCTTATAGGCTCCTGGAGATTATTTGGTGAGGTCATTTTTTATAGGAACTTGTAAAACCTAGACTTTAATACCAGTGTTTGGTGTTTAAAGGGAAATAATATGCCTTTTAAACTAGAATTGAACAATTATGTGCTAGACCCAAAGTAAAAACTATATTGTGGTTAGACTCTAGGAAAAATTGTGTTTAAATGTTTAAAATTGTTAATTGATGTTATTATTGAAAATATTCTATTGACATTGCTTTGTTTTTGCGAATTTTGTACTAAAGTTTTGAAATGAAAATATAGGTATTTGTAACAGAATTTAAAGTGTCTTTTAATATCATTTCTCGTCTGAGCTAAACATTCTAGAACGCCTGCCTCAAAATAAATTTAATGTAACCGCAGATAGGCAAAAGATGAATTTCTCGGCTCAACTTAACCAGCCTACAGGGGTACCAGGCAACGAGAAGGCGGACGAACTCGCACGACTCGGGGCAGGAACCGCCTATGTAGGACCGGAGCCACTTTTGGGCGTGACAAAAAGACAAGTGCAAAGCGGACTCAACAAATCGGCCCAGGACGCGCTATTAAACTCCTGGGAAACAGGAACGGGTTGCAGACAGACCAGAGAATTCGTAGACCGTCCAAAAGCGACCAGAATTAGATGGAGGCTGGGACGGACACGAAAAGACCTCGGACTGCTGATAGGTACTCTGAACCGGACATAACCGGTTGAGGAGGCACATGACACGTATAGGAGCCGAGAAGGACCCTACCTGCCCAGCCTGTGGACAGGAAGAAGAGACATCAAAACACCTCGTGGCAGAATGCGAGGCCTACGCAAGGATGAGACAACAGGCACTCGGAGTGCCAACTCTGAGCAAGGAAGAACTGCACATGCTCAAATGGGCAGACTTACTGGACTTTGTAAAGAGAACAGGAAGGCCCAATGAGTTACCCGACCATCAAAGGGAAGTGCAGAGAGTGGGTTAAGGGACAGACTTGGGGCATGGCAAAAAGGGCCTACTCTGGCCTACTTGTCAGACCTGCGGGTCAACCCCCCCACTACTACTACTACTAACAAGCCTAAATGCGGGTTTTACAACATGGTTGTTCGAGTTATCGAAGTTCGACTGTATAACTGCTTTACTAAGGATACTTACTTCGTCCACACCGTTGCGCACACCTCAAACGTTGCAAATTTTGATAAGTAACGCCGTTATCGCCGCACACAGGATTAAATTCACTAGTAGTTAGACAACGATCTTCGCAGGGTGACCTGGTAGTACGCATCCCTGGAATGGGTATGGTGGTGGTCCCCGGAGTTGTTGGTCTGAATTGAGGGATTGGAAAGTTTTCATTGTGAATTAAATCATAAATTGGCCTAAAACCCGTTATAAACCAATTAAAAGCAAATCACGGTCCTTAAATAAACCGGTTGTCTGGTAACTCGGTCTCATGACGCCCGTGACGTCTGAGCTACGTCACAGTTTTCGTAGCAATCAGCAGTCAAACGCTGTTTATAGCGTAATTTCGTCTTTTGTCAGGAAACTTTGTACATTTTGGGTCTTGTCGTCTTGTACGTAGTGTTTATACCTGTTCCGTGATTGCTATAAATGTATTGTACCCTGTTTCCACCAATGCATGCCCACCCCGATTCAAAAAACGCACGTGATGGGCCATGGATTTGCACCGGTTTTAAATGCAGCGTCACCTGATGCGTTTTTAGAATCGGGATGGGCATGCATGGAAACAGGGTATTTAAGACTAATAAATTTTTTTTTTAAAATATGGTTTAGTTTATATTGCAGGATTTTAGCACGAAAACATCACAATGAGTTCCCTGAACTTGGTTGCTATACATATGAAAATAAACAAATCAACATGCATTCATATGCCATGTCATCTTGGGTGCAAAGCCTTTCTTTTGGAGGCCTAACTGAGCCTTCACCATCATGGAAAGAAGATGTTAACAAAATGGACAAATGGTTCATAAAATTGCATGGTGCCAATTTTAAATTTATTAAAACAAATATTGTGAAGCGAAATTTATATTTGAAAAATTTTCTATTCCATATAAATCGGTAAATTTATTTGTATTAAGTATAAGAATCAAATTTATAAATACCAAAAAGCAAAATGAATCCACAATGAAACGAAAGCTTGATGATACAGGGACTGATGAGAGTCGAAAAACAGTAAAAAAGTTAAAGAAAATTATTTTTTCTATAAGCGTGCGGAAAAGTCCACTTTTCCGCACGCATTTTAGTGTGGAAAGTGCCACTTTTCCGCACTAGTGCAGGAAAAGTAAATTTGTTACGATTTTGAGGTGTTCTATAACATTTAGACCGTTCAAAATACATTTGTATCTTTCCTAGCACACGAAATATCCTAAAAATATTCAAATTGACTAAAATTCTGCTATATTTTCAATATATTCGATAAAATAAAGTTTTCAGTAAAATAGGTTCAAATTATAAGTTTTAAACCTCCCCGGTATAAATATCGTCATTGTCAATGTCAAACAACAATGAACACTAGTGGTTTTAGATTTGGCATCTTAAATCACCATAGCAACAAAGTACAAACAAACTGTCAAAACAAAGCCAATTTTGCAGATACAAGCGTCTTTTGAATTTTTCAAACAAAAAAATCAGATTTTCAATGGATTCTTCGGACGAAGATCTACCCCAGTCAGTTCTAGAAGCCGCTAGAATGTGAATAATAATAATTGATTTGATTAAAACGTTTTGAATATAAATAATTTTCTGATTAATTTTTAGTTTTTTCCTCACGCTTATAGAAAAAATAGTGTACCTAACTCGTGCGTAAAGTGTCTTTTCCGCACTTGATTGCTGGCCAAACTCCGCTATCGCGTGCGGAAAAGAGGCACTTTCCGCACTAGCTAGGTAAACTACTATTGAACTATTCTATAATTACATAGGTTTAGTTTTTTGTTACTTGTAATATGATTTAAAAACAAAACTGATTAGGACCATTCTTAAATTATATACTGGGTGTTCCAAGTTAAAAGTCCACCGTGTTCCAAGTTAAAAGTCCACCATATTGCAACTTTGTTATTATTAAAAATAGAAAAAAAATTTTAATTGGCAAACTGGTGGAATTTTTTAAAATTATATTTTTGTTTTTTGAAAAAACTCGACAACTCAATGTTTGATTTTTTTATTTAGGCATCTTAAAGAGCGTCAAAAATTCTACTAGTTTGCCAATTTAAACTTTTTTCTATTTTTAATAATAAAAAAGTTAGCAATGGTGGACACTCAACTTGGAACACCCTGTATAATGCTCAAGTAGGAGGGAAGGAATATTAGCGTTACAGTCAATGTATTTTTTATTATAATTTTTCTTGAAATGCGTTAAGAAGGGGGGATCAAAAATCATTCTGTTATGTAATTTATGAATGTTCCCTTACTGCCATTGACTTAAAGTCATTTCAATATCCTTTCTTTTAATTTTTTTGACAAAATTTCTCAAAAAAAAAACTCTTAATTACCTATCCACAAAAAAAATTAATATTGCAGTGTTCAGCGAAAAAAGTTAAATTAATATAAACAAGAGTGTCAAATTAACTTAGGAAAAGTATTTATAATCGTGTCCTAAATCTGATATTTATAAAACTGTTGGAATTTTTATCATAAATTTTTAAGTTATTTGATTTTTTAATAAATTTTGGTATTTTTACGGCATCTATCTTTATTTCTCTCATAATATAACGTATAGGTCTCTCTTTATTGATCGTGGAGCAGGCATATTGCCGCGTCATAGGTTGCCGAGTTCTTATTGGCTGGGAGTTACCAGACAACCGGTTTATTTACGGACCGTAAAAGGAAATGACTAGAGTACGCTACAGGGCGTCTAGTCCTCTTCAACATAAGCCCGTTTTGTGTGAGCGTTTAACAGTACAGTAAGGAAACGTGGGCTGTTTTATTATATAACTTTATTGACATTTAAAAATTTTTGGCCAGTGATAAAAAGCTTTGGGGGTGCACACCAAACAAAAAATAAAAATTGCGGCGCAGGCGAAAATCTTTTTTCAGTGCCACGCTAACTTTTTGTGCCATCGATTGGGCCGTCATATAGAGCAAATAATTAAAATATTAGATATTTAGTTAGATATTAGTTAATTACCTATTATTATTGTTTTTATAAATAAATAATAAATTATCGCACCTAGGTTATTTTCTCTTCTAATGGCAAAGATGAAAATTTAATTGTCTTTAAATATTGCACGCTAATGCTATCAGAATTAGAAACTTCCACCATTGTCGTAAATACCAAATGGTCGAAATCAAAACAAACCGCCCCACTATAGGATAAAAAATCCAAATTTTGGCCAATATAGGAAGAAAATAGGTTTACCTTTTAGTTATTAAATTACCACCAATAGTAGTTTACCTAACTAGTGCGGAAAGTGCCTCTTTTCCGCACGCGATTTCAGATGGCCAAACGACGCAATACCAGAGTTTGGCCAGCAATTAAGTGCGGAAAAGACACTTTACGCACGAGTTAGGTACCCTATTTTTTCTATAAGCGTGAGGAAAAAACTAAAAATTAATCAGAAAATTATTTATATTCAAAACGTTTTAATCAAATCAATTATTATTATTCACATTCTAGCGGCTTCTAGAACTGACTGGGGTAGATCTTCGTCCGAAGAATCCATTGAAAATCTGATTTTTTTGTTTGAAAAATTCAAAAGACGCTTGTATCTGCAAAATTGGCTTTGTTTTGACAGTTTGTTTGTACTTTGTTGCTATGGTGATTTAAGATGCCAAATCTAAAACCACTAGTGTTCATTGTTGTTTGACATTGACAATGACGATATTTATACCGGGGAGGTTTAAAACTTATAATTTGAACCTATTTTACTGAAAACTTTATTTTATCGAAAATATTGAAAATATAGCAGAATTTTAGTTAATTTGAATATTTTTAGGATATTTCGTGTGCTAGGAAAGATACAAATGTATTTTGAACGGTCTAAATGTTATAGAACACCTCAAAATCGTAACAAATTTACTTTTCCGCACTAGTGCGGAAAAAATATTTTTCCGCACTAGTGCGGAAAAGTGGCACTTTCCACACTAAAATGCGTGCGGAAAAGTGGACTTTTCCGCACGCTTATAGAAAAAAATATTTAAAATGACCAAGTCCTCAATATTTGTAATAATAACATTTGAAATCTAAGTAGGCTGTGCTTGATGACAGCGCAAAGTCAGCTTACACGTCGAATAAAGTATTCCTTTGTTTTTTCTTTAAATATTTAATGATATTTCAAAAGGCGCTGTACCAAAGATATTAATTTAAAAGTGATTTTTTTTATTACCCATGAAGAACGAAGGTAAAATTAATTAATTATTACCTTTTGTTTTTAGAAGCTTACCTATTTTTTATTTGCTGGTTTTAAATCAATATATAGCAGAAATCTGGCAAAAGAAATAAAATTGTTTGGTTAGGTTGAATTACAAAATGAGATCCGCAAGGATCCGATCAGGCCGATATGTAATAATATTCTTTAGAGTTTAGGCTAAAAGGCTGTTGAAAACCGTTTGCAACTATTTGCAACAAAGGATTTTTTTTTACTTTTAGATGAACTCTGCAATAAAAATCAAGACCTTTTTGATGTGTGGTTGTCTAAGATAACACAAGTTTCCTTTGAATTAATTTATCATTTTTGGGTAATATTAGTTTCCCCGTGTTGTCCATTGCCTTTAAATTTGACAAAATTTGAGAACTACTGCTTTGAAACTGCTTATATTTTCATGAGCACTTATCCTTGGTTTCCTATGCCAGCTAGTGTACACAAGGTGCTTATTCACAGCAAGCAGATTTTGCAGAATTGTTTATTACCAGCTGGGTTTTTGGGAGACGAAGCCGCAGAAACGAGAAACAAGATCTACAAGCATGATCGGGAATACCATGCCCGAAAAAGTAGTAGAATAAATAATTTAACAGACATTTTCAATAGGGCAATGGACACTTCAGACCCCTTAATCTCAACTTTCTCACTTATGTCACGAAAATCCAAACTGAAATCGAAAGTGTTACCTGAAGATGTAAGAAATTTTTTACAATCACCCGATGAATATTTATCTAAATCAGGTTTACTTGAAAATAACAGCCAATCCAGTAGTGTTGAGCCAGATCATGAATTTTTATTTGACATTTCAGAATTAGATAGCTTAGATTTGGATTCAGAAATAAACGATTAAGTAAAACTTCAAGAAAAATTAAGTGATCTGTAATATTTAGGATTTTGCTATTTTTGAGTAAATATAACTTGTTCTGTGTTTGCAAAATTTTTCAATATTCAGCCATTTTTATTTGTGGAAGTATCCAGGAATTCCAGATAATTAGGGTGAATGTAAGATGTTTCTTATGAATATAGAACTAGAACAAACAGTGTAATTCTGATTTGGCACTTTTGGGGATTTTAGGGTTATTTAAAGGAAAGAGATAAAATATGAAGTTAACTTTTATGGTGAAAACTACATATTACCAAGCTACACAGCGTTCTAAAAATTCTGCTTTTTGAAAAGTGTCTATAATCCTTTATGTCTGATTTTTTATGTGTTGTCTTTTTATATTTTTAAAAACTTTAACTTTGATCTGTTTAATTTTCAAAATCGACATTCAATTTGACTGAAATACAGCTCTACACATGCGGTTGTCTTATATCTTCTATGCAAGTTATTTCCAACACCCCAAAATTGCCCAATGGGGATCACCCTGTACATAATAAAATCTTATATAATTTACTAAAATGATTCTAAACTCTTTAGTATACCGCCTATAAAGGTCTTCAAAATATTACTACTCAAAAAAATCGATTTTGCTTGCTTAAATCATATTCTTCTAATATTGACCTAAATAAAGACGTCTTATCCTACTGTGCGCCCGCGCCCGACCGATAATGCCACGTTGTCTAAGTGCTAGTGGTGTGCAAAGACTATCTACTGGATACTTTAATAATATCTGGTACATGGACGGATTCGAAGTAATCGAATCCTTCGACGCCAAATACCCGTTACTCGAATCCCGAATGGGACCGAAGCCGAAGTGTTACTTTCGTATCAATCATATCGGCAACGGCCGTATGAGTAACGGGTTTGGAGTACTTGTAATCATTTGGACCGATATTTATTTACTTTAATATTTGATTATTTGATTCAATAGCTGTTGATGTGTTATGTCTAGCGGGGCGGCTTATCTGGCGCAGTGTTGTCAGGCTCGGAAATGTATTTTCCCCAGAATGTATTTAAAATGTTGCCAGATTTTGAACATTTTAACTGTTTCCTCTGTTTTTAAATGACTCTTCATTATAAAGAACTACTAATCAATATAAAATTTAAAAACAATTTGTATAGATATTGGGTATTTCAATTTTTAGTTTAAATTAGAAAAGTCGAAAGCGCTCCCTAAAAATAAATAAAAAAACCGGCACTTAATACAAAACCTTGTTTTTTTGATAAACTAAAATAGTGCAGCTAAACAAAGACCCTCAATTCGACATATAAAACACTATTAGCTTCTATATACAAAAAATAATAACTTTAGAATGTCAAATCAAGGTCAAAAATACCACTTACACTATTGGCACTATATACAAAAGATAATCACACATAAAAAACACAATGACTTTCACAGCTCTACAAGGCCAAAAATACCACTCACACCAGTGGCGTATATAAGGGGGGGGCCGCCGCCCCCCCGAAGCTATGATTTTTTTGATATTTTCCACATATTTCATGAATACAAGCATAAAATACGGCCTTATGAGGTCTTGCCCCCCCCCCCCCCCGAAACTTTCTTCTATATACGCCACTGACTCACACTATTGGCATATGGTCAAAAAGACCATCCAGACTATTCGCCTATCAAGATCACGAAGCTGTTAAGTTAAAAACCTAACAATCCTGAAAAAAATATAACTTTTGTTCAAAATACCCCTCCAGATTTTAGTTGTAAACCCGCCGGTATATAGACCCCCCAGAATGTAGACATTTTTAAAACGTAGCTACATAAAGATGCGGTTTTTAATTTTAGTGGCCTTTTAAAAACAGAGCGTCGCAAGTCGGCTGTCCCATTTCAAAACACAGTAACTGCATTTTTTTAAAAATGTGGAAAAATCGATTTTTCCAGGCCGCAGAAAATTTTTTAAATAAATTAAATAAAAAAGTTATAATTCCTGAGAGAAACCCTATTTACATTTTACATTTACAGTAGGTCGGCAGTCAAGAAACTAATCGAGCAAAGGCTTTTTTAACCAACTTAGCTGCCCTTGCTAGTTTGTTACAGGGTAATTGTTATGGTGGAGGCCGCACTTTTTATACAAATTGAAGCAGATTTCCTATATCAAAACACAGTAACTACAAAACCTATTTGAAAACCCGGTAAGTTTTGTTAGTTAATGTGTTTTGAAATGGGAAAAGAATCGGTCGAATGTCAGTTACTGTGTTTTGCATCTACAGTATCTTCCTCGTTTTTAGACCGATTTTAGTTTTAAAAATAACAAAAGGTAGACCAAAACCCCGTAACCTTAAATTACTAAAAAAATCGATTTTGAAAAAAATGTCAGTTACTGTGTTTTGAGATGGGACAGCCGAATGTCGGTCAGATTTTTTATCTCCCCGAGAAATAACTATCTAAAACCCCCGAAAAACATCGAATTTGATACATTCTCTACATAAGACCTTTTGATTTGTTTTATTCGCTTTGGGGTAATGGTGCATAGAGTTATGGGCTCTTAGACTATACCTGTTGATTTGGGAATTCGGATTCAAATTGTGACCTGACCAGTCAGTATTAAGCCATTCAAAATTTCTTCCGGGTTTACGGGTATTCCCAAAATTTTGATTTTTCCATTGTAGATTTTCCTCAGAATCATCCTCAAAAACAATTGCATCGGCGTCAACATTTCCTAAAATTAATTTTGGCGTTAACTTTATATTTTATTTTTATATTTTTGAAACGATTCGTCCCCTTTTACTTGAAGTAGATAGAAATCTTAGATTATAGGGGTAGGAGAAAGGGATAAAGTAAATATTTTTACCAGTAATTACTAAAGGGTCTAAAGTACTAGGTTCTAAAATTGAAGGTTTAACTAGTTTTTTTCCTTTGCATGCAATAGTTTTTGAATATTTATATAATTTAATACCTTGCAGAAGGGAAGGGAAACCAGAAGACAGCTAAGAAATTTGATACGCACAGAAAAAAATGAAATGTTCGTGCGCAAGTGCCACGACATAAATACACACGTAGGAGGTAGGCAGAGTTCTGAAGTATGGAAATTCATTTCTACAGTAAAAAACCCAACAAAAGAAAAAGTAAACATCCAGATAATCAAATCAGAATAATGGACAGAACACTACAAGGGACTGCTGCAGGAGACGAGACCCGAATATCTGGCAGCCTCATCGAAAAAGAAATGATAAAGAATAATATTAAAAAGCTTAAATCCGGAAAAGCTAGCGGACCTGGGGGAATATATGCTGAAATGCTCAAATATGGATCAGAGAAACTAGTCGAAAATGTCCCACACGGACATCCAGTACCTAATGATTGGAAACTTGCATTCATATCCTCAATACATAAAAAAGGAAACAAGCTGGATTGCAACAATTACAGAGGAATTTCAGTAACCAGTACTTTAAGTAGATTGTACGGTAGGATTCTTAGAGATCTAATAGAGAATGATTTTCATGAACAAGAAGAAGAGCAAAGTGGGTTTCGCGCAGGCAGATGATAATGTTTTTTGTCTTAAACAAGTAATTGAGAAAAGAAGCGCCAGAAATATAGAGACTCATGTTACCTTTGTTGACCTACAAAAAGCATATGATACCGTTCCAGTAGAAAAATTATGGACAGTGTTAGAGCAAACTAATATCAATCATACATACATAAAAGCGATAAAAGAACTATACAAAGGGTCAAAATCTAAAATTAAAATTGGAAATCGACTTTCAAAAGAATTCATGGTAACAAAAGGCTTAAGACAGGGATGTTGAATCTCTCCAACTCTTTTTAAAATATATATCGCAGTAGCTCTAAAAAACTGGAAACGTAAAGTGCACGTCATGGGAATACAACTTAACGACCGATTTACCATATACACACTACAGTTTGCTGACGACCAAGTAATTGTGGCTAATGATAAAGAAGACATGGAGTATATGATGAGAAAGTTAACAGAAGAATATCAAAAGTGGAGATTAACAGTGAACGTGGACAAGACACAGTACTTATGTATTGGAAACGAATCCAGTGAGTTAGTACTAAAAAATAGACAAACAATATCTCCATGCAATGAGTATGTATACTTGGGTGTCACATTTGATAAGACAGGTACAGACTGTAAAGAATTGGAAAAAAGAATAGTAAAAGCAAAAAAAGTTATTGGATGTCTTAACAGTATTTTATGGAGCAGAGAGATAAAAAAGAATGTAAAATTTAACATATATGAAACAATGGTCAAAAGCACGCTGTTGTATGGAATAGAGACTTGTCGCGTAACAGAAAAGTACAAAACAAAAATGGAAAATGTCGAAATGGATGCAATAAGAAGATCAATGAGAATATCTAGAATAGATCACATAAGAAATGAGATCATAAAAGAAAGAATGGGAATCGAGGGAAGCATAACGGATGACATCACTAGAAGGCAACTGATATGGTACGGCCATGTACAACGGATGAACGACGAAAGATTACCAAAGCAGGTCATAGAATGGCAACCAATAGGGCGCAGAAAAAGAGGGCGTCCTAAACTAGAATGGCAACAGTCAATCCAAAGATCAATGAGTCAAAAAAATCTGACTGAGGATGATTGTCAGGATCGAAGGAGGTGGAGAATAGGCGTCGGACAACGTAGAAAAACGTTCTAAACCGACATAGTAGTAGTAGTAATACCTTGCAACATAATTTTACCGTCCATAATTTTTTGTTCTAGTTATTTAGCTGACATATCAGGGCCCGTAATATTACAGGCCAGCCCGCGTCGCGTCCCGCCATTTTGATCAAATCTCGTTTACTTCTTGGCCGACATCAAAATATTTATCGAGATCTATGTCATAGATAAAGGATTTGCGGCGCGGTTCAGTGAGTTTTTAT
Organism: Aspidapion aeneum; assembly: GCA_963576565.1. Classification (NCBI taxonomy): domain Eukaryota; kingdom Metazoa; phylum Arthropoda; class Insecta; order Coleoptera; family Brentidae; genus Aspidapion; species Aspidapion aeneum. Next base: position 1,947,385 of record OY755040.1, read on the forward strand.
TAGATAGGCAACTCCGGCTGTTTGACAGGTCGTTAGCTCTGTGGCACCCATTGCAGAGCTTAGTGACGAACTAAAAGGCGAGGCGGGAAATTTGAATCGCCTTTTATAATAAATTTTCTTTAATTTTAGTTTTTTTTGAAATTTTTAATCAGTCAATATTTTATAAAGACATACAATGTCTTTATAAGAAATAAACAGATTGAAAATGATATATAAAATGCAATAAATAAAACATTTTTTAAATGAGTTTTTATTATTATAAAAAAAGCTACAAATTAACAAATAACTATTGATGAAATTATACATAATCTAATTGATTGGTAAAATAAAATATAATGCAAAACCAAACACTGTCTAGTATATTTAAATTTGCTTTTAACATTTCTGGTGAGTGATGAGTGAATAAATAATGAAACAGTTGTTCGTGAAGAGAATCATTCTTAAGTGTCTACTTTTTAACAGCACGACGAAAATCTGACATGATTTAAAAGTACCTCCTCGCCTTGGTTGTAAGTTGTGTAGGGTATGTTTCAAAGCAGTATATATATAGCTTATCAGTGGTCACACATATCTTTAAAAAGCTGAAAACAATAAAAAAAATCAACTTATAACCACATTAATCATAGGTACTAGATTATGGTAAGATTTAAAATTAAGGAATAAATTTATTTAAAGTACATTACGCTGCTGGGTAATCCCTCGTTAACCCATCAATTAAGCCCCCCCTTTTACTTAATATCAAACGAAAGGGATAGACATAAAATTAACACTAAATTTGTGCTTAGTTAATGGGCAAATAAGGCACCTAACAGGCATTGGAAACCCGTATTCAGAGTTCCGTAAAGTAAGCAATAAGAAGTTAAAAAGACACTACCAATACAAATGCCAATCTAACCTCAAATGAGAAAATAAGAAAACTTACCTTAAAATTTCTCGAAAAACTATGCATTTTATACTCGTCTGAACTTTAGACACTTCACCCAGAAAAGCAACTAGAAATTCTTATTCTTTTATATTTAAATTGCAAAAGTTACAAATTTAACAAAATTTAATTTTAATTCGTCACAGCAGCAAAGATTACCTACATAAGCCAAAAAGATAGATTTTAAATGAACCCGAAATAAAATGCGGTGGCAGAGGTTTTTCTACCTGAAAAAAAGGGGGACGGAAAATCCAAACCACAGATAATTCTCAAAAAAATAGAATAAGGAACAAACGCGCGACCGCAGTGCCTCTTGTGAGCTTAGTGAGAACTTTAACCTAACGACCTGTCAAATTGCATTGAGTTGCCTAAGCATGATCTATGTTCTATTACGTCGTAATCAGGATCGCTTGCGTTTCGCTTTCTCGCGCATTTACGGTAGATTAAACTTTTATGCTCGTTGTCGCGTCCTGGCCTGTCATATCACGCGTCATGAAAAACTAGTATAGCGTAACACACCTGCTTGCCGTTTTGCCAAAAATTGATGTCCATAACTGTCAGTTGTTACTATACACAGGAAAAAACCTAAAAAAAATTTGATGATGAAAGGCTAATTGATTTAAATCACTTTTGTGGTATTTAGATTAGACTTTCAATAATTAAAGAAAACAACAAATAAAGATAGGATTAGTTAATTAATCCACATAGGGTAAATGCGGGCATTGGCGTAGCTAGAGGAGGGCCAGGGGGGGCCTGCCCCCCCCCCCTGAAGTCCCTCAGGCCCACCTAAGATATTTTAGGCCTCCCCTACCGACTACTAGTAAAAGAACATGACGCTGAAAATACATACTTTTCTATTATTATTCGGGAAATATTCAAATAAAATAGGTGCATTAAAATTTAAAATCATTCGGATAATGTTTACATTTCAGGAAAATCCCTTGTCTTGCGGAATTAGGCTTTTTCTCTTTAAATTATCGGTAACTTTTCTGCACTTATGCAATTTCCCGAAAATATTTTTTAAATTTAAACATAATTATGCATATTGAATATTTCATACATATTCGCGACATCTTGTAAAATATTATAGAAGTGTAAGTTAAATTTCGCATTTAATAAAGACAGCGACCTTTGCCCCTCTGTTTCCGAAATCGGGTTGTAGATGTCGTAAGGTTATAAAAGACCTTTTTAAACTGTTTTTCTAAAATAAATATAATAATCTTTTTAGTTTTTTTGAGGTTAGCGTTTAGTGTCTTATGAAAATTTTCCGATTTTGGTGGCAATTTCATAACCATTTTCATATTAAGTTTTCCCACGTCGTTAAATGGAATAAATTCGTCAAGCAATACCGGGAAATTTTTAATATTAATACTTCTGCTCTAAGAGCAGAAATGACCGTTTTAAAGAATTGTATTTTTCGGTTAAATCAAACTGTTGGTCATGATTCTATCAAACAACATATAGCAGAAAACACCTATCCAAACCTCTACCAACATTTTAAAGTTGCGAGTATTCTTCCAATTTCAAGTGCAACTTGCGAGAGGTCTTTTTCTGCCATGAGGAGAGTTTTTAATTGGCTTAGAACAACTATGACTCAAGAGAGACACTCAGGTTTGTCATTGTTATTCATAGAAAAAGATGTTGAGGTCGACTTAGACAGTGTGGTAGACGCTTTCAGTCAGCGACGTAGAAAACTTTCTTTGTAGAATTGCTGAATTACATACTTCCTGTGTATACATATAAATAAGTTGGTATATGTATTATTAAATTTGTTATATTAAAATATTAGAACATTTAATGCGCGTATTTTTTTTGACTTGACATGTAGCAATCACGCTGTCACTCCATTGAATTTTTTCTCGGTCTTCTTGAAAATGCGGCAACTGTCCTTTTTGTTGGGGGAGATGCCGCACTTGATTATCAAGGTCACAAATTCAAAACGCAACAAAATACGGCATGGCACCTGTAAACATAACCCCAAAATACTGAATAAAACACACGAATGTGAAAAAAAACTACCACATTGCAAAGAACCACACTTATTAGGACAGTACTTAAAATTTTGCTAAAAAAATTTACTTCGTAAATTCAAGGATTGCGATATTTTAGAAAACAAACACGTCCGATGTTATAACCGTTCACTAAATGATGACCTCTGAATGTGGGCATACTTGTTTGCCTATGTTATAGCGTCATCATTGAAATACGTGAAACGCGGCGTCCCTCCCTGCGCGGCAACTCTCCCGCATTTACCCTATATTATGTAGTTGTCCCAAAATCACTGAAGAATATAGTCTAAGGTAGGCTAAGCAAAATTTGGAGTAGCGCTCTAAAATTTTGTTCGACGAGAACCGTTATATAGGTCCATTTTTGTCAAAATTGGCGCCAATTTTGAAAAACCCCTCCTTGCTCGTAAACGTAAATTCAAAATATCGTTTCCGCATATCTCAACCACAGCAAATCAAATGCAATTATCCTTAACTCATTCCGAGCCTTACTTCAGGCAAAAAAACTATTTTTTAGAAAATTTTACACAAATATTTTAGCGTAACGTACCTGTTAGGTAACGTCGCACAGAGGGGCCAAATGGAGCTAATGTCGGAAATAATTATTTAAACACCCAAAATATTAGAAACAAAAATAATGTGTATTGGTTATTGTGATATAGGTTAAAATGCACCTGTTTAATATTTTATAAAGCTTTAATATTTGTTTTTTTACAGGGTGATTTAAAAATAGATTTTTTTAAAAAAAATTTAAGTACTTTTCCACAAAAAAGTAATTAAGACTTAAACATTTATTAAAAATGAGTTTAAAAATTCTACATTTTATAATATTTCTGTTTAAGTTATTTAACCTGGCTCATAATATACAGTATGTCCCAAAAGTCTGGAATCACTTTTTTTTTTAAACTTGGAGATAAAATCATGGACACGTCAATTTTGAAATAGGAAGAGGAGTCACCTAAAAATACTATATTGTACAAAGTGTCCTCAATAAGACTAAATATTAATTTTACCATTTTCTAAGCCATTTTTATGGTAAATTAATTTTTATCGATCAAGATGTAAGAGTTAATATTATTAAAACATACAAAAAAACGACCATTTCACGAATTTTGACCGTTTATATCTCAAAAACTGTACATAGAAAAACTTAACTTTACTTACATTTTTTTTGTTACATACCCCAGTATAACATACTAAAATTATAGCCAGTTCAACCGAGACAAAAATTCCCCATAAGGCCTGTGTAAACTAGTGCGTGGTCCTTTGATAATCCACTTAACCCTTTCCAAAACAAAGATCTGTCAAAATGATATTTTTGAAACATTTTCGGGCACCTTTTCTAAGTTAAAAATACGAAGTTTGTAAAAGTTTTGGTTCAAAATTTGACTTTCGAAGATTTACCCTCCCGCCACTCCTTTTAACTAAAGTAACTGTAACCGCTACCATAATTCACTTGGCTTTTTACAGACCTAAAAAGTTGTTTATATCAATTTGATTAAAATCCTTTATTTTAAAATTTTTTCGAACGAAGCTTTTCCTAATTTTTACGCGTCCGCCATCTTTAAATTTAATGAGTGAATCAAATTTATGTTAGAAAAATATCAATCAAATTTTTAGTCAATTAAACACTTTTTATTTAATAAAAATTCGTTAATAAACAAACAAGTTTTATATTTAAGATGTATAGTTTAATTTCTTTTACTTGGGTCGTATGTAGGCACTTTATTTTTAATAATAAAAATCTCAAAAAGGCGCAAGAAAGCGCACCCATTTATTTTTTTCATTTTGTTAAGAAACATTCAATTAACAAAAAAGTGACAATAGTTTTGCTTAACAAAATTTTATCACACACTAAATTATATTTTTTATATTTCTTTAAGGTAAATTCTAATAATAATTGACTTCTTAGTTTAAAAAATATGAATACTGTATGACAACCTACAGCTAGATATTGGTAGTGTTTTTTGGTTAAATTACCTGTGCTGGATGTCTCCATCGTAAAAAAAGTTTTAAATATAACACTTTATATAATTAGAGAAAGTAATACATAATTATTCATTAATTTGTATGTAATTATCATAAAAAGTAAACAGACGCTTTTTAAAGTGTCAAACTCACATCATACTAAAAAACAAGTGAAAATACTCTGTTGCATTTCAGCGCCCACTATAATTTGAGTTCCAGTTATTGTATATGTCTATTTGTGTTTTTTTAGTTTCTTCCACTTTTACACCCGATTGGCCCCTTTGTGCGTCGGTCCAACAAAGCCATAGGCACAGATGGGTTCCAACCGAGGTTTTAACAACCATTTAAATCAGGAATTTATCATATTTTATAAAAACAAACTGCCAATATTTATTTCAAAAAAATAATACATAAAACTTAAACCAAAAATGTTTGCAAAATCAAAATACATTTTTGTCAAAATTATACACTCTAGTACTCTAGTTGGCCTTGAAAAAATCAATTGATATGTTTTCATTTGTTTGCAGTGTCCTGTCAAACTTAAGTTATTAATATGCTTTCTTATTAGCCTTATTAATTTCACCAAATAACAGTGGTGCCACCTCTACCGATTTTTCGGTAGATCTACCGATTTAGCCTTTTACTTTACGATATACCGAACTACCATAGTTTTCTACCGATTTTTTTTTTCAATATAAACTTGTTTTTTTTTAGCTCACACTACTACTATACTGTAGTAGTGTGAGCTATAGTGATCCTAATTTTTTCGAGAAAAAAAAAGTTGCTTCGATTTTAAAAAGACAGACAGACATACAGACAGACAGACAGACAGACAGACGGCGCAACAAAAAAGTTTCAAAATCATCTGAAACGCAAAGATATATAAAAAATTTTGAAATCGGAGCAACTTTTTTTTTCTCGCAAAAATTAGGATCACCAAGCTCACACTACTATAGTATAGTATATGTGTCAGCTAAAAAACACCATAAATAAAATATTCTTTTTATGTAAGATCCTTTGTAGAATAAAAATTTTATTTCAAGCCATTAGGGACCTATATTGCAATAGTGTCAGGCACAAATTGTGCTGGGCACTATATTAACAGTTTCTCATTATAGGAGCAGCTGTGTTCTTTCAAAATTAGGCCTTTGTGTATTATACGAGCCGGATTTAATAGTGACGCCACTATTAAAGGAAAATAAACGACGGGATTTATAAATTCGACTTTGGTATGTCAATTTTGAAAGATCAACTGTCAGTTTGTAATGCGAAACTGTCAATATTATTGCAATAGGTCCCTAATGTTTTTAAAAGTGTATTTATGGCGCCATCTCTTGGATTTTGCGATATACTCAGCTGGCAGCCGCAAGCGGCATTAAAGATCACGCTATTATAAACCCTGAGATTTTTTTATAATATTATCTACCTAATAGGGACCTATTGCAATAAAGCCAGGCACAAATTGTGCCGGGCACTATATTGACAGTTTCACATTATAAGAACAGCTGTCTTCTTTTAAAATAAGGCCATTGTGTATTATAAGAGCCGGAATTAATAGTGACGCCACAATTAATGGAAAATAAACGACTGGATTTCTAAATTCGACTTTGGTATGTCAACTTTGAAAGATCAACTGTCACTTTTTAATGCGAAACTGTCAATATAGTGCCCGGCACAATTTGTGCCTGGCTTTATTGCAATAGGTCCCTAGTATGTACCTAAATTTATTATTTAATTCTTAATTTTGGTATTTTTAAACAAATCGTAGAAATACAATTTACCTACTAAATCAATCCAAACTATCGATAGTTCTCCAGCACTGCTTGCTGAGATGATTAAAAAATCTACCGAAATCTACCGATTTTTCTCGAAGCCTTCTACCGAAGACCTCAGGGTCGAGGGTGGCAACACTGCCAAATAAATATTTTCATAAAATTTGTATTTATCTGGCTGTTTTAAAAATCTACTCCCGTTTTTGATCAGTTATGGATAACAATACTTGTGGTATTTATAAACCAATATGTAAAATATATTAATTTTTCTGCTCATTGCATAGCGTTAATGAATTAAAATGTAAAAGGTTGATATATTAGTCATCATAATTACAAATTCATAGTTTAATAACATTCTTGTTAATGATTTGACCATATTTCTGACTACAAATTAGAGTATATTACTCTAAAATATTCACTAGGATTCTAAAAAAGATATCAAGAAAAAAACTTGCCCGAAATTGCACCATTTTTTATTGTATTTTTTGAAATTTTGGCGTTTTGAGAGATTTGCTTAAGGGTTTCGCACAATATTTTTACTGTATATTTATTAAAATGCCTATCTTATATTTACATAAATAAATAATTTTCTTTTAGAACTAATTAATTTGATTAAAAACTTATTTTTTTAACAAGATAATCCAGGAGATTAATGTAATTTTTAATTTTAATGATTGAAATGAATGTGATTTTTCATTTTAATGATGTAATGTGATTTTAACGTTGATAAAAATCACTTGAAACTAAAGCAAAAACATTGCTGTTTTAATTTGATAATGGCGTCATTAAAACGCAGTTTTTAGCAACGTTATTTTTTATAACGTTAATAAATAACCTATTAAGCTTGTTTTCATATATGAAATAAACGTTTTTTTCTAGCAGCTTTTAAAATCAACGTTTTTTTTTCTCACGCCTTTTTTACGTGTTAAACACGTGATTGTGCTATATGGACTAGTCGCAGTTGAGTACAAAATTACCAAATAACCTGATTTATGAAAATACAAAACTGTATAATTTCGTAAGTGCGCTTTGGGCATCAAATTTTGTTCTCAACTGCGACTAGTACTTACTACTAGTAAATTTAGCAGTTGGGTGTTTTTTTTACAAATTTTTTTTTTTACATTTTCTGTTTTGATGTTTTGTCTGTTGCCCACAAAAAACATCTCCTAAGATCTTACCTAAAACTAAGAATGCCATTTTCATTGGTTATTAACAACTTTTTAAGCGCATCAAACACTATCACTACACAAAAACTTGGAAAAATTTTAAAATTAATTAGTTACTCACTTAGTCACGATAAACCAGAAGCGTTTGGTTGACCATAAAAATATTTGCAATATATAATATATAAGTATATGATGATGGTGGTAATCTTAATTTATGACAAATAATATTCTAACCTCGACTTTAACTTAATTAATATTTTAAACTTATCAACAAAAATTGGGTACCTGTTGGTATGAAACAGGACTGGTTTGTAGTGGTTTTCCCAACAACCACGTATAATAATGCCGGGTCATAGCATCTTTCATGGGCTTTTTAATGAAGATTTTATACCACCTATTTTAATCGAGACTCTTGATATAGTTTTTGCAAAGTCAGTTGAACAAAGGTTAAAGCCGACCATCGGCATATCCTTTAAAGAAAGTGACATGGGCGGCGGTAGATATACTCATGATAATTATTTCATTTAATTATGACGTAAACTAAATAAATAAAAATAGATAATAAAACTTTTTATTCCTACACCTACAGAAACGACACTGATTTATTTTCTAACTCTGCATACTGCCGACTAAAGGAGTCCCGCAAAGAACACCTGAAAGCAATTAAAAGCGGCCCGCATAGATAGAAGTTTTCCGAAAATTTATGTGTGGCTTCGGTGGTTTAGTGGTAGAACGTTTGCCTAGATAGCAAGAGATCCCAGGTTCGATCCCCGGCCGAAGCAGAAAACTTTTTCTTTCTTTAATTTCACTTGTGGTTTATAACTTTAAAAATGTTAAGGAAAACTGTGGAAATACTCGGGAAAGTATGGTAATATTAACGAAAAGGCAGAGAATGTTCTGAATAAATCTAGAAATTTTTAAATTATGATCGATACAATAAATTTTATAAATCAAACAAGTTTCATGGCTAATCGGGCAAAAAGGAGTTTTTTGTTTCCCTTATATTTTTCCGTGGGTAGCTTGAAAGCTTAACCTCACGGGGGTCCAAGATCTAATGGACACCTAATAAGTGTTGACAGTTAACCATTTCGTCCTTATGGGACTCCTCAGAACACTGCTGGTCAAGTGACAAATCTTGCGAAGTTAATCAGACGGTTTTGTCTCTAATTAAATGTAATTAGTGAGCGAATTATAGCAAGAGGCGCCATCTACCGAGATACGAGAGAAACAAAAAACCAAAAGCAGGGAAAAACACTGCTATACAATATCGATCAATGAAAAGATCGAATGCAAATAAAAGAAAACAACTATAGTCCGTGACCTACGACAGCTCTTTGTCTTTTCAGGCCGGATCAACGCATTTTGCATTTTTACCCGTCATCAAGACAGTGAGCGTCAATCAACGGAATTTTTAAGCCAAATAATACTAACAAACGTGAAATTTCGTACCCGTGAATTTAAAAATCAAATAAGTTTCATGGCTAATCGGGCAAAAAGGAGATTTTGTTTCCCTTATATTTTTTCGGGGGTAGCTTGAAAGCTTAACCTCACGGGGGTCCAAGATCTAATGGACACCTAATAAGTGTTGACAGTTAACCGTTTCGTCCTTATGGGACTCCTCAGAACCCTGCTGGTCAAGTGACAAATCTTGTGAAGTTAATCAGACGGTTTTGTCTCTAATTAAATGTAATTAGTGAGCGAACTATAGCAAGAGGCGCCATCTACCGAGATACGAGAGAAACAAAAAACCAAAAGCAGGGAAAAACACTGCTATACAATATCGATCAATGAAAAGATCGAATGCAAATAAAAGAAAACAACTATAGTCCGTGACCTACGACAGCTCTTTGTCTTTTCAGGCCGGATCAACGCATTTTGCATTTTTACCCGTCATCAAGACAGTGAGCGTCAATCAACGGAATTTTTAAGCCAAATAATACTAACAAACGTGAAATTTCGTACCCGTGAATTTAAAAATCAAACAAGTTTCATGGCTAATCGGGCAAAAGGAGTTTTTTGTTTCTCTTATATTTTTCCGTGGGTAGCTTGAAAGCTTAACCTCACGGGGGTCCAAGATCTAATGGACACCTAATAAGTGTTGACAGTTAACCGTTTCGTCCTTATGGGACTCCTCAGAACACTGCTGGTCAAGTGACAAATCTTGCGAAGTTAATCAGACGGTTTTGTCTCTAATTAAATGTAATTAGTGAGCGAACTATAGACAGAGGCGCCATCTACCGAGATACGAGAGAAACAAAAAACCAAAAGTAGGGAAAAACACTGCTATACAATATCGATCAATGAAAAGATCGAATGCTTTCAAGCTACCCACGGAAAAATATAAGGAAAACAAAAAACTCCTTTTTGCCCGATTAGCCATGAAACTTGTTTGATTTTTAAATTCACGGGTACGAAATTTCACGTTTAATAAATTTTATTTAACAGAAACTACAAAATCTATATTGATATATTAAAATAGTCATAAATTACACCTATTATATATTAAGACCCAGTTAATATTATGTATGGAACGTATATTTGCCCTTAGGGTATGGATATTAAATAATTTTAGTAAAATAAAATATAGAGGCGGGCGGGTCTATTATTATTTTAAATATTCGATTCCAATATGGAGAGGTGTAAGAAAAATAAGTAGTAAGGTAGGGTAAACTGCCCGGTTAGCCGTCCACCACCAGTTTTCGTCCGTTTTGATCCTTTTTGCCATAAAATAAGAAAACGAACTATGTGTGGCCTAATTTAGGTGGGGGTATTTGTTCGTTAGTCCTCTCCCCACCAATTGGTGAAAATCGGATTAAAATCACGCCAAAAACAACGTCAGTGCAACTTTTTCTTTAAGAGCATACACACGCTCTCAAAGCTTACTCAATAAATCTTCATTTTTGGTTAGTGGATGTGCCTGCGGGAAATAGCATATAAGTTGAGTAGTTCTAAAAATATAATACATATTTTATGTTTTTTAGTTAGATTAAGATTTTCTAAATCCAAAAATATATCTTTTAAATAAAATTTTTAACAATTTGTTTAAAAAAATGGGGGGTCGGCTAACTAGAATAATAAAAAGTCAAATTGAATTATTCGACTGGGCGGTCGAAAACTGGGTTTTTAAGTTTTTGCCTTTGATTCTCTCTTATGTTGTATTTATTTAAGTTAGATCAATTTTAACAGCAGAAGAATGTTTTTATTATCTACAATCTATGTCCCAGTTCCCGACCGCATTTTTTAAATTATATCTTTAGAAATTTTTGCAAGAAAAATCTGAAATTTTTGGGGGTCGAATTACTGGTATTATAACTCTTGAAATCTGACCGGTCGAGAAACTGGGTTGCCTTGACCATACTAATTATTTTATTGTTTTTTATGGTCGAAATATAGGTTTTCTCGACCTTCTTTAAGAGGATTATCCCAAACGATAAATATGTATGTTTTGCTCTAAAAAGATGATGCGTGAATGTTATAACAGGTTATGATTTGTATGAGCAATAGAACTCCAGTTAAGTAAAGTTACCTATATTAAACAAACAAAATAAAAATTATTTTAATTACATAGGCATTATATTAAGGAAATTTTATGGTACTTAAAGTACCAACCTTTGATTGAACTTAAAGTACTTTGTTTTAGGGTACTTCAAGTAGGTACCTCACAAAATCAAGTACAATTTGTACATTATTATAAATAGTTTAAGTAACAAGAGCCTATATGTAAGTATTGTTCATTTAGTTGTACTTTAAGTAAAGTACTTAAAGTTTACTCTTTTTAGCAATTTTTAACAAAAATATGTCCTTTATAGTGAGGGGAATTTTTTGAGCAGAATTGCCAAAAAATGATATTTTCACTTCTGTTTCGGGTACGGGCGGGTGGGAGTACTGCATTTGCATACGGCAAGGCTATTCTTCTCTAGAAACGACGCTTAATGTTTTATCTGCTATTTTTATTAAAAATCATCTGTTTTTAAATTTCAGTCCCTAGTTTGAACGGTTGCTCTTAAATCACGGCAAACATGTGCTTTCAAATTGCCAGCTTTCGACCAGGAGTGGGCGATAAACACCAATGTCTCGTCCACTAAGGGTCGAATAATACCCGATTCTCGACATTCACACACCTGTCTCGTCCGCTAACGGTTGAATAATACCCGGTTTTCGACACTCACGGGCCTGTTGTTCGACCTAGGAAAACCCCAGTTTTAGACCGGTCGAAAGCTGGATATTTTTGGACGAAACGAGGGCAGCACCAGGTCGAAAACTAGGAAAAGTGACAATTTTTGCTTTTTAATTCTCTAGAAACTCCAGCTTTACAGAGTTGTACCTAAAATGACGTTTTTTTCGTTTTTAAAGCATTAAGGAATGGTAATTATTCAATCTCAAGAATATAATCCTTTCAGGAGAAAAAGATTTAGGGCGTTAAACTTGAAATTTTCACTAACTGGACGAAAACCGGGCTTTCTACCCTACCCAATTTACAATTTTGAATTAAGTGCCCATAAGAACTTCACCTATACATTCAGTAGAAATCTCTAAGAAAGCCATAAAGCAAAATATAGAGGACGCATGTTTCTATATTTTTGAGCAGTAGATAATTTTCTTTTAATATGGAAAAAATTGATGCTAAAATTGACAAAAATATTTTAGGAATAACCATTAAGGTTTTTAAAAGTTTTTATATGTTTCCAAAGGATGAAAATAAACCAGTCGATTTAAAGTTTTACTTTACATATGCGCTCTTCTTTATAATAACTGGCACTCAGTTTTTGGGATGTTTGTTTCATATTATTGTTTCTATTGTAGGTAAGTTTAATATTGGCAAGATACAAATACGTTAGAGCATAAATATGGGGCATACCCATGCATTCTCACACGCGATGCTTGAAGCCAGAACCCCTATTTAATTCTTAATGTTCCTTTTTCGGCTAGACGGGAAATCTGTTACTGCGCATGCATCAGTTTTGGTGGTTTTGGAACATACTCCGCTACGTCACTACATTATTTGACAATTATCAAATATTTAGGGTTATGTCCATTATTTTTTTCCAAAAACTAGTTGATTGGGTGAAAATATATCAAATTGTGGATTAATTTTGTAGTTTTACTAAAATTAATTGTACAGATTTATTGTGGACACCATGAAGACTGTTTAATGGCTTCTATAAACCACTCTTAACTTTATTAATAAATTATAAAGTAAAATACACGTAGTTACCTATGGAATGGCACTCCCTTACTTCTGCCGGACATTTTTCCACAAACCGCACATTTTACGTGAAATATTTCCCATTTTTCACAGAAAAAAAAACATAATTTTACACGACAAACACAAAACACGGCAAAATTTCAAGATGGCCTCCACTCACATAGCAGCTGTGTGTCTACATGACAAAACACACGCATGCGCACTTAAAAATTCGCAGCCTCGAATTTAAATTTGCCATTGTTTTCAAAGCCAGCTATGAGGGCTTCACTTTTCGATTGTTTGAACATATATTTATGCTAGAACGTATTTGGCAAGATATCACAATTGTATAAAATAGATTTATTTCTTCCTTTTATCAGGACTCTGACAGTATTAACAATATAAAAAAAAATGTCTTTCTTTAAAGGTGAAGTGATTTTTTTTAAAATTGGTCAATTTTAATAAAATAATTAGTATAGTTTTTGCAAAGTCACTTGAATAACTCCTAATACGGGGTTCTATCGATTTTATGAAAAAATAGCGCAGGACAAAATAGCGCGGGACAAAATAGCGCAGGACAAAATAGCGCAGATCTCAAAAAGATACTAAAAAAATAACCTAACCTTACTTGGTTAGTTTAATATACAGTGAAGGCCTAACCTTTTCACTCAAACTGCCCCAGCCGAAGTGAACCAGGGGCCGAGGATAGGTTGGGTTAGTATCCCAACCTGACCCGGTTAGGTTTTTTTACAAAAAAAAAACTTACCTGATCTGTTCAGGCAAGTTTTTTTTTGTAAAAAAACCTAACCGGGTCAGGTTGGAATACTAACCTAACCTATCCTCGGCTCCTGGACCACTTCAGCTGGACAGGGCACATCGACTTGGGATATTTGACGTGCGCTATTTTGTCCTGCGCCATTTTGTCTGGCGCTATTTTGTCCTGCGCTATTTTGTCCTGCGCTATTTTGTCCTGCTCTATTTTGCCCTGCGCTATGTTTTCCTGCGCTATTTTGTCCTGCGCTATTTTGTCCTGCGCTATTTTGTTCACGCTATTTTCTCCTGCGCTATTTTGTACCAGAGCCCTACCGTCAGAGTATTTCTTTACCGACCGACCGAGCCCAGGTGGATAGACGGCACCTGATTGGCAGATTTTTTTGAGATGCGCTTTTAATTGCTTTCAGGTGTGCTTTCGGAACCTCTTTAGTCGGCAATATGCAGAGTTAAAAAATAAATCAGTGTCGTTCCTATAGGTGTAGGAATCGAAAGTTTTATTATTTATTTTTATCTCTTTAGTTTACGCCACAAGTAAATGAAAAAATTTTCATGAATATATCTACCGCCACCCATGTCACTTTCTATAAAGGATATGCCGTTGGTCGGCTTTTATCTGTTCAACTGACTTTGCAAAAACTATAAAGCCAAACTGGACATAACTAGGATGTTCGTTTCATTTTTTAGATCAGTTTAGGTGACTTTTGGATTAGCTTTCTTTGTTTTCCGAAATTAGGTAATCTAGGGTGATCTTGAGATTTAACTGAATTTTTTAGGTGTAGCCGGATCCCGAGGGATTTCTCTAAGATTACGCCATTTTTATTTAAAATATTACACGAAGTGTTCTAAGAATCTTCGTATTAGTTGTTTTATTATTTAATTTTTAAATGTTTTCGTGTAAAAGTGTGACTGACTTTTTAAAACTGTTTTTGACATAATGTAATGTGTAAATGTGAGTGAATGTTTCTGAAGAAGGTCTTTAGACCGAAACGTCAATAAATGGGAGTCTGTATTTCCTAGTTTTATTAATGAACCACATCCCCAAGAAACCAACAAAACTAAAAAATATAAAACATATGGTTCAAGAAAAAAGAAAAGTTAAATATATTATTTATTATTGGCAGAGAAATTCTTTCCTGTTCTGTAAGATGAAACATTTTGGAAAAAAGAAAACTTTTAAACAAATATCCTTCAAACAAGAAACAATTTGCGATTTGTTTTGACACAATATTAAGATATAATGTCATTGTCACAGCTACACGCATAATAAAATACAGGGGTAATTAAATAATCTACGAGTTTCTTAAAGTGTTAAGGCCACTTTAAGAACAATTATTTAATTTATATTCTTCGAAATGTCATTCTGACACAAAATTACAATCATTGGCGTAGCTAGGGGGGGGGGGGCAGGGCCCCCTGAAGTCCCTCAGGCCCCCCCTAAGATATTTTAGGCCGCCCCTACCGACTACTAGTAAAAGAACATGACGCTGAAAATACATACTTTTCTATTATTATTCGGGAAATATTCAAATAAAATAGGTGCATTAAAATTTAAAATCATTCAGATAATGTTTACATTTCAGAAAAATCCCTTGTCTTGCGGAATTAGGCTTTTTCTCTTTAAATTGTCGGTAACTTTTCTGCACTTATGCAATTTCCCGAAAATATTTTTTAAATTTAAACATAATTATGCATATTGAATATTTCATACATATTGGCGACATCTTGTAAAATATTATAGAAGTGTAAGTTAAATTTCGCATTTAATAAAGACAGCGACCTTTGCCCCTCTGTTTCCGAAATCGGGTTGTAGATGTCGTAAGGTTATAAAAGACCTTTTTAAACTGTTTTTCTAAAATAAATATAATAATCTTTTTAGTTTTTTTGAGGTTAGCGTTTAGTGTCTTATGAAAATTTTCCGATTTTGGTGACAATTTCATAACCATTTTCATATTAAGTTTTCCCACGTCGTTAAATGGAATAAATTCGTCGAGCAATACCGGGAAATGTTTAATATTAATACTTCTACTCTAAGAGCAGAAATTATCGTTTTAAAGAATTGTATTTTTCGGTTAAATCAAACTGTTGGTCATGATTCTATCAAACAACATATAGCAGAAAACACCTATCCAAACCTCTACCAACTTTTTAAAGTTGCGAGTATTCTTCCAATTTCAAGTGCAACTTGCGAGAGGTCTTTCTCAGCCATGAGGAGAGTTTTTAATTGGCTTAGAACAACTATGACTCAAGAGAGACACTCAGGTTTGTCATTGTTATTCATAGAAAAAGATGTTGAGGTCGATTTAGACAGTGTGGTACACGCTTTCAGTCAGCGACGTAGAAAACTTTCTTTGTAGAATTGCTGAATTACATACTTCCTGTGTATACATATAAATAAGTTGGTAAATGTATTATTAAATTTGTTATATTAAAATATTAGAACATTTAATGCTCGTATTTTTTTTTATTCATTGCACACTTTGCACGACTCTTTAAAACCTATGTTTGCTTTTTGTTCAAGATAGACCGGGGCCACGGCCCCCTCTGAAAAGCAAGGCTAGCTACGCCAATGATTACAATGTCATTTTAAACGTAGATTTTTATTCTCCATCGAATGGTAAAAGAAAAAAATATGGTTTTCATTAAAATTTTTAAAGTTGACCTCCGAAAAACTCCTAATGCTGACAGATACGTCAATGTCAATGTCACGACCAAATAGAACAAATTCAATCCTAAAACTTTTATTTAGACCATTTTTGCAAATTACTCTTAGTTATCGAGATATTTAGGGGTCCCGGTACTTTTTCCTCACCCTGTATATATATATATATATATATATATATATATATATATATATATATAAGATCCGAACACCGGTCTATTTTAGTCACCGTGACTTCAAACGAGCATTCGGTTGAATATTGTTCGTCTTAAGGCGCGTATTCACTTGAGCATGAATTCGTTTGGTCTCGCAACGAGGCATGCGAATTCTGCCTGACATCAGTACGCGAGTTTAGATAAATACGCACTTAGTAAAATAATGTTTTATTTAATTTTAGAAAAATCTACTAGCTCCTTGCCGTTTGATATGTTATCAATATCTGGATATTTTGGTGCACATTTAATGAACACTACGTTAATATGGAATGTCAAAAATGTACAAAATATTTTAATGTATGCATCGAAATTAAACAGGATTCTTGTGTCACAACAAAAGTACCTACTTTGGAATAATTATTATCGTCACAAAGAGTTAAAATTCAACGAGTTTAATAAGAAAATGAATAATTATTCTAAAACCCATTTAATTTACATAGGTTTTGTAATGATTAGTTTCTCACTTGCACCGTTGCTGCCCCATAACCGATGCAAAAGAGTGTTGGAGAATGCAATATGTGGAACGATATCAAATGCCTGGTTTCCATTTAAGATAAATTGGCACTTAGTCTATCTTCTACAAACCATTGGATCATTTTTAATATTTATACCCACGGCAACAATTGCTTGGATGATTGCCGAAATAATTGAGTATATTGTATTTTACATAAAATGTACTAAGTTTATGTTTAAGTTCTTATTAAAGAAGGATATTTGTGCAAAACGTCGAACGATGTTACTAAGGAAAGCTATACAATATCACAATTATGTTTTTGAGTAAGTTTCATTAAAGGATCGTGCATGGCACTCACCTTACTGATCAATAGGTGTCATTGGCCCGATTCCATCCTATGACTAGTTTCGGAGATACGAGGGCAATTCAAAAGATATTGCACTAAAACGGTAAAACTATTGTGGTTTGATTTTTAAAAGATTTTTTTTGTACGAATCTCAAAAGCCTCTTACATTTTAGCATGTTATTAACAAGAATTGTTATTTTCCTATACGGGGGATATCCAAAAAGTCGGCAAACCTGTAATGAGTTTCTAGTGAGCGGCTAATATCGATAAAATTTTAATATGTTGTTTGTCTCACTTTACTAATCAATAGTTGTAATGAACTCAATTCCATCCTATGACTAGTTTCGGAGACACGGGGGCAATTCAAACGATATTTCACCAAAACGGTAAAAATGATGTGGCTTGATTTTTAGAAGCTTTTTTTGTACTAGTCACAAAAATATCTCTTATGTACATAAATTAGCATGTTTTTAGTAAAAAATATAGATTTTCTATACGGGGATATCAAAATAGTAGTTTACCTAACTAGTGCGGAAAGTGCCTCTTTTCCGCACGCGATTGCAGATGGCCAAACGACGCGATAACGGAGTTTGGCCAGCAATCAAGTGCGGAAAAGACACTTTACGCACGAGTTAGGTACACTATTTTTTCTATAAGCGTGAGGAAAAAACTAAAAATTAATCAGAAAATTATTTATATTCAAAACGTTTTAATCAAATCAATTATTATTATTCACATTCTAGCGGCTTCTAGAACTGACTGGGGTAGATCTTCGTCCGAAGAATCCATTGAAAATCTGATTTTTTTGTTTGAAAAATTCAAAAGACGCTTGTATCTGCAAAATTGGCTTTGTTTTGACAGTTTGTTTGTACTTTGTTGCTATGGTGATTTAAGATGCCAAATCTAAAACCACTAGTGTTCATTGTTGTTTGACATTGACAATGACGATATTTATACCGGGGAGGTTTAAAACTTATAATTTGAACCTATTTTACTGAAAACTTTATTTTATCGAAAATATTGAAAATATAGCAGAATTTTAGTCAATTTGAATATTTTTAGGATATTTCGTGTGCTAGGAAAGATACAAATGTATTTTGAACGGTCTAAATGTTATAGAACACCTCAAAATCGTAACAAATTTACTTTTCCGCACTAGTGCGGAAAAAAAAAATATTTTTCCGCACTAGTGCGGAAAAGTGGCACTTTCCACACTAAAATGCGTGCGGAAAAGTGGACTTTTCCGCACGCTTATAGCAAAAATAAATTTCTAAACATAAGATTACAATAAGTGAATTCTCAAACTAGGTAACGCTCAAGGGGGATTTCACGTTTTTTAAATGTTTTTTCTTTAAAATGCGAAGGACAGATGGTAGGCCAAAAAATTCTTAATTTGTGCTACGTGATTTATGAATATAAATGTCTGTTACTTTAAAAAAATTACATAACCAAATAAACCATCTCTTGAACCACAGAAAATCCAGTTTAAGCTATCAAAATCCCAGAACTGTGTAACTTTTTTATTTGTAGTAAAAAATCTCTTGGGATGGCGCTGCCTGTTTAATTTTAGATTTTGTCCAGGCGCGGCGCTACGGGAGGGGAAAAAGGAGAAATTTACCCTCTTAAATTGAAAAATTTCTAACCAGGATGTTTTTCTTTCATTAAAATTGGTTCAGTAGTAATGAATTTATAGGGAAATAAATGCAGACATGATTGAAAAGGTAATCGTATAATAACCAAAACAATGGTTGGAACAAAAATATTTTTTTTAGAACCACTGAACCGATTTTGCTGGTTCGTACCTTGTACGTAAAAAGAATGCAGCTTTTTTATTAATTTAAAAAAATAATTCAAACATGTTCGCAACATGAGAAAAAACGAGCATCTTAGAAAGGTACAATTTAATTTCGTCCGCCATCTTGGATTTTAAGATATCGGACAAAAAAATATATTTAGTCAAAACTATAATTAAAAAAAAATTGTCCAATTTTTTGGGCCCATCCGGTATAACTTTTTTTTCGTGTAGAGCTGACTGTCAAATCCCAACAAACAATTAAAGTTGTAACGACGAAACCCCAACTAGAAAGAATTTCTTAAAAGTAACCGCAACATACTCCCGCTACGTCTCAGTATACCATACAGCGACGTTATAATTCCCTAAGTGGGGAACCAATTTCTGGTTATAACTACTTGGCCAAGTGTTTAAAGTCACTGTAGTAACAACTACACTACTACGTCGTAGCCAGGTATCTACTACGTCGTAGAGGCTGTTTTTTTCCGTAATGGCATAAAAGTTGCGATGTAGTTGCAAATAATATAATCGTTTCTTTTTGGTAGAATTGTTACACAATATGGTGGACACAACAGTAAACAGACTCGCTTAGTTTTTTTGTTTGGTTATGGTTATAATATGAACTATGTTATCCAAAAGTGTGAGAATTTACGAGCAGAGGATCAAAATTCGAGTGCGACGCAAAGTTTTTTGTATAACATGCATTATATATAATGCAAAAAACCGGTGCGCCCGTAAAATTGAGCCGTTTTCTGGTAGCTGATGGAATTTTTGTGTTGTGATTTTGGAGGTTATGTTTTCATAATCGACAGTTAACTCCAACAAATGGTGCTTAAGAAGAGCATTTTTGGTAAGCTTCAACTAATTTGTTTATAAAATAGTATGGCTCTTTAATATGAGCTCATAAATCGACAACAAAAATATTAAATTTTCTTTCTTACATAAAAACATGGCGTCCCAAACTATATTCCCTGATAGTCGAAAAGGTTACTTGAAAGTAGTTGCGGCTTTAAAGTTGATCCAAAAAGTTATTTTGTCTACATTGTTACATCAGATGTTACTATGATGACACAAACTTTTGTAGTAAAAATTAAAGTTATAATGTAGTTGTCGGATACACTTGTTTGGGACTCCAATGAAGCTTAACTTTCTAGTGGTAATTAAGTAGGATATAAAAGTCAGGGCGACTACGCAATAACGACTAAAAAGAAAGTAAAACTTTAGCAACGTCCTATTGTGGTAGAGAAGACTATCAGTATCGACTATCAAGAAACAATCCTATGAAGTAGTTTAGAGGGTCGTTTTTACGAAACATCTACTATTTCCTGATACTAAATAGTAGTTAGAACTAAAAAGTAACAAATTTTGGTTGGGATCACCACATTTCTACTATAAGAAAGTAGCAAAGCCTTTAGAACATGTAGCCGCTACTATAAATGTTAGTTGGGATTGACAGATCATATTGTTAAACTTTTTGATTTTACTTTTAATGTCGCAAGAAAATCAATGTCAAAAGAAGTCAACATTCATCTTAGTAAATTGCACGCCACTGAATGAATAAATGATTAAAAAAGTACTGTGAGCAACAAAAATCATTCCATTAACCTCATAATTATGTTTCTTTAAATATTATCGTTTAAAAAAAGCGAAAGTATTTTGCATTTCTAAAAAAAACATTAAAATCCTAAAAAAGCGTTTTGTGAAAAACTTTACAAACCATATATACATATTCTGGTTTCTTTGGAAGATTTCTAAAAGGCAGGAATAAACAAAAAAATTTCATCGTTTGTTTTTTTATAGTTAACCGAACCGAACCGAAGCATCGTTTTTTGAATAAATATTTTATAATAATTTTTATGTTTGGAACACCACTGAATGTAGTGAACTGTTATTAAGCTAAACGTTTGATATATAATAAACAATAATATCATTTTTCAAGATGAAATGACTAGATTTTCTGTGAAAAATGCTCAATAGCTAAAAACTGAAACTTTGAACCCCTGTATCATAGAAACCATAGCTCGGAGGACGATGGGCAATGGTAGCTATTCATCAGGGCATCAAGCTCTACAACATACTGCAATTTAAAAGAAATCTGGCCGAAAGCCACCCTCCATAAGCTCCGGGCGGAAAATTTACCGAATTTAAGCGTGTAACAGACACAAAATAGTAGTTTACCTAACTAGTGCGGAAAGTGCCTCTTTTCCGCACGCGATTGCAGATGGCCAAACGACGCGATAGCGGAGTTTGGCCAGCAATCAAGTGCGGAAAAGACACTTTACGCACGAGTTAGGTACACTATTTTTTCTATAAGCGTGAGGAAAAAACTAAAAATTAATCAGAAAATTATTTATATTCAAAACGTTTTAATCAAATCAATTATTATTATTCACATTCTAGCGGCTTCTAGAACTGACTGGGGTAGATCTTCGTCCGAAGAATCCATTGAAAATCTGATTTTTTTGTTTGAAAAATTCAAAAGACGCTTGTATCTGCAAAATTGGCTTTGTTTTGACAGTTTGTTTGTACTTTGTTGCTATGGTGATTTAAGATGCCAAATCTAAAACCACTAGTGTTCATTGTTGTTTGACATTGACAATGACGATATTTATACCGGGGAGGTTTAAAACTTATAATTTGAACCTATTTTACTGAAAACTTTATTTTATCGAAAATATTGAAAATATAGCAGAATTTTAGTCAATTTGAATATTTTTAGGATATTTCGTGTGCTAGGAAAGATACAAATGTATTTTGAACGGTCTAAATGTTATAGAACACCTCAAAATTGTAACAAATTTACTTTTCCGCACTAAAATGCGTGCGGAAAAGTGGACTTTTCCGCACGCTTATAGAAAAAACAAATTTTGGTAGTTAGGCCTTTTCTGGCAAAATACCTTTGACAAATTTGACCGCACGCTACTGAGGTATAGGTATATTCGAAATCACCTAGATAATATTTAGATGTTTAATGGATGGATGTTTTTTATTAGGCGTTAAAACTTATATTTGAACCATTTTTGTAAACAAGATTGGTTTCAAAAATTCTTAATACTTTTTAGACTAGAGCAAATATTAAATAATTGTTTTAAAAATGTTGCCTTCATTCATCTGATTATGACGTCATTTATTTTGGGAACCTCAGCATTTGAATTTATGCATGTAAGTAGTACACTAAAAAAATAAGAGTGACTTTTGCAATAATATTAAGTTTATGTAATGATAAAACGTTAAATTTAAAAAAATATTTGGATGTTTTACATTTTTCTAAATCTGGATATGGTCGATGTCTTGCCATTTTAGAATAATTTTGAGTGAGCTATTCACAAAAATAACACGTAAAATAACAATGTCAATTCCACGCTTTTGTTTTCCATGTTGAAGTAAATTTCATAAGTTGCTGTGCTACCATCAAGTAATTTGGTTTTTTACTTTATTTATAAATCTTTTAATTAACGTTTTAAAACAGATAAACTAAAAATCGTCCAACTAGTGTATCTTGCAATTTTGAATTTATATTTACGTTAGAAACTTCCAGGATTGGACTAAAATTTTTAAAAAAATATTAAATGTTTTTTTAAATCTTAAAGCAAAAAAATATTAAAGTTTTATCATTTTAAGATAATAATATCATGAAACCAATCAAAATAGTAATAAAAAAAATCCAGGTTTGTATTTAATTTTTTTATGATAAATACACACAAACTAAACAATATTTTAAAAAATTGACAAAGTCATTATTTTGCTCTAAAAAAGTTGCCATAGAAAGGTTTTTACAGAATAAAAATATTTTGCAAAATAAGCGAGATACAAGGAATTATTAAAAATGCAATTTTTTCAAAAACGTGTATTCTAGCGAAACCACGGGGTATAGCAAAAATTACACCATTTTTAAGGGCTCAAAAAAGAGCACGGTAAGGTGCAATCAGAAAATCGACATCTTTAATAATACACACCTAGTAGAATGAGCCTGTCTGTATAACATAGTCTTTTTACAGTGGCGCACCCAGGAATTGGGGGGGACCCGACAGCTAATAAGGGCGCCCTCAAAAAACTTAAGACCAAAAAAAAAAAGGCCATTCTTTTTGCAACTACGCCGCTGGTTGGGGTTGGGGGGGCCCGAAGCCGCCTGATGTCAAATTTAGTAAAGTATTTTTCGTGTTTTATCATCAAATATGTAGAAAATATATTAAAAAATCTAAGGCTTGGGGCCCCCCTGGGTGCGTCCATGCTTTTTAACAAATTATATTTTTTATAGACTGGCTCACTTTCAGCTTTCATGATGTTTTCTGGTTGGCTGGTTGGACTATGTTGTATTTGCAATGGCGGCCAGCGTCTTCTAAATGAGGTAAATTGAAACTAAAACCCCATTTTTAAATTATTTTAAGTTTGTATTATTTTAATTTTATACTTTTGAAGGTTAACTGATATCTGGACTTTATCACAGGACGTGATCCATCCGACTATATCCTAGTAAAAAGACAATTTGCCGCGAAGACAATAGGGTGTTTGACAGTAGTAAAAAATAAAGATATATTTATTTTTAGATATTAGCTCACACATATACTATACTATAGTAGTGTGAGCTATGGTGATCCTAATTTTTTCGAGAAAAAAAAAGTTGCTCCGATTTCAAAAATTTTTATATATCTTTGCGTTTCAGATGATTTTGAAACTTTTTTGTTGCGCCGTCTGTCTGTCTGTCTGTCTGTATGTCTGTCTGTCTGTCTGTCTGTCTGTCTGTCTGTGTGTCTGTATGTCTGTCTGTAACGACCAACGCGCATAACTCAAAAACCGCTTGGCCGATTTTAATGAAATTTGGTACCTAGGCTGGGTCTTGGGTCGAGATGGTCCCATTTAAAAATGAACAAAATCCACCGAACACAAACGAAATAAAAGGGTGGGGGTAGATTTCAAAAATTAAAGTTTATGTGAAAATATGGCGTGTGTGATATTAAACGAAAGGTAATTGAGTCTGCAGTTAAACAAAATACATTTTAATTTATTTAAAAAAAAGGGTGGGGGTATATTTTAAAAATTAGAGTTTAAGTGAAAATATGGCGTGTGTGATATCAAACGAAAGGTAATTGAGTCCGGACTTTAACAAAATACATTTTAGTTTTTGTTTTTTTGTAAGGGTGGGGGTAGATTTCAAAAATTTCAGTTTAGGTCAAAACATGGCTTGTGTGGTATCAAACAAAAGGTAATTTAGTCTGGAGTTGAATAAAATATATTTCAGTTTTTAGTTATAACTATAGTACCTAGTGTGAGCTTAGGGGCCCATATATTGGCAGAGTATTTCTTTAGGTCTTGGGAATGCTAAACACAAACATTTTTGTTTAATTTTTTCTCGAATTTATAGTCCTTTTAATTAAATAAATTCATTGAATTAAAACAATTACCCACGTGATTCAAAACAGGCGGTCTACCAATCAGCTGCAAGTGACGTCACAAAACAGTAAACGCCAAGAACGAACCTATTTTCTGTGTTATTTTCTTATGGAAGGTAATGTTTGCTTTGGTTTAAAGTGCGAATTATCGTCCTAAATTAGATTTTATTTTGTGTTTTGCTTATAAAAAACATTTTCAATGGAAAACGGATTCTCCAAAGCCGATAGCTCCAACTTGCCAATGCTGAACCCCTTTATGGTGGCAGGCTTCTTTGGCAACAACAGTGATTTTTGTTCTGCGGAATTTAGAAACGTTAAAATGTTGATGTAAGTATTCGATAAGTTGTTTTGTATATAACTGAAAGTTTTTTTACGATATTTTTCGCCTACTTTTACTCATTTAGATTTTGAGGTTAGGTTATATGTTTTCCATATCATTGAGCAACTGTAATAATAAAATCACAGAAAAAAAAAACAAAAATAAAAATCATGTAATAAACCGAGGGGGGGACAGGTAGGCAAAAAGTATACAACGACCACCAATACTTGAAGTATTGCATAGGTTACACTGCATAGTCCTACGTAGGTACTGCCTAGTCTTGCCTATGCACTGCCTAGTCTTGCATATTCACTGCTCAGTCCTACATTTAGCCTGCATGTGCACTGCCTAATCCTGCATTTAGAGGTACTCCCTAGTCCTGCCTAATAACTGCCAAGCACCGCCTAAAAATTTGTACACCTTTCTGTCCTTCATCGTCATTTACGTCAGTTATATATATTATAGACAACGTGAGAAAAATTTATAGAAACAATTTAGTTATACTCACATCAAAGTGATCTTCACAAATGTAAAGTGAAGATGTATTAGATAAGGCCCTTGGGTCTCTTCGAACAAGTTCTAGCCACTTTTTCCGTTATTTATTCATGTGCTGTAGGCACATGAATAAATAGTTTTTTAGGTGTGTTTTATGCTAGTATTCGAACACTCAGGCACTACACACCACTTATAGGATATTTTTTTACATAAAAAACAGTAAAAACTCAGACCAAAAACAAATAAATACTTGAGTGCCGTGTCTCTGTCCGCGAGTTTACTGCGCTGTGACGTCATTGCAACGCCATGCTAGAAATGAGCGTTTTAGCGGCAAATTCAAATCGGAAATTAGAAAACTTCATTTTAAATGTGTTCCATGATAAAATATACTATTTTAACAATTTTGCATAGCAAATTAGGGATTTATGTATCATTCTAAACTCTTTTCTAAAATTTGTCAAATACCCTATTCGCCGTTGGCCGATTTGTCAGCTTGCCGCGGAGTTTAAGAATCATTTAGGGTTTGAGTTCGTTCATTTCGTAGAGTAAACATATTTTTGCAAGTTTTTTTTATTTTATTCTATAAATTAGTTTTTGGAAAAACCACTTTTTCAAAAATTATTATTTTTAAATTAATTTTTTTTTGAAATTTTTTGAATTTAATGTTGTTATCTGATTAGATTAGATTAGATCAAAGGTAGATTTAATACAGAGACAAAGGACGGAGAGCAATGAGCAAAGTAAACAAAAATTCTTGACCGCGGCGAATTGTCTAATGTTATATTTTTTTTATACTTTTCGTACTTTTTTTAATTTTATTATTATTTTATTGTTATAAAAACTGGGTTACAAAAGTACCTACCTATATGATAAACAAAAAAAGAAAATACATATATGGATACATAAAAAATAATTATAATTTTGTGCTTTCGGAAACTAAAGGTGACAGACACTTACCTTTAAAAAACTACAAACAAGAAGTTTAAACCAAAAAACACCTTGAGAAATAAAAAAATTCATAGATGTCAATAAAAAATGCAAACTTTTTAGAAAGCCCTTGTAGCGCAATAACGGATTGGATTGGATCAAAATGCCGTTTTTACCAAAAATTTTGTCTTGATATATAAATTACTTGGACTTTAGCGCGGACGTAAAGGAGATCACGGGGTGATTACCACCTCCCTAGAAAAAAGTTTAATAATAATTACTTTTTCCTGTAACTAAAAACTCTCTGATGAGTATAAATACTCAGGTCTAAAAATTACAGCTGACGGAACACTAGACAAAGCTATTAAAGATCGAAACATACAAGGAAGAAAAGCAATAACTTTATTAAATGGAATAATTTGGGACCAAAGTATATCAAAACATAATAAAAAGCTTATATATAACACCATTGTAAAAAGTATTATTACATACGGCTCAGAAGTATGGCCAATTAAGGATAGAACAGAAAAAATGCTTTCCGCTACGGAGATGGACTATTGGAGAAGAGCAGCAGGGAAATCAAAAAGAGATAGAGTTACAAATTAAAGAATAAGAGAAATTATGACAGTGGGTTCATTACAAAGTATGAATGATGAAACACTACCTAAACAAATATTACAATGGAAACCAACTGGCCGAAGAAAACGAGGACGGCCAAGGAAAAGCTGGAGCGAAGGAATAGACAGTTAAATAAGAATAAGAGGCCTAGATGATGAATTATGGGCAAACAGAAACAAGTGGACATTGGGTATCGGAAGACGTAGAACGTTGTGAAACCGATAAATATATAAATATATATATATATATATATATATATATATATATATATATATATATATATATATATAACTAAAAACCATTGACTTCTTTAGGGCGTTATACAACTCAATGCTAAAAACTAATTACACACATACATGGTGTACTGTGGACTACTACTTATAAGCAAGTTCTCATTTTCTTAGCCTTACTAATAAATGTAATTTAACTATTTTAGAGTATAAAAGTTGGTACAACTATAATTGAAAAAGCATCTTGGGAAGCTTTAGATAAAAAAACGGCTAAAGATTTAATGTTTGTTGTAACAAGGACAAGAAAACCCATTCAACTTTTAGGAGGATATTTCGGAGTCATGTCATATAGAGTTACAGTTAAAGTAAGCTTTTTTTGTGATCAGTAAATATAACTTAGCAATCATTGAAGGAATATCCATTATGACTTTCTCATTATTTTTGAAATATTTCAGTAATCTTATTATTTTTTAGATTCTACAAACAGCCATGTCATACATAACTCTACTTAAAGAAACTTCAACTTAAACCTTATAAGCAAAACTAGAATTTTCCATAATTACAAAAGTTAATACACCGTGTAAAGAAAAAAAACTGTGGATGACTTTATTTAAAGTGTAGTTTTAGTTTTGATTTTTCGTTTAAAGAAAAAAGATTATCAAACATAAAACGTATTAAAAGTGAAATTTCGTACCCGTAAATTTAAAAATCAAACAAGTTTCATTTCAGCATTTTTATCCGTCATCAAGACAGTGAGCGTCAATCAACGGAATTTTTTTAAGTTTGTTAGTATTATTTGGCTTAAAAATTCCGTTGATTGACGCTCACTGTCTTGATGATGGGTAAAAATGCAATATGCGTTGATCCGGCCTGAAAGACAAAGAGCTGTCGTAAATCACGGACTATAGTTGTTTTCTTTTATTTGCATTCGATCTTTTCATTGATCAGTATTGTTTAGTAGTTTTTCGCCTGCTTTTGTTTTTTGTTTCTCTCGTATCTCGGTGGATGGCGCTTCTTGCGATAGTTTTCTCACTATTTACATTTGATTAGAGACACAACCGTCTAATTAACTTCACAAGATTTGTCACATTGACCAGCAGTGTTCTGTGGAGTCCCATAAAGACGAAACAGTTAACTGTCAACACTTATTAGGTGTCCATTAGATCTTGGACCCCAGAGAGGTTAAGCTTTCAGGCTACCCACGGAAAAATATGAGAGAAACAAAAACTCCTTTTTGCCCGATTAGCCACGAAACTTGTTTGATAAAACGTATTTTTTCGATATTATCTTCTCACAATGCAAGTTGACTTAATTTAACGACGACGCACGGAGGTCAGCTTGTCTAATTTAGACGATCGAAACCTCAATATCAAACTGTTTTCTATCATAACCACTAAGTCTTAAAAAAGTGCCCAATTACCTTATCATTAAACACCAATGCAGAAAATCGATCAACTAACTCGTTGCCACTACTTGTCACGACGACAGGTCATAGGCCGCTTGATAGCCTGTATCGCAGCCAACGATACAGACCGGCCATGGCGCGTTATAAGCAAGTCGGCGGTCACGTGATCTTAGGAGTCCCAGGATTCTTATTGTATTGCTTAATATATTATATGTTTTGACACTATTTAAATAAATTAACAAAAAATTTTTGTTCTTTTATAGGCAAAAATTGAAAAAAATATTTTGCTGATATATGTTAAAAGAACTGAATCTATAAAATAAAAAATTATACAAAATTTGCACTCTAATATCTTCAGGTACATAATATCGTTAGTAACTTCAAATCTATACAAGTCTTTCAAAATTGGACGTATCAAACCTAAGCTCTTAGTTTTTTAATTTTTCTTTGAGTGTCATCATCTTTGTCTGAGTTCTTATTCAAAGATTTATTAGCAGACACTAAATCATTGTGCTTTTTAATAAAATTATTTAAAAAAACTTTACATGCCCTTCAACTAATCTTTTCAAGCTTTGACAATAGTTTTTCTCCACAAAAACACTCGCTAGAGTTATCTGAAGAAAAATTTTCAATATAAAACATTTCACAATAATTTAATTTAAAAATTTAACAAGTGATTTTGTGAATAAGTGAGATGGTTTTCACATTCAATGAACTGAATGTAGTGGCCGTTAATAATTTTTTGAAAAATTACCCAGGACAAAGTTTAATATATATTTCATTAAAGTGTAAGTTAACTACCAACTCATGTTCTTTTAAAAGCTGTATCTTACTTTTTAAATATTTTACACTACCAGAGAGATTACTATCTGTTAACAATATTTTACAAATCAGTTTTTTAATATTGCGAGGGTGCGGAAGACATATTACCTTAGAATTGTAAATTGACGTGTATGCACTGGATGACTGGATAAACAAAGATGAAGCCAACATTAAAGTGTATCCACCATATCTTCGATTCTCAGGTTACCTTTTCAAGAGACCTAATTGTTCAATAAGAAATGACAACTGAACACATTTTTCACTATCACTATCGAAAATGTCACTAAGAATGTCTATTACTTGATCAATCTTATCCAAGATCTTATCTTTTACCACTTGATTCCCGTTTGCAACGCAACATATTAGGTTTCAGTTTTATAGTGCGACCGACAAGGAACAACACTAATTACACGTTCGCGGCATTGTTTATCTTATAGATATTTTCTTTATAATTTACTCATTAGCCATTAATTATTTTAACGCAGCCCACTACAGTCTTTTTTGTGGGCTGCGTTATTTTAATAACTTTGATAAAATTCACATAAAATTCGTGCCCGAATTTAAAAAAAAAATCGACGTAAACAAACATACCAAAACTGAAAACACACATGTTTTATAATGACAGCGGGGTGTGAGGCGTTTTTTTGTGAGCCTCCTACGGTCACGTGATATTTCCGCGCCCGGGCCGGTCTTTTTCGTGGGCTGCGGCCTGTATAATGATCCGCACATATTCCGCGTGGAAAAGCGATTTTCAAAAGTGCTCCAAGTTGGTAAACCAGAGTTTATATGGGGATTTTTTCACTTATCTTATAAATATGGGTTGGTATCATTAATTTCATGGGTGCACCCAGGGGGGGGCCTCGGGGCCCGGCCCCCCCCCAAGCCTAAGATATTTTTAGATATTTTCCACATATTTCATGAATAAAAAGATAAAATGGCATAAAATACGACATCATGAGGGCTCGCCCCCCCCAAGACATATTCCTGGGTGCGCCACTGTTAATTTTTACTATTAAGCCATTTGAAAAGTTTTAATTTGCTTATTGAAAAAAATTAGATAAAAGTTGTGTATTGAATTATTTTAATTTTTTAAATATGTATTACCCACTAAACACAAAAACATTTTAATAATCAAAATAATGTTTAATTTAAAAACATAACGTTAGGTTGGATGTTAGTTCTAACGTCATATTCATAGTGAAATAAAGCTTAATAACCCGTTTTCTGACGTTAGAAAAATAATCTTATGTTTTTATAACATTTTTTAAAAGTATTTTTCGAACATTAAAAAATATTGATTTTTAGAAGTGTGTTGCAAAACCACATTTGCAACAAAAGACTTTACACATAAAAAATAAATAAATTCATACTCTTAACACTACAAAAAGAATGCTCCTAATAATCTTCACAATGTTATATTATAATATTGGTAATAATATATTCTAAAGCACACAAGACGGCATGGTGCGCGCGCACAAGGGTGTGGTTGTCCTTCAAGCTGTGCTGAAAACCCTTTACCTAGTCGCGTGCGCGTCTCAATTCAGTTCGATAGAGAAACTAGAGTTGGGCAAAACAGTGATTTTCGACTAACCGGTAAAGTAGCGACAGCGATTTATAAGTAACCAGTGATTTTTAACGGTGATTTCAATCACTGTATAAAATATTTCTTTTATTCATTCTTCATTCATATTTACCTAGTAAAATAACAAGACGCTAGCTCTACCAAGTCCACTTCCAATCCCTGACTTCGCATGCGTAGATCTACCAATATTATTTATTTCATGTATTAGAATAGATGTACAGGGTGATTTTCACTTGAATGATTCTAACCAAATGAAAATAGAAAGTTTTACAAAACCTAACCTAACGAAACCTAATCAGATCTAACTGAACCGAACCAAAGCAAACTAAACCAATATTTTTTTCAAAAAAAAACTTTCCTGACTTCCTACCCGGGATCCTAGAGGATGTGAATCGGAACCGGATCGTACCGAACCGAACCTATCCAAACCTAACCCTACCCAACTAAACCTAATTAGCAGTACGTGTTGTAGTTTAATTTAGTTAGGTTCGGTTTGGTTCGGTTCGGATTCTCATCCTCTAGGATCCCGGGCAGGAAGTCAGGAAAGTTTTTTCTTTTTAAATTATTGGTTCAGTTTGCTTTGGTTCGGTTCAGTTAGATTTGATTATAGATTTTGTTAGGTTAGGTTTTTGAAACTTTCTATTTTCATGTGGTTAGAATCATTCAAGTGAAAATCACCCTGTATTCATCTATTCTAATACATGAGGTAAATAATATTGGTAGATCTGCGCATGCGAAGTCAGGGATTGAAAGTGGACTTGGTAGGGCTAGCGTCTTCTGGTAAAATATGTCTATTATTCAATCTTCATTCACTATTTTACCTAGTATTAGAGAGAGCATCCCCTGCGGCTGCGGCTATACAGTTATTTCGGCCGGGAAAAAGGTTACCTACTATTCGGTAGTGCTATTTATGATTTAATCGGTTAGTTGAAAATCACCGTTTTCGTATGTTAGGGTGAAACGTGAAACGCGATATCACTGCCAAATATGCGTTCGGGTGCAACCAGCGACACAACGACGTCGTGAGACGCGACGTTCCTCAGATACCAGAAATAATATTTACCAATCACTGAATAACTGCTTGTGCAGAATTTCGATAACCGGTAGCGCCAGTGATTTTTGTTTCACTGTTACTGAATCACAGTGATCGATATATCGCCCATCTCTAAGAGAAACTCATTCAAGGCGAAACTGCGCCACTTTCCCGGTCACTAAGAAATATGATACGTTAAGACTCGTATAAAAAATGCCCTAGCATTATTTTTGCGTAAAAGTGAATACGTGCAACCCATAGAATACTACCGAAAATACCCAGTTTTCGTAGTAAATAGTATAAACTCTCTATAAATCCCTAAGTGTTTTTAAGCTGTAAATAACATTGACTGTGTGTAAAAGCATTAAACATAATATAAACACGTAACTCATAACACGAAAAGTAAAACTCTAAATTTCTTCACCCTTTATAAGTACTGCCTGCCGTTGTAACATTTTTAGTAGTGCTATTTTTTAACTCTAAAATAAGTACTTAAATACTTTAATTTACCTATAAGTGTTTGGTAAACTTAAAAACGATTTATATGTGTAAAACTAATGCTGATTTAGTATTTTATTAAAAATTTATAAAACTTACAAAAACTGTATTGCATTAAATTAAAAACAAAAAAAATCAGAAACACTACCAACCAAAACTTTACCAGCACCTATACTTCTCATCTCTAGTTGAAGTAAAGTACAACAGATACCTGAACTTCATCATATGGTCCTTCGAACCGGATTTGGAAATTTGGTGAGTCCGTTCTGATTTATTTTTTGCAAAGAAAAAGCAAATTAAATTATTGAAAAATTGACACTTATAGACATTAATTTTGTAAAATCACGTACCTCTTAAAGTAAAAATGGAAGAACAGACATTGGTAGCTTACAAAAAAGCTAGAACAGCGGCTAAAGGTGCGATTACACGTTGCTATAATTGGTTATCCACAAATAAAGATACTCAATTATTTGAGGATATCACAGGATTTGAGTCCCGAGAGGCGCCACTAACACAAAATTTTAAAAAATACACAGAAGCTCAGGATGAAATTGAAACCCTTGATGACACTGATAATGAGAATCGAGATGAAGTTGAAAACAAGTATTTTAGCTGTTTGCAAATTATTAAAAATGTTTCAAAAAGATTAAGCCCGACTCCTTTACAAACTAATCAAAACAATCAGAATGCCTCTCAAGCTCAAAGTTCACCACACTTTGACACTCACAACTTACCTGATATTTCGATTCCCACATTTGATTCGCAAGTTTTGAATTGGCAAGCTTATTTTGAGATGTTCACAGCCCTGATTATTGAGAATCCCGCTCTTACTGATGTCAAACGCTTATGGTATTTGAGAAGCTCTGTCAAAGGAGAAGCCCTTAAGCTCATTGAAACTCTTCAGCTCACAAATGACAATTTTGAAGTTGCTATTGATTTATTGAGATCCAGATATGAAAATTTAACTTTTGTTGTTAATAGTTATTTAAGTAGTCTTTTAGATATTCCTTCTATTAGTAAGTGTACATCTACTACTTTAAGAGAATTTGTTGTTAATATAAAAAGGAATTTAGAGTGCTTGAAAAAAGTTAATATCTCAACTGAAGAGCTTTTCGATTACATTTTAGTCTATCTTTTTGAGAAAAAATTGGATTTTAACACAAAACGCTCCTTTGAACAAAACAGAGACTATACTCAGTTGCCATCATTAAATGATTTTCTCGATTTTCTTGAAAAGAGATGTTTAGTTCTTGAAAATCTTTCAAGCTCTAATACAAATGAGCGTTACTCTAAAAAACCCGAAAACAAAGCCTCTTTTCACACACAGTCAAGAGTTCCTCAAAATTATAATGGAAATAACTCACAAGTTTGTCTATTTTGCAAAATTTCAGGTCACAGAATATACACTTGTCAAAGCTTTTTAAAATTACCCTTAAATGAAAGAGAAGTCTTTATTAAAAACAATAAACTATGTTATAATTGCATAGGTAGCAAGCACTCAAGTCAATTCTGTCCCTCAAACTCAAAATGTCAAATTTGTCAAAGAAGGGGACATCACACTCTTATGCACAGGCAACCACCCGTGCAACAAATTCAAAATCGGTCAAATAATGATCACTCGAATTACGGAAATGAAAACTTGCGCAATCCTCAAAATAGACAAATGAACCCGAGACAAAATCCCCCTACTCAAACAAACCCTCAAAATAATTATTTTTACTCTCAAAACCCCCAAACTCAAAACCCGCAAACTCAAAACCCCCAAAGGTCTTACATACCTCAAAATGTAAACTCAAACCCTCAAACCTCAACTCAAGAGGACTCGTTTATTGGTGTAAGCACTAGAAAAACTCAAGTTTTGTTGGCTACTGCGCAAGTCACATTATACACAAAATACGGTGAAGCTGTCACTGTCAAAGCCCTTTTAGACAATGGGAGTCAAACCTCATTTGTCACTCAAAAGCTAGTTGATAGGCTTGAGTATGCTCCCTATACTAAAGCTATGAATATAACTGGCATTTCCCAAAATAGTTTGAGGTCTACTAAGATGGTAGATGTTTCAATATACTCTAAAGTTGAAAACGATAAAAAATTCACAACCTCATGTGCAATTTTGAATAATATCACATATAAACTCCCTCAACAGCCGATTGACTCCTCAAAATTAAATATACCCGACTATATCTTATCAGAGTTGGCTGACCCTAATTTTGACACCCCCTCAGAAATAGATATGCTTATTGGAGCAGACTTATTTTATAATTTACTCATTCCTGGTATCCATAACCTACAAAATAATTATCCGACTCTAGTAAATACACATCTCGGATGGATAATTTCAGGAAATTTACCCGCAAATTGTATCGCAAATTGCGTACTCACTGAAAATGTTTGTTGTGTTCAAAATGTTGTTGCTAATTTTGTACAAACATCGATTCAAAATAACGAACAAAACCCCGATTTAGAACATTTCTTAACAAAATTTTGGAATATAGAGGAGGTCCCAAAAAAGTCAGAATTTTCCCCAGAAGCTGAGTTAGCTGAGAATATATTTCAAGAAACAACAAAAATTCTCGATAGTGGCTCTTACCAGATTGATTTCCCTTTAAAAACTCCCGAAGAGCATCAAAAATTAGGTGACTCATTTAATATAGCTCAGAAACGATTTGCGTCTCTAGAAAATAGATTTAAAAAAGATGAAAAGTTATTTCTTGATTACAAAGCTTTTATAGATGAATACGTTGAACTTGGTCATGGTAAATATGTCCC
Organism: Aspidapion aeneum; assembly: GCA_963576565.1. Lineage (NCBI taxonomy): Eukaryota > Metazoa > Arthropoda > Insecta > Coleoptera > Brentidae > Aspidapion > Aspidapion aeneum. The sequence continues at coordinate 1,982,732 of OY755040.1, forward strand.
CCTCTCACTCTATAATGAAAAAAATGATTTAAAATATTTTATTCCACATTTATGTGTAATAAGAGAAAATGCACTATCGACAAAATGTCGAGTAGTATTCGATGCTTCGACTAAATCATCATCGAATATTTCTTTAAATGATATTACCCTAAAAGGCTACCAAGTTCAGCCAGAATTATTTGATATTTTAACAAGATTTCGTACTTTTAAGTATGCTCTCACTGCTGATATCCAAAAAATGTATAGGATGATCAAAACTAATCCCGAGCACAATTTCTTACAAAATATTCTCTGGAGAAATGATCCCAAAGAACCCTTTCAATGTATTGAATTACAGACAGTTACATACGGTACAAATTTTGCTCCATTTGTTGCCACTAGAGTGCTTAAAGATATTGCTCTAAATAACAAAGATAGATATCCTCTAGCTTGTAGAGCACTTCTAGATCAAACCTATATGGATGACACTATTTCTGGATGTAATGAAATCGAAGAATTATCAACTTTGTACTCTGAGCTAAATGAAGTTTTAAATAACAACGGATTTTCTCTTCACAAGTGGAACTCAAATGTCAATGCTTATGCTGAAAACATACTCACAGAATATGATCTAAATTTTGATGAAGTGGGAAGTAAAATTTTAGGCATTAAATGGCAGACAAATAGTGACACTCTGAAAATCTCAATCCCAGAAAAATTACCCACTGGAATACCGACAAAAAGAATAATCTTGTCTACCCTAGCTCAATGCTATGACCCTTTAGGTCTCGTAAACCCAGTCATTGTAAAGGGAAAAATATTAATGCAAAATCTCTGGAAAATGCAATTAGATTGGGACACAAAAATCACGGACAAGACTATTTTAAAAGATTGGAATAATTTTTTAGAACACATTGCCCTACTTCGAATTGTCAAAATACCCAGATATCTATTTATAGATAAACCCATTCTTAAATATGAACTACACGGATTTGCCGATGCTTCGATGTTGGCTTATGGTGCATGCATTTACATTCGCGCTATTTATGAAAACTCTGCGTCTAGCTCACTCATAGCAGCTAAATCAAAAGTTGCACCTTTAAAGTCAAAAACTCTCCCAAAATTAGAATTGTGTGGCATGTTACTTCTCGCACAGCTCACTTCAAGAATTTTTAATACTCTTAAAGAAAATTTACCAATAACTACGGTAAATCTGTGGACAGATTCCCAAATAAGTCTTTCTTGGTGCATGGGACATCCAAGTAGATGGCCTACTTTTATCTCGAATAGAGTCGCTCAAATACAAGAACTCACATCTGATTTTAAATGGAGACATGTTAAATCCAGTGATAATGCTGCAGATATTCTATCTCGTGGTATTTTCTCAAAAGAAATTATAGAATCTGGAACATGGTTCAATGGCCCTAAATTGTTACAAAATTCAAATATTAAATTTGAAGATTTTAAAATGCCCGTTCAGATAACAGAACCCCTTGAAGAAAACAAGCAATGTTTGATTGTTGTTCCTAAAGAAAAATCAAATGAGTTTTGGAATAGCTTGTTTGAAAAATTCTCGCAATTTACTAGATTAAAACGCACTTTGGCATTTGTCCTAAGATTTATAAACAACTTAAAGAATCCACAGCAAAAATTCACTAGTAGTTTATCAATAAATGAACTCGAAAAAGCTCATGATTTGGTCATAAAAACACTTCAAAAAGAATACTTCGCAAAAGAAATTGCAGAACTGAAGCAAAACAAACCAGTTTCTGACAAACGCTTAAACTCACTAAAACCATTTTTAGATCAACAAAATTTTCTAAGAGTAGGAGGTAGACTCGAAAATGCTGAGATCTCGTATGAGCAAAAACACCCCTTGTTATTGCCATCACATAATTATGTAGTAAAGCTTATGCTTAAATTCGAACACTTACACTTAGGTCATAGTGGACCACAAACTGTACTTTCAAACTTTCGTTTAAGATACTGGCCCTTAAATGGTTTAAAAGAAATTAAAAAAATAATTAGACAATGCATTACTTGCTTTCGATTTAATGCTACACCTGCTTCTCAAGTTATGGCAAATCTCCCAAAAGATCGTTTGACAATTTCAAGACCCTTTCAGAAAACCGGTATAGACTTTGGTGGACCATTTCAATTAAGATCTTCACGCTTAAGAAAATCTCCAGTTATAAAAGGCTATATTTGTATATTTGTATGCTTGGTCACCAAAGCAGTGCATATTGAAATAGTAACTAGTCTCTCAACAGAAGCATTTCAAATGACACTTAAACGGTTTATAGCAAGACGAGGAAATCCTTCTGTAATTTATACAGATAATGGAAGTAATTTTTTAGGAGCTCGAAATCAACTCAAGGAGCTTTATGACTTTTTTAATAAAGCTGATGTCACTCGTGAAATTCAAGATTACTTGATTCAAAATGAAACCCAATGGAAATTCATTCCGCCCCGATCTCCCCATTGGGGAGGAATTTGGGAAGCGGCTGTAAAGAGCACTAAATATCACTTATATAGACTTGTTGGAAATACTCAAATGACCTTTGAAGAATTTTCCACGGTTACAGCACAAATAGAGTCAATATTAAACTCCAGGCCACTTTGTGCACTCTCCAATGATCCCTCAGATCTCCAATATTTAACTCCCGGACATTTCTTAATAGGTTCTAATTTAACAACTTACCCTGAAGAAGACGTCAAAGAAGTTCCAACCAACAGATTAAATTTTTGGCAAAAATGTATTCAAATTAAGCAGTTATTCTGGAAATCTTGGTCAAAAGACTATTTGAACAGATTACAAAACAGACCCAAGTGGTTGGTTGAAAAAGACAATCTAAAAATTAATGATCTTGTTCTTTTAAAAGAAGACAACACTCCCCCACTTTATTGGCCTAGAGCTAGAGTCATAGAGGTATATGAAGGCTCTGATCGAAAGGTTCGTGTTGTTAAACTTAGAACTCAAACTGGAGAATTTACTCGACCCATTACAAAAGTATGTCCATTACCCGATAATGAATAATTGTTTTGAAGCAAAAAGCTTCAACGCGGGGCAGAATGTTGCAAAACCACATTTGCAACAAAAGACTTTACACATAAAAAATAAATAAATTCATACTCTTAACACTACAAAAAGAATGCTCCTAATAATCTTCACAATGTTATATTATAATATTGGTAATAATATATTCTAAAGCACACAAGACGGCATGGTGCGCGCGCACAAGGGTGTGGTTGTCCTTCAAGCTGTGCTGAAAACCCTTTACCTAGTCGCGTGCGCGTCTCAATTCAGTTCGATAGAGAAACTCATTCAAGGCGAAACTGCGCCACTTTCCCGGTCACTAAGAAATATGATACGTTAAGACTCGTATAAAAAATGCCCTAGCATTATTTTTGCGTAAAAGTGAATACGTGCAACCCATAGAATACTACCGAAAATACCCAGTTTTCGTAGTAAATAGTATAAACTCTCTATAAATCCCTAAGTGTTTTTAAGCTGTAAAAAACATTGACTGTGTGTAAAAGCATTAAACATAATATAAACACGTAACTCATAACACGAAAAGTAAAACTCTAAATTTCTTCACCCTTTATAAGTACTGCCTGCCGTTGTAACATTTTTAGTAGTGCTATTTTTTAACTCTAAAATAAGTACTTAAATACTTTAATTTACCTATAAGTGTTTGGTAAACTTAAAAACGATTTATATGTGTAAAACTAATGCTGATTTAGTATTTTATTAAAAATTTATAAAACTTACAAAAACTGTATTGCATTAAATTAAAAACAAAAAAAATCAGAAACACTACCAACCAAAACTTTACCGGCACCTATACTTCTCATCTCTAGTTGAAGTAAAGTACAACAGATACCTGAACTTCATCAAAGTGAAAAAAAAATGTTTTTCTAACATTGAAAAATAAATGTTTTTTTAACAATGAAAAAATACATATTTTTCAAATATCTCTTAAGATAAGGTAACATAAATAACGTTACAGTGGCGGTTTCTCCATAAGTGCACATGTGCACGTGCACTCCCAAATTTTACTTAAAAAAAATATTAAACTTTGATCATTCCTTAATTTAATTCATAATTATCCCAAAAGAAATTCACTAAAGACTGGAATATAATCTAGGATTAATACCTGGTATGTATGTGTTTGTATTCGTGTTCAAACTCTCCATCATTCAACGCTTTTATTTACTGGAACCAAATTCTATGCACCCTAGATGTTATGTCGCATGCTAATTACGAAATATAGAAAGAGAGGACGACATGTCCCAATAGAATTTTACAGTACATAGAATCTGAACCTTCCTTCGGCACAGCGCGTATACAAAAACTAGAGTCCCTGTATGTTGACATATTTAGATATATTAATATATCCAAATATGCCAACATACAGGGACTCTAGGTTAGGTCAGGTCTTTATAAAGTTTTAAAAGGAATGTACACCTTGTAATAGTAAATAGACGTTTAAGACAGTACCTTTCAAATATGCTGATATGACTGCGACAGCTGAAAAATAAATCAAAATTAATGTATAGAAAATATCAATAAAGAAAATGAGCAGCATCACATCCTACTCATTTCTTGCAGATTCATCAAACATAGAAAAAAGACTTGCATTGATAACATCATTAACGAATCAACCAACTGATGTAAACAAAATGGTAGAAATAGCACATGAAATGTTGAGCCCTGTTATAAAAAATTTAGTTAAAAATAGCCGTAATATACCTTCAAAGTTTTTAACATTACAACAATTTGAAGATACGATAATTGCATCAAAAATAATATTCCATATTGCAACTATTTTAGAATTAAAAAATGTGGATAGTATAATGCACAATCTTAACTTTAATTTAGAAAATGTAAACATTACAGTAAATAATCAAGGCCTTATTTTCGTTGATACTGCTTTGCTGCTTCAATTGATAGATCTACATTGTCTACTAGAAGAATTTATTGAGTACATTGATCCTTTAGAATCTGAAGCAATAGATAGTTTAGCTCAAACAGATTCATGTTTAACTTATAAAGCCTCTTCAGCTCTCAAGCTAAATAGATTTACTATCAAAATAAAAAAACAGTCTAAAGATATTTTTGAAAATAAGCCGGATGGACCAGCTTTTACAGATTTTATTGTTCTGCCTACTCTTGAAGATATTGAGAGTTATTCAGAAAATGAAAAATTTGTTCCTCATATCGACAGAGCTAAATCAACTGGGTTTTTGACAGAAGAAGAGACGACTAATATAACAGATGTACACGGTGCGCGTCATATAATTGAGAAATGTATATGCGATTTAGAAAGGTAAGGCTAAACTAAACTCTATTAAGACAGGTTTCTTTTTTTTATCATTATTGTATTTTTCCATTATTCTATTTATTATGTAGTTTTAATCTGCTTTGTCAATAGAATGATTTATTCTTGATAATAAAGTACTTTTTGATTGATTGATTGATTGGTATTTTTAGAGTACAATATTACATGGTAAAAAGTTTCAAGCCGCCGGTTGCAGATGTCCATACGGACACTACCCAAGAGAAAAACGAAGAGAAAAGACTTTCCATTAAAGAGAAGAGAAGACTAACCTTAGAATCGGCTTTGCCAAAAGATAAGAATGGGAAACCCTTAGCATCAGTTTTGCCAACCGATTCTGACAATCCTCATGATTGTTGTTGTTCAGATAGTTGCAGAAACATTGATATTGATGGAGAAGATATGGGGGTAAGAACACCCAGTAAACATAAGAAAAATTTCAAAATGCCTATTTAGGGTTTTTGCGCTTTCTAACAACTGGTCGAGTTAATACCCTGAGAGTCTCTCGTTCTTGTACTGAGACATCGCAATCTGCATAGATGAAAGTTTTCCGAAAATTTGTGTATGGCTTCGGTAGTTCAATGCTTAGAATGTTTGCCTAGAGAGCAAGAGATCTCGGATTCGAGTCCCGGCCGAAGCAGAAAACTTTTTTCTTATTTTTCTTTCTTTAATTTCACTTGTTGTTTGTAACTGTTATAGTCCCAGATCCCACAGCCTCTTGAGACAAGTTATTTCTAGGAGACAAAACTTGTGGGAGAAAGCAGCACTTACAGTGACATTTCTCCGCTGATGGATTGCCTTGAGTTCATGCGCCAAGTCTATATATTTATTGACTTTGGTGTTAAAAGCGTTATTATTGTTATTATTATATTATTATTATTATATTATTATTATTATAATATTACTATTATTATTAGATATGTGGTGAAGACAATGTGGTAATCTGCATCAAGGGCCGGACACCTGAGGAAGGTGATGTCCAGATTATTATCAGACAATGTCCAGAATGTAAAAATATGTGTGTCCCATGTCCAACTCGATTAGACAAAGATAACCCAGATTTTCCAGATCAAACTTTTGGACCAGTCTCTAAGGTAGAGTAAGACAGTGTACGTACCTAACAAAATTTTATGAACATTACATACATTATAGCAGCATATGCTCAAACCTAACTGCCAAATTGTCATGACCCTATGAACTTAAAGGGGTTTTAATGTAGGTAGATACTCACCTTGGAATAAAATCGCAGTAAAAAGTTATTTTTTTGATTATTTCATAGAAAATGTTTCAAAAGTATTTTAAAAGGGTAAATTTTACATTTAACATCCTCCTTTACAGCCCGAAGAATTACATCAATTACGAAAATCCGAGGATTCACGGCACGATGATGCTCCACCATCTGAGCCATCCCGACATAGTTTAGTTCACTTCAAAGAAAAACCAATAACAGACCCCAGTGAGGATCAACTTCCAAAAGAAGCAGAGGAACATTTATCTAAAAGTAAATATTTTCTTTTTTATCTCTGCTTAATTTGCGGGTTTTAGCTTATTTTTATCCAAAAAAACTTTCACTCGGGAGACGTATCAGGTAGGCCCTGGATGCTCCGTCCGAACAGTCTAATCCCGCTTAACGTAATCTTTGCTCATTCCTTTGCACCGTAGGCGGATCGGACAATTCCGAACAGAATAAGGTGTTTGACAGTAGTAAAAAATAAATATATATTTATTTTTAGATATCTCTTTAGTTCTTGGGAATGCTAAAAACAAACTTTTTTGTTTAATTTTTTCTCAAATTCATAGTTCTTTTAATTAAATAAATTCATTGAATTAAAACAATTAGCCACGTGATTCAAAACAGGCGGTCTACCAATCAGCTGCGAGTGACGTCACAAAACAGTAAACGCCTCGAACGAACCTATTTTCTGTGTTATTTTCTTATGGATGGTAATGTTTGCTTTGGTTTAAAGTGCGAATTATCGTCCTAAATTAGATTTTATTTTGTGTTTTGCTTATAAAAAACATTTTCAATGGAAAACGGATTCTCCAAAGCCGATGGCTCCAACTTGCCAACTAGTATGAATTCCTTTATAGTGGCAGGCTTCTTTGTCAACAACAGTGATTTTTGTTCTGCAGAATTTAGAAACGTTAAAATGTTGATATAAGTATTCGATAAGTTGTTTTCTATATAACTGAAAGTTTTTTTACGAGATTCTTTGCCTACTTTTCCTCATTTAGATTTTAAGGTTAGGTTATATGTTTTGCTTTTTTGTTTAATATGGTACTTACAATAGATTCAATTAAATACCCAATCACTATTATTTTAAGCATTAAGAAACAATCAAAAATTGCTTTTTTAAAACCAAATTTTCTAAATACATTCTACATACATACTAGTCCTGCCTATGCACTGCCTAGTCTTGCATATGCACTGGTCAGTCCTACATTTAGCCTGCATGTGCACTGCCTAATCATGCATTTAGAGGCACTCACTAGTCCTGCCTAATAACTGCCCAGCACCGCATAAAAATGTGTACACCTTTCTGCCTATTATAGTTGTTCACCCCTTGTAATAAACATAACCTCAACAATTTCATCGTCATTTACGAAATAGTTAATATTTTCGTGAAATTACACACAACGTGAGAAAAATTAATGGAAACAATTCAGTTAGACTCACATCAAAGTGATCTTCACAAATGTAAAGTGAAGATATATTAGATAAGGTCCTTGGGTCTCTTCGAGCAAGTTCTAGCCACTTTTTCCGTTCTTTTACTGCTGTAGGCACATGAATAAATAGTTTTTCAGGTGTTTTTATGCTAGTATTCAGCACTACACACCACTTATAGGACATTTTTTTTTTCATGAAAAACAGTAAAAACACAGACCAAAAACAAATAAACACTTGAATGCCGTGTATCTGTCCGCGAGTTTACTGCGCTGTGATGTCATTGCAACGCCATGCTAGAAATGAGCGTTGTAGCGGCAAATTCAAATCGGAAATTAAAAAACTTGATTCTAAATCTAGTCATGATAAAATATACTATTTTAATAATTTTGCGTAGCAAATTAGGGATCTATGTATCATTCTAAATTTTTTTATAAAATTTGTCAGATACCCTATTATAAATCGAATGTTTGGATTGGCAAATTCCTCAATTTTGTAGGTTACCATTATTAGGATTCAGTGTATTAACATAAAAGTTATTACAAGCAGGGCTTTGATTATAACCTCCTTTATTATTTAAGCGTGAGGTAAAAGAAGGTTTAATCGAGGCTGAACTGGACCACTACTTTTTGATATATCATCTTGCGTACAGGGTGTCCCAAATTGGGCACTTTTAGGGGGTTTAAGGTACTTCTAGGGGAGACAGAGAAAAACTGACCACGCATTACGAGGCTCAAATTTCAAGAGAAGACTTATAGTGAAAACCGTATTTTGAAATATCATCTCGTCTTTGAGCTACGAGGGCTTTTTGAAAAGTCTGCATTTTGGAGGGGGGTCTATAACTTCGTTATTATTGGAAATATTGATTTAGAGTAAATTGCAATTTTATAGACTTTGTCACAAGGAATTCACCCGCTTAATTATATTTTACCTGTCACTTTTAGTTTTTGAGATATGACATAAAGTTGCATTTTTTCTTATGGAATGGCCTATATTTTAATCAATTTTCGAATTCGCCATTGAGTTCGCTTCAAAATGGTGTATCATGTGTCATAGTTTGATTGAGCGGTTTCGGAGATAATTAAAGTTTTTTATTTTTGTCTAGTGTGCGTTGAATGACGTCATGCGCCATTGACGTGAAAGCCATGCGGTCAAATGCTACTTCAATGCTCCTATAGTTTTGTTGTCTTATTCTATGCAAATCAAGTTGGCCTTGCGTCTTGGCGTTTTGTCATTGTTTTCAATTGTTTAAACAATTTGACATTACGCTTTGATATGAAATTATTTTGCACAAAAGCGTTTTAATTTTATTTTGAAATATGTATAATTTTTTTTTACTTTTTATAACTAGGCTTTGAGGGCCGTCACCTGAATTATAATTTTTCCAAACCAGCCTTACTATATATGTGACTGTGTAAAATAATAAAAATACTGCCTTTACCTGCCTCAGCAGGAAATCATAGCGCACTAGAAATAAGCGAAAAAGCTGAATATCTCCTAAACCGCTCAATCAAACTATGACATATGAGACATCATTTTGAAAAGAATTCAATGACGAATTCGAAAATTAATTAAAATATAGGCCATTCCATAAGAAAAAATGCAACTTTATGTCATATCTCAAAAACTAAAAGTGACAGTTAAAATATAATTTAGCGGGTGAATTTCTCGTGACAAAGTCTATAAAACTGCAATTTACTAAAAATCAAAATTTCCACTAGTAACGAAGTTATAGACCTCCTTCAAAAATGCAGACTTCAAAAAGCCCCTGTAGCTCAAAGACGAGACGATATTTCAAAATGCGGTTTTCACTATAAGTCTTCTCTTGAAATTTGAGTCTCGCAATGCGTGGTCAGTTTTTCTCTGTCTCCCCTAGAAGTACCTTAAACCCCCTAAAAGTGTCCAATTTGGGACACCCTGTACAGCTCAAGGTATTTAATACCTAACAACAATTATTTAAACATACTTTTCGTTGCATGTAATTGCGAGGTATCTGAATCAATTTTTAAAAGTAAATTAAAAGCATAAAGTCCCACTCTTTAGTAGAAAAATTCAATAATTTTAATGCTTTTTTGTTCTCGCAGAATATATCTACTAAATTTCGCAAAGCGTGGTTCTGAGGGCTTAAAATTTTAGGTAAATTCAATATTTTATAAAAACAAGTTGTGTCCAATAACCCACGATTATCTTACCTCTGCGCCAGTCTCGTACGCTATAAGGTAATTATTATCAGTTATCGGTATATTTTTTAACAAGCCAAGAGGCTCATCTGAAACCAAAATAAGAAGCGATTGAAACTTATGCATTCGGAACATGAACTGAATTATGATCAGAATTTTTGTATAAATCAATGTCAATGTGGGCCAGCTTTTTCAAAGACCGAAAAACAGGGTATATAACCTAGGCATATTAAAATTAAGGTGCGGTTTAGTATGGTGCCCTGTTGGTAAAGGTGGAATCGACATGGTAATTTCATACCCTATGCATAACTCATTATTAATGCATTCTACAGAAAAAGATTGTTCGTCAACCTCAATACGAATTTTGTCTTGTTAATCTGAAGCAGATTTCGTCATCGTTTTATTCGAAAATAGGAAAAATAATTTTTCTCAGTGAACCTTTAAGCTAATAGAAACTAATTCGTCTACCTTGCAGTCGAAAAACGAATGAGTAACTCCTGTAGTAATAGAGTGTGAAAAGCATACGGCGACTATGCTTAGCCTGCGACCAGTAAAAAACCCAAAGTATATTAATTAATAATAATTATAATTATCTACCGAATCGGCAAAAAACTAAAGTAAAAAATTATATCCTTAATAACTTTATTCAATATACCCAAAATTCAACACACATTTTATTTTAATATTTAAAAAGGACCATCTAGGATAAATTCTACTACTACTAATGCTAATAAGCCACTACAAATCTTTTGAAAATAATTTCTGTTTATTTTTATTTCAGGTTCTGTCTCCATAGTGAAAGAAAATTCAACAACAAAGCTTGAAAAGTTATCACAAGGAAGCGTAAAAAGCATTTCTCTCAGAGATGACACGTCACATAAAAGTGTAGAAGGGGAAGATTTTTCTTTAAATAACCAAGAATCATCGGAGCGTCCACTCTCTGAAAATGATATTTTGGAAAGGCTTTCCGAGTTAAATATAATTTTGCCACCGGTTTCCTCCTCCAAAAATGACCAACTCATGGAAGTAAGAAAAGAAGATTTACTGACAAATCTTGATAACCTGTCGAAACAAAGCAGTAAAGGCGGTTCTTCACTAGGCGATACATCGCGCACAAATGTTATACTTGAAGACTTTCCTTTAAAGGAAGAAAAATCATTAGATAATCAATTATCTGAAAGTAATATTTTAGAAAGGCTTTCTGATTTAAATATAATTTTACCACCCGTTGTCCCCTCGAATAATGATGAACCCAAAGAAACAACAGAAGAAGATTTACTAAACAGGCTTGACAACCTATCAGAAAAAAGCACAAAAAGCTTTTCTCCACTAGACACGCTGGACAAAAATGATAATGGTGAAGAGATTAGTTTAAAGAAAGAAAACTTATCAGATCAAAAAATATCTGAAACGGATCCTTTAAAAAAGTTTTCTATAATTTTGCCACCGGTTTCCCCTTCCAAAACTAACCAATTTAAAGAAACAAACAAAAAAGATTCTATACCTTATCCACGTACTTCTACGCAGCAATTTCAAACTGAAGTAGACTGTACAAGAATATATATGAATGAAGTTAAAAAACTTTGCCTCAATACTGATCAGGGAGAAGAATTGCTGTTAACTCTTACAGTGTCTCCCAATAAAACAAAAGTAATCGAAGATGATCAAGGTTTTCTTCAAAATCTTTTTAGTTCAGACGAATTAATCGGACGCAAAACTCCCAAAAATGATACGCAGCAGAACACTCAACCCACTGCTTCACCAGAACAAGTAAACGAAGATAGTAGTAGTCTTCGAAAACAAGAACGAAAATCTAATAATCCTGAGCACGTAAGCCCAGAAAAACAGAAGGTACTTCGCCAAAATAGTTTTAAAAATGAAACTAATAAAGTTTTTTTAATGAAACGTAATGAAAAAGAAGATATAATTCCACTAGAAAGAACCAAGATTTGCTCCTCACTAGAATTCGATGTTAAATTAGTTGATACAAAGATAAGAACAAAAGGAATAAACAAAACAAATCAATCGATACTCGTTCAGTTAAAAGATATAGGTGTTGATAATCTTCTTAGAGCATGTCGACCAGCTAAATGTTGCAGAAAAGCAATTTTAAATGAAAAAATTAAAAAATGTCTACCATACTCGCCTAGCCTAAAATCCTTACCACTAGACAAAGATGACCTAAATGTTATAAACCAATCTTTGCAGATGAGTTTGCAAAAAGTAAAAAATTCAATAGACTTGAGACCTAACTATCAGGAGCAACAAAGTTATTGTGTTACCAAATTCAAAGTAATGTATTCATTCGTAAATCAACAACATCCAAAAGATCAGTCGATCATGTATTCGCAATATAAGAACAAGTTAAATTATTACATTAATTTACTAAACGACCAAGACAATAAGAGTCCAATACTGCAATATGATGTAATGTATTTCAAAACGCACAGAAATCGAATCCATGTATAAAAACAATGTAAATAAAAGCAAAACTTTTAACTTTTAAAAATATCTTCGATCCATTAATATATGTAAGATAAAAATACAAGTCTGATGAAGAACGATCTTTAATGTCGGAAATTAGTTACATGAGGCAAAATAAAGATAAATCTGTATTGTCAAACATTTTCACAAAATCGGAATCTACTTAAAAATGTGATAAGGTATTAAAATTCCCCCATAAATATTTTGAAGATAAATAAAATTCCGATTTTCTAGACAAAATTGTATAACGTTAAGTGGCAAGCTGAAAAACAGTCATCTAAAAATTTGGCAGAAAGTAGGTAATCGTCTAAAAAATAATTTACTTTAGTTGCAAACGATTTTCTATAGAAATAGTAAGCGCTCTACGTATAGGAGAATTTTTTTGAATATACAGTGACGTCAAAAGTAATGTAATAAACAATGATGAAAAAATATAAAACTAATGTACTGACATAAAATAAATAAAAATGCCAAAAAGTGAAGTAGCTGCATACATAGCCCTAAAAATTTCATATATCATAGCAGTAAATTAAACCAGTTATAAGATGGAAGCAAGATTTATACATTTTTAATTATTTCAAGACTGCAAAGTACATAGATCTCTATTTATCTATACCAAAGTGTATTTATTTATAAGGGATTCATTCATTCATTAATAAATTATGTAATGCAATTAATTAGGTTTTTCTTTACCACCCTTACCCTTTTTAGCTTTAAATAATTTAAGAACGGCAGCCGCGGCTCATGTCGATAGTAGCCTGCAAACCTAATAGGGTATTTTACAAATTTTAGAAAAGAGTTTAGAATGATACATAGATCCCTAATTTGCTCCGCAAAATTATTAAAATAGTATATTTTATCATGAATACATTTCAAGTCATTTAATTTTCGATTTGAATTTGCCGCTAAAACGCTAATTTCTAGCATGGCGTTGCAATGACGTCACAGCGCAGTAAACTCGCGGACAGATACACGGCATTCAAGGGTTTATTTGTTTTTGGTCTGTGTTTTTACTGTTTTTTATGTAAAAAAATGTCCTATAAGTGGTGTGTAGTGTCTCAGTGTTCGAATACTAGCATAAAAACACCTGAAAAACTATTTATTCATGTGCCTAGCAGTAAAAATTGGCTAGAACTTTCTCGAAGAGATCCAAGAGCCTTATCTAATACATCTTCACTTTACATTTGTAAAGATCACTTTGATGTGAGTATATCTAAATTGTTTCTATTAATTTTTATCACGTTGTCTATAATATATATAACTATTTCGAAAATGACGATGAAATTTTTGAGGTTATGTTTATTACAAGGGGTATATAACAATATCGTAAAAAAACTTTCAGTTATATACAAAACAACTCATCGAATACTTACATTAACATTTTAACGTTTCTAAATTCCGCAGAACAAAAATCACTGTTGTTGGCAAAGAAGCCTGCCACCATAAAGGAATTCAGCATTGGCAAGTTGGAGCTATCGGCTTTGGAGAATCTGTTTTCCTTTGAATATGTTTTTTATAAGCAAAACACAAAATAAATTCTAATTTAGGACGATAATTAACACTTTAAACCAAAGCAAACATTACCATCCATAAGAAAATAACACAGAAAATAGGTTAGTTCGAGGCGTTTACTGTTTTGTGACGTCACTCGCAGCTGATTGGTAGATATTTATTTTTTACTACTGTCAAACACCCTATTATCAGAAACATATGTGTAATTATCCAATTACTTGTCTTTTATAATGCTTTTATTTGTATATTTGTAAATATACTTTTATTTTATCGAATTTAGTACATATAAGAAGGTCAAATACACATATTTTTAACCAGATTCCAAAGTAGTCAAAATAATGCATAACGATTCAAATATTGTTAATTTCCTTTAATGTTTTTTGGCTAATATTTTCAGGTTTCTTTAAAAAGATCAAGATTTTTAAGTTTATTTAAATTAATAAGAATTAAACTTTAATTTCAACACTTGTGGAAGACCAAATTCCCATTTATTCTGTTTTGACGGCCAAAAAATTTTGGTGTTTAGGACGGTTTTAAAAAAAATGTTTTTAAGAATGTTTCTCCACAAAAAACAACAAATAGGACTCATTGGTTTGATAGTGGGGACTTATTGCAATAGTACCAGGCACTAATTGTGCCGGGCACTATTCTGACAGATTCGCATTGAAAACTGACAGTTGATCTTTTAAAATTGACATACCAAAGTCGAATTTATAAATTCAGTCGTTTATTTCCCATTAATTTTATTTTTAGCTCACACATATACTATACTATAGTAGTGTGAGCTATGGTGATCCTAATTTTTTCGAGAAAAAAAAAGTTGCTCCGATTTCAAAAAATTTTATATATCTTTGCGTTTCAGATGATTTTCAAACTTTTTTGTTGCGCCGTCTGTCTGTCTGTCTGTCTGTCTGTATGTCTGTCTGTAACGACCAACGCGCATAACTCAAAAACCGCTTGGCCGATTTTAATAGCATTTGGTACCTAGGCTGGGTCTTGGGTCGAGATGGTCCCATTTAAAAATAAACAAAATCCACAGAACACAAACCAAATAAAAGGGTGGGGGTAGATTTTAAAATTAGAGTTTATGTGAAAATATGGCGTGTGTGATATCAAACGAAAGGTAATTGAGTCTGCAATTAAACAAAATACATTTTAATTTATTTTAAAAAAAGGGTGGGGGTATATTTTAAAAATTAGAGTTTAAGTGAAAATATGGCGTGTGTGATATCAAACGAAAGGTAATTGAGTCCGGAGTTTAACAAAATACATTTTAGTTTTTGTTTTTTTAAGGGTGGGGTAGATTTAAAAAATTTGAGTTTAAGTCAAAACATGGCTTGTGTGGTATCAAACAAAAGGTAATTTAGTCTGGAGTTGAATAAAATATATTTCAGCTTTTAGTTATATTAGCTCACACGTACACTATAACTGTAGTACCTAGTGTGAGCTTAGGGGCCCATATATTGGCAGAGTGTTTTTTCAATTCCGTTTACTTTCAAGTTAAAATGTTACAATATTTTACGTAGTAGCGGCACTATTAATTTTGACTCCTATAATACACAAAGGCCTAATTTTGAAAGAAGACAGCTGTTCTTATAATGCGAAAATGTCAGAATAGTGCCCGGCACAAGTATTGCCTGGCTTTATTGCAATAGGTCCCTAGTTAAAGTTTTAACAACATCTTTGGTTCTGCTTGATTTCAATGCCTATTTTTAAAAGGAAAAATTTATAATTTGGTCATTTGAAAACAAACTCTTATACCTGCGCATTAAAAAAAAACATTTACTCTTTGTTGCTTTTTTGTATAGTTTTTTTAAAAACTTCACCAATTTAAATTAAGATAAATGTATGAACTTTACCATGAGTATTTACTAAGGCGTAAGTTTTAGTCTAGGTTTTGGTTTAAGTTTAGGGTTTAGGTTTAAAATTTAAATGTGCATTGGTTTGGAAAAATTGATTTTTTGCCGAAACAGGCCGCAATTGATTTGGTATTTTTACCTGTATCGACGATAAAATGTCTTAAAAATTGAAATTTAAGACAATTTGTTCTTGAAATGGACCATATAGACCGGAAAAAAGAAGAAAACATGGAAAACTGATTTTTCTACAACTGTCTAATTTAGGCTACTACGTCACTTTAAACCCCTAGGTCATGAAATTCCGACTAAAAATCGTCCTAAATTTTAAACTACCTCCGGGGGGTGGTTTATCTCATTGTAACTTGAAAACAATTACATTTTTGTTAATTTATTTGTTAAAAATGTAAAGTTTGATCATATTTAGGAACGATATGACAAAATTTTATACGAATTTTAGCTTCAATTAACTATTAGAGCGAGTTTTTTAGGGCAATGTACACAAGGCTGGATAAACCGTTTAGTACTAAGTTCTCATATCTCTTTTATATTTTAGCATGTAGCTTTTAAACGATATTTGCCTTGACGAGGAAAGTAAAAAAAACGATCTTCAGATTAAAATCCAAATAAACGCACACGCGATTTGTTTATTTGCAAATAATCTTTAAATATGTAATCAAAAATGTTTTTATTTATTTATTTATTTATTGTAGCAGTCATTTTCCATTAATGGTTTTTATACGCTCTAGCCATACAGATATATTTAAGATGTACATGCACCGAGATGACAGCAAATGACAATTCCAGTACTTAGTCCAGCAAGTGTCAGTCAAGTCACTTTTACGTCATTTTAATAAATTTAAAAATTTAATTTTCAGTTTCGCTTTGTTTGTGCAAGTTATATAATAAAAATTACGAAATTAGAACACATTTTCCGACAATGTCAAGTTTGGGAAGTAAGTGTAAATTGAAAAATGTAAGTAATTCACTTAAATATCGCTGCATTTTCACTTAAACCTCGTTCCCTACAAACTTAAACCTATAGTTTAAACCATTTCTTTTCCGTTTTTTCTATTTTTTTACGAAATCCTTGCAGATTCTTATTTAAACCGGTTTTTTTCCATTGCGATATAACCTATGTAGTTATAATTAGTCCAAAATTTCATTAAATTTTATTAAGTTAGAAAGAAATTCAGTTAAAACGTTTCACAAAAGATAAACTAAAAGTTAAACCTAAACCTAAACTTTAAACTTAAACCCTAAACCATCTTAGTAAATACTGGTGTACAAGTCTATCCAACCTTATAGTGGGTTTACACATGCATGAATTTAGTGGCGCCAGTGTTCGCGCCAGTTCTATTTGCACGGCAGTAAAGGTTTACACTATTGTGCGAAAAGTAAAAAGACTGGCAAGCCAGTTTCATTTTTAAAGTGTACACGATACGCGATATGTCGGCTGAACTCTCGGAAGCCTGCAAAATAGTCGCTAAACTTTTATTGAAAAAAAAAAATAAAAGAGATTCAGAAAAAGGAACAATGAACAGGCGGTATCTGGGTTAAAGCATGGATTGCTCGTCGATCTACTTTGGGTGCTTCCGAAAAACTGTTAGGAGAACTTGCAGCAGAAGATCGTGCGAGCTATAAAAACCATCTTCGAATGACAAAGCAACATATTTTGATATTCTTCTAGAGTGTGTGACGCCACGAATTATAAAAATGGATACCCACATGAGAGATGCGTTAACCCCAAAATTGAAATGGGAAGTGACATTAAGATATCTTGCAACAGGAGATTCTTTTGCATCATTGCAATTCCTTTATTGTGTACCAAAATGTACAATTCCAAAATTTATCCCTGAAGTTAGCCAGGCCAAACATTCATAGCCTTCAAGAAACTGTATGGTCAGTTCTGCTGACCACTTTTTTTTAGCCATAATGAGCTATAAAAACAACAATAAGCAAAATTTTGAAGCTCAAATACAATGAAAATTAAAAATAATGTAAAATAATGAACTTAAAACTGGCGAGCGGACGTGCAAGCACTTGTTTACACATGAAAATTTTCTTTTTCTGTGCGCATGCGTCACCACTGGCGCCAGCAAATTCAGTCAGCTGCAGACTTTTTTGATACATGCATGCAAAAAAATAACTTGTGTGCAAGTCGGTGTTTACACTTGCAATTAACTTACTGGCGCGCCAGTTTTTATTGGCGCCAGCAAATCCATGCATGTGTAAACTCTCCTTTATGCATTGACAAAGTGTGCAAGTGCTGGGTTCATTGGTTGCTGCAAGTTATTCTATAAATAATTGTCTTTTTTGCGTTTTTTTGCGAAAAAGGCTTTTTTATAGGACCTTATGAAACATTGTATAAAGGTTTATGATGCTTCTTATAGAAAAATATGATTTTTGCTCAAGAGTAAAGTACTTTAAAATTTGACAATATCGAAAGATGTTACTAAAAAAAGTTGATCAGAATTAAAAATTACGTTTAAATATGCAAGTAAATTAAATTTAAATCAAAACTTCAGATTATTTTATTTTGACTAATATTTCTATTTTGAATGAACATGTGTATCTTGTAATTACGATACATATGATAACCTTTTAGTTTTTCAATGTTTTCTAATAATTTTGCAATTAAAACGCGTAATAAGTGCATATTCATTTATTTTGCAAATTTAAGGGTACTTTACTCTTGAGTAAAAGTCATATTTTTTGCAAACCTCGCATATCACTGAAAAAAATTATTATTTGATGACTGTATTCTAGGTTTTAGATAATGCAGAACTTTTTATGAAGAAAAACTTTTTTCCTAAAATTAATAATAAAAAAGTTTTCCATATGATTCCAACTTAGGGGGACATACTGCAAATCTTCCAATGTAGAAACTTGGTGGGCAGTGCACCCCAATTGATTGATCAATGCATGCCAGTAAAGCACATACGCTGTACAGGGTGATTTTTTATAATTGCAAGATCGCTATAACTCGGTTATTATTGGGAGTAGAAAGTTCAAACAAAAACTGTTCGGTTTGGTAAATTATGGCCACTTTAGACCCACCATTAGTATTTTTTTATAGGTTATAATATACAGTGGGCGACAATCAGATCAATTTTTTTAAAGGGAACACCCTATATCTTTTTGTATTCTTAAGTTCCGCAAAAAATTAGCTTTACAGATATATGTAACACTATGGCTCTATCTTTGTTAGTTTTCGAGATATTGACGATTGAAATTCCGAAAATTAGCAAATTTTAAATAGGTATACGGTGCGGAGTATTTAACGTATAGACTGTAAATAACAAACTGAAACAATATTGACTGACAGTTTGATAAATATTAATACAGTCGAACCTCTATAACTCGAACCTGAAGGGACAACCAAAACAGTTCGAGTTATGGAGAGTTCGAGTTATAGAAACTCGAGTTACATAGGTTAAAATACATGTAAAAAGTGCAGGGACCGCTTAAAAGGTTCGAGTTATAGAGGGGTTCGAGTTATAGAGGTTCGAGTTAGAGAGGTTCGACTGTAATCATCTTTGTCAATTTTCAATGTCATTAGGTATCCACACATCTTAATATTGTTTGTGACTTGTCACAGGAAATACTCCGCACCGTATTTAAAATTTGTCTCTATTCCATAAAACAGCGTGCTTATTTTTTTTTATCTCTCTGCTCCATAAAATACTGTTAAGACAACCAATAACCTTTTTTGCTTTTACTATTCTTTTTTCCAGTTCTTTACAGTCTGTTCCTGTCTTATCAAATGTGACACCCAAGTATACATACTCATTACATGGAGATATTGTTTGTCCATTTTCTAGTTCTAATTCACTTGATTCGTTTCCAATACATAAGTACTGTGTCTTGTCCACGTTCACTGTTAACCCCCACTTTTGGTATTCTTCCGTTAACTTTCTCATCATCTACTCCATGTCTTCTTTATCATTAGCTACAATTACTTGGTCGTCAGCAAACTGTAGTGTGTATATGGTAAATCGGTCGTCAGCCCATATTTGACCTATCCAAAAGTCTACTTCGGAATGAGCTACGATACTCAAAGTTTGCACAGTCGTAGATCTTCATAAAGTTAACAACCCTCCAATGGATTTTCATAAAGTAGTTAAGAAATTTCAAAAAACGTCGAAATTAATAGGTCATCAAAATTCTACTGTACTTCCAGACACGCTACAAAGCTGAAATTTGGCAGACTGATAGAAATTATGACCAAACCCTTGGAAAAAATCAAAAAATCCCAAAATTTCAATTTACTTCCCTCCCCTATACATGTAAAGTTATGTAAAAGAAATGCTAGAGAGCTCAGCTTTGGCAGACTGATAGGAACTAACAAACTATGATAAAACTATAAGAAAAAATTTAAAAACACCAACATTATAATTTACTTCCCTCCTCTATAAATGCAAAGTTATGTAAAAGTAACATCGTCCACTTCCGGAAACGCTTCCCCTGTAAATGTAAAGTTATGTAAAAGTAATTGCCCACTTCCAGAAACGCTAGAGAGCTGAGCTTTGGAAGGCCGATAGGAATTATCATAAAACTATAGGAAAAAATTCAACATTTTAACTTACTTCCCTCCCCTATAAATGTAAAGTTATGTAAAAGTAATATTGCCCACTTCCAGAAACGCTAAAGAACTGAGCTTTGGAAGGCTAATAGGCGAACTATGATAAAACCATGAGAAAAAATTAAAAAACCTCAAAATTTTAAATAGTGCATTGCAAAAGTTTTGAATAAAATTCCGCATATTTTACTATTTGAAAACTTAAATATTAACCAAATCCTTTAAAAAACGAGTGAAATTATAACAAAACCATTTCATGTAAAAAAAGCCAAGTACGCGTATATGATATTCCCTAAAAATAATTGAGATAAAAGTAAAGCTAAGTTCTCCAATACAAATTTTAAAATGAAATGTTTTTACTAGTTTGGAAATGTTTTTCTAAACTTGGCTATTACGGCTGCAAATGACTTTTAGACATAGTACTAAATTGAACATAACGAAGTAATTCTGGTAATTTTGGTAATTCTGGTAATTCTGGTAATTCTGGTAATTCTGGTAATTCTGGTAATTCTGGTAATTCTGGAATTCTGGTAATTCTGGTAATTCTGATAATTCTGGTAATTCTGGTAATTCTGGGAATTCTGGGAATTCTGGGAATTCTAGCAATTCTAGTAATTCTGGTAATTATGGTAATTCCGGTAATTCTGGTAATTCTGGTAATTCTGGTAATTCTGGTAATTCTGGTAATTCTGGTAATTATGGTAATTCTGGTAATTCTGGTAATTCTGGTAATTCTGGTAATTCTGGTAATTCTGGTAATTCTGATAATTCTGGTAATTCTGGTAATTCTGGCAATTCTAGCAATTCTAGCAATTCTGGCAATTCTGGTAATTCCGGTAATTCCGGTAATTCTGGTAATTCTGGTAATTCTGGTAATTCTAGTAATTCTGGTAATTCTGGTAATTCTGGTAATTCTGGTAATTCTGGTAATTCTGGTAATTCTGGTAATTCTGGTAATTCTGGTAATTCTGGTAATTCTGGTAATTCTGGTAATTCTGATAATTCTGGTAATTCTGGCAATTCTAGCAATTCTGGCAATTCTGGTAATTCCGGTAATTCTGGTAATTCTGGTAATTCTGGTAATTCTGGTAATTCTGGTAATTCTGGTAATTCTGGTAATTCTGGTAATTCTGGTATTTCTGGTAATTCTGGTAATTCTGGTAATTCTGGTAATTCTGGTAATTCTGGTAATTCTGGTAATTCTGGTAATTCTGGTAATTCTGGTAATTCTGGTAATTCTGGTAATTCTGCTAATTCTGGTAATTCTGGTAATTCTGGTAATTCTGGTAATTTTTGTAATTTTTGTAATTTTTGTAATTTTTGTAATTTTTGTAATTTTTCTAATTTTTCTAATTTTTCTAATTTTTGTAATTTTTGTAATTTTTGTAATTTTTGTAATTTTTGTAATTTTTGTAATTTTTGTAATTTTTGTAATTTTTGTAATTTTTGTAATTTTTGTAATTTTTGTAATTTTTGTAATTTTTGTAATTTTTGTAATTTTTGTAATTTTTGTAATTTTTGTAATTTTTGTAATTTTTGTAATTTTTGTAATTTTTGTAATTTTTGTAATTTTTGTAATTTTTGTAATTTTTGTAATTTTTGTAATTTTTGTAATTTTTGTAATTTTTGTAATTTTTGTAATTTTTGTAATTTTTGTAATTTTTGTAATTTTTGTAATTTTTGTAATTTTTGTAATTTTTGTAATTTTTGTAATTTTTGTAATTTTTGTAATTTTTGTAATTTTTGTAATTTTTGTAATTTTTGTAATTTTTGTAATTTTTGTAATTTTTGTAATTTTTGTAATTTTTGTAATTTTTGTAATTTTTGTAATTTTTGTAATTTTTGTAATTTTTGTAATTTTTGTAATTTTTGTAATTTTTGTAATTTTTGTAATTTTTGTAATTTTTGTAATTTTTGTAATTTTTGTAATTTTTGTAATTTTTGTAATTTTTGTAATTTTTGTAATTTTTGTAATTTTTGTAATTTTTGTAATTTTTGTAATTTTTGTAATTTTTGTAATTTTTGTAATTTTTGTAATTTTTGTAATTTTTGTAATTTTTGTAATTTTTGTAATTTTTGTAATTTTTGTAATTTTTGTAATTTTTGTAATTTTTGTAATTTTTGTAATTTTTGTAATTTTTGTAATTTTTGTAATTTTTGTAATTTTTGTAATTTTTGTAATTTTTGTAATTTTTGTAATTTTTGTAATTTTTGAAATTTTTGTAATTTTTGTAATTTTTGTAATTCTAGTAATTCTGGTAATTTTTGTAATTCTGGAAATTCTGGTAATTCTGGTAATACTGAAAACAGACCAGACCAGACCTTTTCAGACACCATCATCCCCATTAATCGTCCCTTTTTGAGGAATTGCCCGCAAACTTTGTTGTTTTTTCGATAAGTATGTCCTCAATATTCCTTTTAATTTATCTCCGGCTTGAGAGATTTACTGAGATTGATTATATCTGTCTCCGTAGTGACGTCAAATTTCGCCTCAAACCTGAGGCTATCCTGACTGATATTGCAATTCGGCAGTTGGTCTGTTTTCAGTAAATGTCCACATTTCATGTTTCCTTTTCAGACACCATCATCCCCATTAATCGTCCCTTAACACTTGTTACGCTCGTACCGAGGAGGTCCAAGAAGATCGAAACTAGTATGCGAGCTACTAATATCATCCCCTTTTTGAGGAATTGCCCGCAAGCTTTATTGTTTTTTCGTTAAGTATGTCCTCACAATATTCCTTTTAAAACAATTTCTGATTCACATTAAAATACGAAGGCAAAACATTTTTTGTGCTTTATCAAGAAAATATTCTCTTGGTGAATAGGAAAGCACAAATTATTTTAATTCAAAGCAATTTGCTTTGATCTAAGACAATTTTTTTTACCGTGCAGCCCTCTGTGCGACGCGACGCACGGTGGTCAGCTTGTCGGTTCTGAACCATCGAAATTATTTTATGGTTTTAGTTTTGACAAATTGATGCTGAAAGTTAGGATGGGATATGTCAACTAGCGTTCAAAAAATGTGATTTTAATATAGGTACTATGCATTCTGGAGATGGTACAGTCGCCTTCAAATGTTACATATCGACTTTTTTCTGTTAAGCAAAAAACTTGAAAAATGGATACTTTGAGAGTGTGTACATAACTAGCTTATAGCTTTAAGTTGTGCTGCGTATTTTTACGTAAAACTGCACGTTAAGCGCTCTACGTTTTGTTCCAAATTTGAGTTTAAGTTGAATATTTTTAAGTTACCATAACAAGTCTACTAATAGCAGAGAATATGGAATTCGGCACTGTGTTTTTTTGATGTTACAATTTTGTTTTTGTCTTTTCAACAACAGTACTAGAAGCGGAAATTATCGTCTAGGCCTCATTTTTCGAGCGGTCAATTAACCAATTCTATTCTTTGGTAACGTTAAGATGCCCGCAGACTGCCGTAAGCTAACGTAAATACGTAAGCTCCTAACTTGAACTTAACGACGGTGTGACGAAGTGCGCTTGCGTAACTGTCAAATCTCATGCTTACGTAAAAATACGTAGCACAACTTAAACTATCTAATAAATCATATAGCTAATAAAGCGGCAAGAAGCGGCAGCTGAATGTAGCACCTATACAACCCTTGATACATGATTGAAATAATAAAGTCACAAACGCCATCGATACGTACCGATCCAGACTTTTTCAGTCCAATATATATAATACATATTTGAAAAATTATAATAAATCAATACACAACTTTTATCTAATTTTTTTAGCAAGCAAATTGAAACTTTGCAAATGGTTTAATAGTAAAAATTAAAGATACTAACCCATATTTCAAATATGCGTGAAGAAATCACCATCTGGTTTACCAACTTGGATCACTCTTGAAAATCGCCTTTCTGCGCGGAATATGTGCGGATCATTATGCAGGCTATCAAACGGCCAATGACTTGTCATCGTAATAAGTGATAACGAGTTAGTTTATCGATTTTCTGCATTGGAGTCTACTAATAAGGTAATTGGGCACTTTTTACAAGCTTTTATTTAGCTTCAGATTATCTGTCTAACTATCTAACTATCTAACTATCTAACTATCTAACTATCTAACTATCTAACTATCTAACTATCTAACTATCTAACTATCTAACTATCTAACTATCTAACTATCTAACTATCTAACTATCTAACTATCTAACTATCTAACTATCTAACTATCTAGCTATCTAGCTATCTAACTATCTAACTATCTAACTATCTAACTATCTAACTATCTAACTATCTAACTATCTAACTATCTAACTATCTAACTATCTAACTATCTAACTATCTAACTATCTAACTATCTAACTATCTAACTATCTAACTATCTAACTATCTAACTATCTAACTATCTAACTATCTAACTATCTAACTATCTAACTATCTAACTATCTAACTATCTAACTATCTAACTATCTAACTATCTAACTATCTAACTATCTAACTATCTAACTATCTAACTATCTAACTATCTAACTATCTAACTATCTAACTATCTAACTATCTAACTATCTATCAAATCTTGTGAAGCGTTTTTGACACACTTCCCGTTATCCGATTTGGATAAAATTTGGTATGCACATAGTGGTCCGATCACAATACATTAAGAAAAAAATATCCTCCCACCACTACCCCCACCCCTTCTATAGAAAAATGTGTTTTTGACACACTTCCCGTTATCCGATTTGGATAAAATTTGGTATGCACATAGTGGTCCGATGACAATACAACATTAAAAAAAATATATCCTCCCACCCCTACCCCCACCCCCTTCCAGAGAAAATGCGTTTTTGACACCCTTCCCATTATCCGATTTAGATGAAATTTGGTATACATATAGTGGTCCGATGAAAATACAACATTAAAAAAAAAATCCTACCACTCCTACCCTCACCCCCATCTATAGAAAAATGCGTTTTTGACACACTTCCCATTATCCGATTTGGATAAAATTTGGTATACATATAGTGGTCCGACGACAATACAATAACGAAAAAATGTCCTCCCACCCCTACCCCCTTCCATAAAAAATGCGTTTTTGACACACTTCACTTCAAATGACTTTTATAAAATTTGGTATATGCATAAAGGTCCGATGGCAATACAGCCCAAACAAAAAATATATTTCTACCTGTACCCCCACCCTTTCCTTCTCCCAATAGAAAAATGAGTTTCCAAACAACTCACGATCAGCGATTTCATTATAATCTAGAATAAACACTTCTGTTCTGTTATTGAACAAATATTTTCACTTAATAGAGTAGATAGCTGAGACTAAAAAGTAGAAAATAAATTGATAAAAAATTTTTTTTAGTCACAAGCTTTTATACAATGAACTAAAAATTAAAAAATAATTTTCTAAAATTCTAATATTATCATAATAATAAAAGCGATGGCCGACTGATGGAAATTTTGACGATGTTATGTTAGCACGATAAGATATCCGTATCAATTAAATATCACTATTTGCAAGAATTAATCTAGCAGAAAAATGCAGAGGTACCAAATCCACCCAACCCGAATCAAGATACCCCAGCATTTCTCTGACATAGGTATGGCAATGGCATAACATTGCGGCACATCAAACATATCTTTGATGACCTGCTATGTTGAATATTCTTTAAGTGTTTAGATCACAAATTTAGATTAACTTATGCTTTGATTTGCGGCCATCGCTTTTATTATTATGATAATATTAGAATTTTAGAAAATAATTTTTTAATTTTTAGTGCATTTTATAAAAGCTTGTGACTTAAAAAAAATTTTTACCAATTTATTTAAGACAGTAGTTATGATAGAAAATAGTTCGATATTGGGTTTTTCGCAAAAAATTATATCCGTCAAATCGAATATAATTTAAGCACGCTCACCCCTGATACGTCTTGCCAACTGGATGTCTTTGGGCATAATGGTGACACGTTTAGCATGGATAGCGCACAAGTTGGTGTCCTCGAACAAGCCAACAAGGTAGGCTTCGCTAGCTTCTTAAAGGGCCATCACAGCGGAGCTCTGGAAACGTAAGTCTGTTTTGAAATCTTGGGCGATTTCTCTGACCAGACGTTGGAATGGCAATTTTCTGATCAAAAGCTCAGTGCTCTTCTGATAACGACGGATTTCACGAAGGGCAACAGTTCCTGGCCTGTAACGATGTGGCTTCTTGACGCCTACGGTTGCTGGGGCACTCTTACGGGCAGCTTTGGTGGCCAGCTGTTTCCTTGGTGCCTTTCCACCAGTGTATTTACGGGCAGTTTGCTTTGTACGAGCCATTTCAGGACAGCAGATTGATAATTTTCAACAAGAACCTTAGCCGACGGCGTTCTCAACACACGATCGTCTAAATTAGACAAGCTGACCTCCGTGCGTCGCCCCTGCATCGGCGTAGCGTGGGGGGGGCACGGGGGGTTCGTCGCCCCCCCCCGCCCCGAGGGTAGTGGCGCCCCATAGGTGGCCGAAGCGCCCTCAGCTTTATTAAGTCGGGCCGGTAACGGACAATTGAGTGGGTGCCAAAGGAAACTAACGAGATGAAGATTCGTGAGAGGGAGGCGCCCGTGTGACTTATCGGCCGCCCCCGCACACATGATGACCTTTTTTTTTTTTTTTGCGCTCGCATGATTTGTGAGAGGCGCCCTTTTGACCTTTTTGTATTTTTTTTGTCACAAGATTTTTCATCAGTTTTCAGAGGCGCCCTTTTTAGCTGTCGCCCCCCCGCCCTTTCGGGCACGCTACGCCGCTGCGCCCCTGATATAATACAAGGACGTTTGCATTCCGATAAATTGCATCTTCAAGACGTCGACTGAACATCGGCATCGCCGAAATTTCGTATTCATTTTAAACCTCTTGATCTAAGTAATCAAGTAGGTAATTTATTACACATTTCGGGAATTCTACGATTTTGTTGTAATTTTAATAAATTTAAATAAGAAATATTATTTCAACAGTTTTATCTGAAGTTTGAACCAATTGGTTGTGTTAACAAAGAAACAAACATTAAAACTAATTTTAAAATGACTTATTTGTACAATTATATATTTATTTTTGTTGGGTTAGGTAAGTTTTTTTTAGCTTAGTTTTAATTTTTAATTAAAGTTTATTTTAAATTTGGCATTTTTTACCTTCTTAATAATACCTCGTTGCTAGATTAGGTTTAGTTGATATAGCAAAAACATTTTGGTTGATTCAAATAAGATATTTAAGCAGTTTTATTGAACTTTGGCATTAATTTAATACACATATAATAATAATAATAATAATGTTTTTATTGCCCCAAAAAAAAATATTCTGCCAATCTATGGGCACCTAAGCTCACACTAGGTACTATAGTTATACTGTACGTATGGGTTAATTTAACTAAAATCTGAAATATATTTTATTCAACTCCAGATTTAATTACCTTTCGTTTGATATCACACACGCCATATTTTCACATAAACTCTAATTTTTGAATCTACCCCTTTTATTTGGCTTGCGCTCGGTGGGTTTTGTTTATTTTTAAATGGGACCATCACGGCCCAAGACCCAGCCTAGGTATCAAATTTCATTTAAATCGGATAAGCAGTTTTTGAGTTATGCGGGTTGGTCGTTACGGACAGACATACAGACAGACAGACGGCGCAACAAAAAAGTTTCAAAATCATCTGAAACGTAAAGATATATAAAATTTTTTGAAATCGGAGCAACTTTTTTTTTCTTGAAAAAATTAGGATCACCATAATAGCTCACACTACTATAGTATAGTAGTAGTGTGAGCTAATATATAAATAAATATGCTTTGTATATCTTAAACTAGGATGTGTGGCAACGCTCAGAGTTCGCGCTGCCTGCTAGTTACCTAGCAGGAAATACGTTCTTTAACTCAGGCCCAATACATTACATAAATCAAAAATAGTATATTATCCGAATTAGAAATTCAGTAGAAAAAAAAACTGTGTACTAAGTAAAACATACCTCTACAACCTGCACTATTAGCATGGGCGCACGCAGGGTGTGGCCTCAAGTCCTGGTACCCCCTCAAACAATTTTTTTTTTGTAGATTGTCCACATATTTTATAAATGAAAAGATCAAATAACATAAAATAGGAAATCATGAGTCCTCGCCCCCCCCCCCCCCTCCCAGAGGTCTCGCCCCACCTCAAGACATATTTCTGGGTGCGCCACTGCTATAAGAAAACATATCGCAAATGGATGATTCTACCAAAAGTGGGCTATATGGATATCATTTTTGGTCATTGCCTTTAAATAACAGCACAGTAAATAATTTTGTTTTTTTAAATTTATGTAACTAATTGGGTGTAAGCTAAGAAACATTTATTTTCTCGAATTTTAGGAATTATTGCATAAAAATTCCAGAGGGATGAGTACCAGAGGAATGAGTTTTTTAATTTTCCAATTTAAATCAAAATCTATTTAGACTACTTAACTTAAGTTTTATATAAACAAAGTTCCTACTTATAATTTTAAAACAATCAACAAAAAATTATACTATTGATATCAGTCGAATATTTACCAGAGGAATGATAATTGAAGCGTTCCTTTTGGATTTCTCTGAAAAAAACTAATTTTCTGCTGAAAATAAAAAGATCTATAACTTAAACCAAACTAAAGTTGACATTATCTGTCACATCTTGTCACCCTCACAAGTAAATTAGATATCCAGGGCCGTCTCTTTCTCTAGAAATTAACCGGTGGTATTCACAAATATTGTGTTATTAAAAATGGAGCACGTTTGAAATTGTAAAATTTTCCGGAGAAAATGTAAATTCGGATTTTCAAAAATATGACTGCAAACTTAAGTTTTATCAATTTTTTGATAAATAGTTAAGACTTGGTTAAATATTATTTATTAGGATATTTTTTCAATCTGAGTTTTTAAAAATTTGGTTTGGGACTACACCAGAGGAATGAGGTATTTGCTTTGTAATAAAAAAAATTATAAACTTGCAATTGTTTTTATACATTAAACTCAAATGCTCCATAAAGAAAACATTTCGTTTTAAATCTTATAACTAAAACTATGCTTCATTTGCAGTCTGTGTTTGAAAAATATGCATTCCCATTCTACAGCACCATTTTTGTAGAATCATCCAAATAATTAGTGCAAAAGTATTATTTTTTTTTCTTTGCTTAAGTTCATATTTTATTGCTGCGCTCCTCTGCAGTAAATGAAAATCGGTAATGTTTTTTTTAGTTATGATCCATTCGTTAATGGGTCTACCCCAACAAAATGGAATTCAAAACAGCCGACGCAATGATAGACAGAACCAAGTGGATGCTGGATTTAATCAGCAAAATGGATTTGACGATATTTTTAACAATAACCAGAATCAGCCATCAGTTAGTTCCAGTGTAGCTCCAATAAATAACGGTAAGATGGACAAAATATAAAATAATTGCTAATGCTGCGTACTCAGCACGGTCCATAGAATAGACCGGTTTCGTTACTTTTGAGTACTCGTTACTAACAGGGTTGCCAGACGTCCCGCCGTAGGGGGGGCGGTCCCGCTTTATGTAGCTCGGTCCCGCTTTTTTTTAATCCTATGAAAGTCCAGTTTTTTTATGCAAATTGTCCCAATTTTCCCGCTTTTTTTCCATTCCTCCAGGCGTTTTTGGGTAGAATATTTTTTCGAAAAATTCCTCGGACACGTCGATTTAGTTTTTGAGGCGGACACTTTTTGGCTATCTTGGAATTTTTGTAGCACGAACTCCTTTCGAGGGGTATACTTTACCCCTATATTTTGAATAGGGAAAGTGGGTCTAGTGATACCTTATTTTGAAGCTCTCTTGAATATCTTTACAACCGTGTAAAAATTTCGAAATTCCATCGATTAGTTTTTGAGATATTTGCCTTCAAATTTTCAAATTTAACATGGAATGATAAAATAAAAATTAAATCCGAAAAATAATAAATTTCTAATTAAATTTTTCCACGTCACTGGAGGTCCAGCTGATTTTTGTAAACAAAAGTTAGATATGATATGAACAACGGAACTACTAATATTTTTTGAATTTTTTGAAAACTAAGGCCATTTTTCTACTGTTTTCTGGTACACCCTTATAAAATGTAATTTTCTAGATGTATTGTCGTTATTTTTTTTTAGCCCGCTTGTTTTTTTATTATACAAAATTTAAACTACAAGTCAAACTGAATGTGATCGTTCAATATCAAAGGTGAACCGAGGACTATTGGGTAGTAAACAAAGAGGTATGTCAGCGGATAATCTTTGAAGCTGAAACGAACACATTCATTTCTTCGAATTTTAGTTTTTGTGTAAAGAGAAATAAAGCGGGCTAAAAAAAATAACGACTGGTATGTCTGACAAATATTATTTTATAAGAGCATACTAAAATATAGTACGAAAATTGCCTTAGTTTTCAAAAAAGTCAAAAAATATTAGCTGTTCATATCATATCTAACTTTCGTTTCTAAAAATCAGCTGGACCACCAGTGACTTGAAAATTCGACATATATATATATATATATATATATATATATATATATATATATATATATATATATATATATAAGATCCGAACACCGGTCTATTTTATCCACCGTGAGGCACACATACGTTTGTGTGAAGTATAAAATTCGTTTTGATTTTTATCCATCCACACACAGCACGTTTTCCATTTTTCTTCTTTGCACTTAATTAATGTTTTTAAATAAACAATTTTTTTTATCAGGTGATTCCTTGACAACGACTCGATCACCCCTAGCTTTTCGAAACTGCATGACTTCATGTCGACATGTCTCCGTCTATAATCCCGTCTGTGGATCAGATGGCAACACCTACGAAAATGAACAAAGGCTAAACTGTGCCAGAAGATGTGGAGCCAGTAAGTTATAAAATTTTAAAGGAGATATATTGTCACGAGGGGGTTGTCGTGACTATTTGTGTACTTGTTGCGCACAAATAAAGAGGATCGTGAGATGATTTAAGAGTTTATTTAATACTTAGTGCAAAGATACTAATCACTACTGTCTGGCCCAGTTTTCTGATACAAATATTATTCACGTGTAGGTCGGGTTCAGCTCTCGATCAGAATCTCTTTACTGCTTCTATACTTAACTATTGAGAACCTAGTTACTTAGCGTATTCACTGAACTGAACCCCGACTATCCGTTCTTGATTGGTTGTATAGAAGCATGTGATTACAAACGTGTTTTAATCTTAAACATAAATCGTTTGCACCACATACTTGACGTCCTGATACTTTTACATCAGGTCAACCAACCAAGTTCCGGATAGCATGCCCAAATTACATACATGACAATATTTTAAAAACTAGCTTTTAAAATTTGTAAAAATTTACATAGGCCACTTTTGTCAAATTTGAAAGCAACTTTACTAAGAACTCAAATCAATCTGCAACAAAAAATAATATATTTCTTATTGCTCCATTATAATTTTGTTTATTACCCCACGATAGACAAAACAAAAGGGTTGTAAGGATTTCTATGTATTGTTTTAAATTTTGCTTGTCATAAACAAGTAGTTCAGAATGGAAATGTTTCTTATTACATTTCCATTCTGAACTACTTGTTTTTGACAAACAAAATTTAAAACAATACAGGGTGTCCCAAATTGGGCACTTTTCGGGGGTTTAAGATACTTCTAGGGGAAACAGAGAAAAACTGACCACGCATTGCGAAGCTCAAATTTCAAGAGAAGACTTATAGTGAAAACCGCATTTTGAAATATCGTCTCGTCTTTGAGCTACGGGGGCTTTTTGAAAAGTCTGCATTTTGGAAGGGGGTCTATAACTTCGTTATTAGTGGAAATTTTGATTTAGAGTAAATTGTAATTTTATACACTTTGTCACGAGGAATTCACATGCTAAATTAAATTTCAACTGTCACTTTTAGTTTTTGAGTTATGACATAAAGTTGCATTTTTTCTTATGGAATGGCCTATGTTTTAATTTTTTTTCGAAATCGTCATAAAATTTTTTTCAAAATGATGTATCATATGTCATAGTTTGATTAAGTGGTTTAGGAGATATTTAAAGTTTTTTATTGTTGTCTAGTGTGCGTTGAATGACGTCATGCGCCATTGACATGAAAGCCTTGCGGTCAAATCCTACTTCAATGCTCCTATAGTTTTGTTGTCTTATACTATGCAAATCAAGTTGGCCTTGCGTCTTGGCGTTTTGTCATTGTTTTCAATTGTTTAAACAATTTGACATTACGCATTGATATGAAATTATTTAGCACAAAACCGTTTTTAATTTTATTTTTAAATATATATCAAAACGATGAAAAGTATGACATGTTAAAATGTTACTGGGAAAGTAATGATAATCGACAGGACGCTGAAAACTTATATCTTCAAAGGTATTCCGAACGAAGACAACCGTATATGGATATATTTCCAAAGTTGAAAAGGAACCTTGTTCAATATGTAATTTTTGTTTCTTTTTATAACTAGGCTTTGAGGGCCGTCAGCTGAATTATAATTTTTCCAAACCAGGCTTTCTATATTTTTGCCTTTGTAAAATAATAAAAATACAGGAGTAACATGACCTGTCTCAGCAGGAAATCATAGCGCACTAGAAATAAGTGAAAAAGCTGAATATCTCCTAAACCGCTCAATCAAACTATGACATATGATAAATTATTTTGAAAAGAATTTAATGACGAATTCGAAAATTAATTAAAATATAGGCCATTCCATAAGAAAAAATGCAACTTGACGTCATATCTCAAAAACTAAAAGTGACAGTTAAAATTTAATTTAGCGGATGAATTCCTCGTGACAAAGTCTATAAAATTGCAATTTACTCTAAATCAAAATTTCCACTAATAACGAAGTTATAGACCCCCTTCCAAAATGCAGACTTTTCAAAAAGCCCCCATAGCTCAAAGACGAGACGATATTTTAAAATGCGGTTATCACTATAAGTCTTCTCTTGAAATTTGAGCCTCGCAATGCGTGGTCAGTTTTTCTCTGTCTCCTCTAGAAGTACCTTAAACCCCCTAAAAGTGCCCAATTTGGGACACCTTGTACATAGAAATGCTTACAATTTACAACAACAAAGTATTAAAACTGAAAATAAAGTGTTTCCTTCAGACAAAAAAAATATTATCTGAAATAGTTTGCTTGTCAATACGATGTTTAAAAAATAGCACAAAGGTGCTAAAACTTTATTAATATTGTAGTAGAAGAATTTCAAAGGTTTTTTTCAGATATTATCTCTAATGACAAAAGATAAAAGCATATTCTTATTCTCCCATCATATTTTTAAGCAACAGAAAAAAATTTCATTACCGAATTAATAACCGGCAATTTTCTTTTCTATAGCTTAAAAAATGTGTTTGAAGGTTAATGGCAGTATTGTTCTACAAATGCTTGCGCATTCTGTGAGGAATCATTTTTAAGTATTTTTGTAGAGGGAAAAGTTAGACGCCTCGGCCAAATAAAGCTATGTTCGAAAATTTAGCCTGTTAGTATTCGCGTTAGATACCATTTGAAATGTTTGCATCTTGCCATTTGAGATGATTTAAGGGTTTATTTAATACTAAGTACAAAGACACTTACAAACTAATCACTACTATCTAGCCCAGTTTTCTGATACAAATATTATTCACGTGTAGGTCGGGTTCAGCTCTCGATCAGAATCTCTTTACTGCTTCTATACTTAACTATTGAGAACTTAGTTACTTAGCGTACTCACTGAACTGAACCCCGACTATCCGTTCTTGATTGGTTTTTATAGAAGCATGTGATTACAAACGTGTTTTAATCTTAAACATAAATCGTTTGCACCACATACTTCCTAGGTTGACGTCCTAATACTTTTACATCAGGTCAACCAACCAAGTTCCGGATAGCATGCCCAAATTACATACATGACAATATTTTAAAAAATAGCTTTTAACATTTGTAAAAATTTACATAGGCCACTTTTGTCAAATTTGAAAGCAACTTTACTAATCAATCTGCAACAAAAAATAATATATTTCTTATTGCTCCATTATAATTTTGTTTTTACCCCACGATAGTCAAAACGAAAGGGTAATAAGAAATATTTCCATTCTGAACTACTTGTTTATGACAAGCAAAATTTAAAACAATACATAGAAATCCTTACAATTTACAACAACAAAGTATTAAAACTGAAAATAAAGTGTTTCCTTCAGACAAAAAAAATATTATCTGAAATAGTTTGCTTGTCAATACGATGTTTAAAAAATAGCACAAAGGTGCTAAAACTTTATTAATATTGTAGTAGAAGAATTTAAAAGGTTTTTTTCAGTTATTATCTGTAATGACAAAAGATAAAAGCATATTCTTATTCTCCCATCATATTTTTAAGCAACAGAAAAAAAAACCAGCTATTAACATTCAAATTATCTTAAAATTATAAATTATGGGTTAAAAAAATTTCATTACCGAATTAATAACCGGCAATTTTCTTTTCTATAGCTTAAAAAATGTGTTTGAAGGTAAATGGCAGTATTGTTCTATAAATGCTTGCGCATTCTGTGAGGAATCATTTTTAAGTATTTTTGTAGAGGAAAAAGTTAGACGCCTCAGCCAAATAAATTTAGCCTGTTAGTATTCGCGTTAGATGCCATTTGAAATGTTTGCATCTTGCCATTTGTAAAACTTTACATACATAGGCCACTTTTGTCAAATTAAAAGGCAATCCAGTTTATTTCGCCTGCTTTTGTTCTTGTTTCTCTCGTATCTCGATAGATGGCGCTTCTTGCGATAGTTTTCTCACTATTTACATAAGATTCAGTGGCGGATCCAGGGGGGGTGGGCACTAGGGGCACTTGCCCCCCCGCCGAGAATTTTTTCAATATACAAAAAATTAGTAAAAAGTAAGGTTTTTACTATTGCTTGTGGCGCATGAAAGTGCCTATTGAATATTGTACTTTTAAGTTCTGACTAATTTAATAAAATGCTGCTTAAAAAAATATATACCGTTTTATACCAAGAGAGAATGCCACCTAAAGTGCCCCCCCCCCCCCCCGACCGAACCGAACCGAACCCCCCCTCCCCCCCCGAGAAGCACCTTTGGATCCGCCCTTGATAAGATTAGAGACAAAACCGTCTAATTATTTTCGCAAGAGTGTCACATTGACCAAGTAGTGTTCTGAGGAATCCCATAAGCACGAAACAGTTAACTGTCAACACTTATTAGGTGTCCATTAGATCTTGGACCCCCTTGAGGTTAAGCTTTCAAGCTACCCACGGAAAAATATGAGAGAATGAAGAACTTCTTTTTACCCGATTAGCCAGGAAACTTGTTTGATTATTTTTTCTGACGTACCTAATACAATTTTTTTATTTTTTCAGATTTGCAAATGACTCGTTTAGGCACATGCACACCGCTTTGAAAAAAAAATGGTAAAAATATAGATATTTTTGCTGCCTTCCATGCGTTTAGAATAATTTATTGTTCTCTAAATATAATGTTGGATTTTTCCGAGTCTCTCTATTTTACTTTATGGTTTGACCTTAAGGGCCCTTAGACTAAAGAGTTCCTCATTACGTCATATTATAATTATATTAAGGTAGCCTTTAAGCTAAGTAAGATATATTAATTTAGTTTAAGTTGCAGTTTTTTTACGTACATAAATGACATTTAACAAATTGAATACAAGGTACTTTTCCTACTTGCGTGCGTAAAGGTGCATTTTTACGCACGCATTTGCGTGCGGAAAGTTGAACTTTCCGCACGCCGTGAATTTTAGGCCTAATTAGACTTATTGACCCATTTATAAACTCAATTAAATTAAAAATGAGGTCTAATTAGACTTATTGACCCATTTATAAACTCAATTAAATTAAAAATGAAAACAGAATTTGTTTTTTGCTGTTTTAATGTAAAAAATACCAAATATATTAAAATGTAAAACCAAGCTTTTTATGCAACTAGGAAAAATTTTGTACCTAACTCTTGCGGAAAGTGCCTTTTTCGCCCTTGACGGCGTGCCCGAACTCCGCAAAGCGTCGTTCGGGCAACTGCCGTCGCGTGCGTAAAAGTATCACTTTCCGCACTAGTTAGGTAAATAACTATTATTAAAGCAAGGCCAACACAAAAATAGAGGCCACGACCCTGAAAAAATCAGCTGTTCTCCCGGGGCTGAATTTTACATTGGGTCTTATGGGAGTTCAGACGTTTTTTTATGATATTTTCAAAATGGCACTACAGATTTCCGCAAAATTTCACTGAAATAATCTCAGACACCATCCCGATATTCCACCAAAGGTCTGTAAGGAAGCAACATGATTAAAAGGTTAAAATCTTCAAGATTTAGCATTCCTTATTTTGAATTCAAATTACCCGCCATGTACCACATGCCAACTGTTATATTTGACATGTATTTGACTTTGTCATATGTGATTGTCACATTCGCTTCTGCTTTAAACTTAATTTTTGTGTGAGCTAATGAAGCGGCTATGAAAAATTAGGGCTTACTATACATTAAAAAAAAATTGTTCTGCCAGATTAAAGTAAAAACAATCTCAAAAACGGCTTTTAAAAAAAAAAATCAAATATCCATGAAACGTCATTCCAACTTCAATATTTTAAAGACAATCAGCTGTGTCGTAACGTGACCATCAAAAAAAAAATCAGCCCCGGATGTGACGTCAACAAAGTGGAGGATCGTGGCCCGTCCATTTTGATAGCCCTGATTAAAGCAACCCGCTACCAACCAACCAGCATCTAATGTAAAAACTCATTGCTTGCTGAAGCGGGGGTATTATTCCAGATACATATGGAGGATTTTTTGTAAAATGCTAAAACATAAAATTTCATACATAAATGACATTTGACAAATTGATGGATTACAACCCGCTACCAACTCATTGCTTGCTGAAGCGGGGGTCCAGACTCCAGATACTCACTCCAGATTTTTTGTAAATGGCCAAAACACAAAATTTCATACAATAAAAAAATATTTATTCCAATTCTAGAAGCAAAATTTCTAGTAGAAAATCATAAGCACGATCGATTCTATTAAAGCCACTTAAAAATTAGTTTGGCGTCACTCTTTTAAAATCTTCTTTTTCGCCAAAAATATAAAATCATTATAATTTTCTTATATTAACATAATAAAAGCTTTGAATCAATTTTTATTTTGACAAAAAATGCGGGCTTTAACTTTTTTCTTCTGTCAAACTTAATGTTAAACTATTAATGCCATAGGAAAAACATTTAATGTAAAAAAAGCCGAGTACACGAATATGGTAATCTGTAAAAGTTATTGAGATAAAAGTAAAACAAAAAAACTTTTCCAAACTAGTAAGAACCTTTTATTTTGAAATTTTTATTGAAAAACTTGGATAAACTTTTTTTCCAATTATTTTTACGAAATCCCATTTTCGCGTACTTGGCTCTTTTTACATGAAATATTTTGTAATGATTAATGTTTTGTTACATTGGCGTAGCTAGGGGGGGCCAGGGGGGGCCTGGCCCCCCCTGAAGTCCCTCAGGCCCCTCCTAAGATATTTTAGGCCTCCCCTACCGACTACTAGTAAAAGAACATGACGCTGAAAATACAAACTTTTCTATTATTATTCGGGAAATATTCAAATAAAATAGGTGCATTAAAATTTAAAATCATTCAGATAATGTTTACATTTCAGGAAAAAGCCGTTGTCTTGCGGAATTAGGCTTTTTCTCTTTAAATTATCGGTAACTTTTCTGCACTTATGCAATTTCCCGAAAATATTTTTTAAATTTAAACATAATTATGCATATTGAATATTTCATACATATTGGCAACATCTTGTAAAATATTATAGAAGTGTAAGTTAAATTTCGCATTTAATAAAGACAGCGACCTGTGCCCCTCTGTTTCCGAAATCGGGTTGTAGATGTCGTAAGGTTATAAAAGACCTTTTTAAACTGTTTTTCTAAAATAAATATAATAATCTTTATAGTTTTTTTGAGGTTAGCGTTTAGTGTCTTATGAAAATTTTCCGATTTTGGTGACAATTTCATAACCATTTTCATATTAAGTTTTCCCAGGTCGTTAAATGGAATAAATTCGTCGAGCAATACCGGGAAATTTTTAATATTAATACTTCTACTCTAAGATCAGAAATGACCGTTTTAAAGAATTGTATTTTTCGGTTAAATCAAACTGTTGGTCATGATTCTATCAAACAACATATAGCAGAAACCACCTATCCAAACCTCTACCAACTTTTTAAAGTTGCGAGTATTCTTCCAATTTCAAGTGCAACAAGAGGTCTTTCTCTGCCATGAGGAGAGTTTTTAATTGGCTTTGAACAACTATGACTCAAGAGAGACACTCAGGTTTGTCATTGTTATTCATAGAAAAAGATGTTGAGGTCGACTTAGACAGTGTGGTAGACGCTTTCAGTCAGCGACGTAGAAAACTTTCTTTGTAGAATTGCTGAATTACATACTTCCTGTGTATACATATAAATAAGTTGGTAAATGTATTATTAAATTTGTTATATTAAAATATTAGAACATTTAATGCGCGTATTTTTTTTAAATTCATTGCACACTTTGCACGACTCTTTAAAACCTATGTTTGCTTTTTGTTCAAGATAGACCGGGGCCACGGCCCCCCCTGAAAAGCAAGGCTAGCTACGCCAATGGTTTTGTATAAATTCGAATAGGTTTTGATGTAAACTTCTTTATTTGTTTTTTTTTCTTTTTATAATCTTTTTTATTTCATTTTATAACTGTATAAATTTAACATAAAAACGACATTATTTTCTCCTAAAAAGTTGTCATGAACAGAACAGATCTAAAATATTTTGTAAAATAAACAGAATAAAAAAGTTGTTGAAATTACAATATTTTAAAAAATTCGACATATTAGAAAAAGATACAGGGTATAATTTAGTGATAACCGAGTTTCTGATTTAATCTCATTGAAAATGAGACACGTTGTAGTTTAGTAATATCTGATATTAATGTCTGGAGAGACCAAAGTGCTGTACAGTCGGGGACTTTTTAAATGGCCGCCCTGGAAAATAAAAAAAATTCCTATTTGAAATTCGAAAAAGTAATTTGAACCAAACCAACAAAATTGTGAACCTTACCTCTAACTGTATACATACATATTTAAAAATTTATTTTTTTTTTGATTTCTTTAATTGATTAATTTTGACAGAAAAAAAATAAAACGGCAATTTAAAACGTCCCCGGTTGTACATACTTCTTCCTATTACATCTCTAAAATCACCTAATTACAAGCACAGTATTTTTGCCCTCCATAGTACAAAGTTCTACTGTTGGGATCGGTCATAATAGCTATGTTTTGCCTGGAAGTCTGAAGAGGTTCACCATAAATTTCCACATTAAAATGAAATCCTTCGCTAATTTGGGAACTCATTTCGATCTTCACATCGCTGTAGCCCACGC
Source organism: Aspidapion aeneum (assembly GCA_963576565.1). NCBI lineage: Eukaryota > Metazoa > Arthropoda > Insecta > Coleoptera > Brentidae > Aspidapion > Aspidapion aeneum. Next base: position 2,022,715 of record OY755040.1, read on the forward strand.
CACCTACAAAAAGAAAAAGTTTTAGGCAGTCCAAATTAAGTTTCCATTTTTAATGCCCTTTAATATGGCACAGTAACTTAAAGACAATCGAACTCAAAAACTCTATCGGTAGATATTTAGGAATTACAAACTGATAACGGTAATCCCAACAAACAATTAAAGTTGTAACGACGAAACCCCAACTAGAAAGAATTTCTTAAAAGTAACCGCAACGTACTCCCGCTACGTCTCAGTATACCATACAGCGACGTTATAATTCCCTAAGTGGGGAACCAATTTCTGGTTATAACTACTTGGCCAAGTGTTTAAAGTCACTGTAGTAACAACTACACTACTACTACGTCGTAGCCAGGTATCTACTACGTCGTAGAGGCTGTTTTTTTTCCGTAATGGCATAAAAGTTGCGATGTAGTTGCAAATAATATAATCGTTTCTTTTTGGTAGAATTGTTACACAATATGGTGGACACAACAGTAAACAGACTCGCTTAGTTTTTTTGTTTGGTTATGGTTATAATATGAACTATGTTATTCAAAAGTGTGAGAATTTACGAGCAGAGGATCAAAATTTGAGTGCGACGCAAAGTTTTTTGTATAACATGCATTATATATATTGCAAAAAACCGGTGCGCCCGTAAAATTGAGCCGTTTTCTGGTAGCTGATGGAATTTTTGTGTTGTGATTTTGGAGGTTATGTTTTCATAATCGACAGTTAACTCCAACAAATGGTGCTTAAGAAGAGCATTTTTGGTAAGCTTCAACTAATTTGTTTATAAAATAGTATGGCTCTTTAATATGAGCTCATAAAACGACAACAAAAATATTAAATTTTCTGTCTTACATAAAAACATGGCGTCCCAAACTATATTCCCTGATAGTCGAAAAGGTTACTTGAAAGTAGTTGCGGCTTTAAAGTTGATCCAAAAAGTTATTTTGTCTACATTGTTACATCAGATGTTACTATGATGACACAAACTTTTGTGGTAAAAATTAAAGTTATAATGTAGTTGTCGGATACACTTGTTTGGGACTCCAATGAAGCTTAACTTTCTAGTGGTAATTAAGTAGGATATAAAAGTCAGGGCGACTACGAAATAACGACTAAAAAGAAAGTAAAACTTTAGCAACGTCCTATTGTGGTAGAGAAGACTATCAGAATCGACTATCAAGAAACAATCCTATGAAGTAGTTTAGAGGGTCGTTTTTACGAAACATCTACTATTTCCTGATACTAAATAGTAGTTAGAACTAAAAAGTAACAAATTTTGGTTGGGATCACCACATTTCTACTATAAGAAAGTAGCAAAGCCTTTAGAACATGTAGCCGCTACTATAAATGTTAGTTGGGATGACACTCTACCCCAGGGTACACGTATGTTATTTTATTAAATCATTTTTTATTAATAATATATATATATATATATATATATATATATATATATATATCAGGAATTGGCCGGCGTAAGAGAGGTAGAGCTCGTATGGGTCCCAGGCCACGTGGGAGTCCCCGGAAACGAGAAAGCGGACGGACTCGCCAAGGGTGGATCCCAGCAGAATTGCGTCGGGCCAGAACCGTTCCTGGGGCTCACAAGAGGGCAAATGAAGTCGGCCCTAACAGAGTGGACCCAGAAAGAGATACAAAGGGCGGTCCAACACAGGAAACGCCAGACAGGCGAAGGAGTATGTAACAAGCTACAGCAGATCCCGTAGGGACTGGCTGCTCCGTAGAACACGAAGAGAGGTGGGAGCCATAGTGGGAGTCCTGACCGGACACTGCGTCCTACAAGGACACCTGGCAAAGATGAGAGTGAAGGAGGACGCGACGTGCGAGCGATGTTGGGCCGAGGACGAGACCTCGGCGCATTTTCTCTCATCATGTGAAGCATATAAGGAGGCAAGAAGAGAGGTATTCGAAGAGGAGGCCTTTGAGACGGAGGACCTTCTGAATCAGAGGTGGCCCGATATTCTGACCTTTGTACAGAAGACGGGCAGATTCCTTAGCGAAAGAAGGACGCAGTAGGGGGGATGCCCGGGGGTTTGCGAAAAGGGCGCTTCATGTGCCTAGTCGCCAGGCCTAGAGCCTACCGCACACTACTACTACTACTACTATATATATAAACATATACTTAGAGGGCAATATAATGTTGAGATTCGTATGATATTGTTACAAATTAAAGTTGTTTAAGTTTTAGTTGCGTTATCTATAACTCACACCCGTACTTGGACGGGTGTGAGTTCTAGTATCGAAAAAGGATAGATAGTTCGCGAAAGATCAAAGACCCTATATAAGGTCGGACATCGCGCCATGAGAGTCAGTCAGGGATAACGAGCTGTAGTAATTGCAATATATTAACACGAAGTAAGTAATAAGTCGTTTTGAGTAGTGAGTTTAAGTGCGTTTTTGTATACTGAAAGGCCGAAATAAATTGACATATCGTTTTTTTGACATTTACTCATTTTATTTGTTGTTGTGAACCCGTAACAATATATTAGAATTTTTTATTTTATTGGATGGAAACTTCTAACCGGTTATGATAACGGAATATGACGTTTGGGCCAGTCTTACACAAATATTAACAATAAATATGTTTTTTAAATAGTCTTTTTATACGACTGTCTTGTAAAAGGGGGTTTTGCGCACGGAGAACACGATCTGAAAATGGCATTTTGCGCACGCTGTGTGCAAAACGTTTTGCACACGCTTATGTCATTTTTGCGCACGCCTATGTCATTTCTGCATACGGGTCTCCCGTCGTTGTGATTTTTGTTGTTGTTACCCATCAATATAAGTTGGCTTAGTTCCGTAGCAACCGTCACTGCTCGTATGTTTTGTTGATTAGATACGTCAAAAAATTGTTGAATTTTTAAAGTTTTGTTGTAAAAATGTCGGAAATAAAAATAAGTTAAATTAAAATTTGATTTTTCTTTCTTTATTAGCAGTCGTATAAAAAATATTGTAAAAAACTCGTTTGAAAACCTCTTTGCACACTCCCTCGACTTGTAGACCTCGCCTTCGGCTCGGTCTACCAAACTGTTTCGATCGTGTGCAAAGAGTCGTTTTCAAACCTTGTTGTTTAAATAACTATTATTCTTTGTATCACATATGAGGTCTATTCTTAGGATTTTCAATTAAATTCAATACTTGTTCATCATTCATTGTATTTATTTTGATTTGAAGGGAATCCCTTTGTGATCGTATCGAAGGCCGCTGTCTCTCGGCTCACTGCGATCGGCTTGTTGCGTGCTCGTGATCATGCCTTTTTCACGTCCACACTAGCCAAGATCCGTTCGTTGTTCGAAGCTCGAAGCTCATGGCTCGGAAATGAGGACCCGGCTTTATGATCACCTTGAAGTACGCTTATCGAGATTCGTCATCAACCCATCTAAAGGGTATACTCAAGAGTAGTAAAATAAGTGGCGGCTCGTGAAGAATAAGAATGGGAGTGCGCTATATAAAATTTGCATACTTATTTGTAGCCAAATAAAAGAACTTATGGTGCCCACTAGGTAATAAGATTGTCAAAGTAAAAAAAAGCTGGTCTCTAATAAATAAAAATATGCCTACACAAAAAAAAAATTACCTACAGTATACATACATATTAGTTTTTAGCCAACAATGGATAACATTAATTCAATGTACAAAACCGTTTTATCTTAGCTTTTGATTCAAATACCATTTCATATTGTAATGTTTGTATACCTACGTTGATTCAAAAATTCATGCTTTTAAATTTTGGCCTGTAGATGATTTAAGTCAGTTAGCCCTATGCGGCTCCAGCTTTTATCCATGCTTGCGTTGAAAAATAATAAGCATGGAAAACAAAATAACGAGTTTGTAACATCACATCCACAAATCCAGTTGTTCTTTTGGTAAATATATTTTCTAAAGTATCTTAAAATTCCTACCTTTTCTTTTGGAGCAAGTTTGCGATAATTCTAGTTCTGGAGTCGGCCTTCCTAATCTTTTAGTTACAATTTTTTGATTTAAATTAAAGAAGGAAAACCTTGCTATAATGTTTTGTACACAATTAAGTCTTGAATTACTTCCAGGATTACCCGAACACGAACTTATAACTGCCTCAGATATATTCGACACTTGTAGATAATAATTAACCCAAAAATTACAATCAAGAAGCCGAAAACAGCATAAAATTCACTTAAAAACTGCGTAAATAAATTTTAATTACGCCCAAGACACGCATACTAACGATAATATAAACAGTAATCAGCTGAGAACTAGAAAAAAACGATGCAAGTGTGTATTGATTTAGCGCACCTCCTCGCCCTTTTCTCGGCCGATATCCCGAGCATTTCCGATCCAATTGCGTGGCAAAAATTGGATTAAAGAGGAACACCGAATCCACGCGCACCTCCAGATTCAAGCCCGCCCTCTCATATCTCTAGATTCAAGCGAGGCGAGGCGATCGAAGGCCACCGTATGCGGCAACAAGCGTCAAGTCGAAAAGATATTAATTACTTCCGTTAATGGCCGATAGATGCCACTAGCGGGATCGGGATCATTAAAAAATAAATAAAAAATAAAAGTAATTATTTAATAATAGTTTGTATTTATTTTTTTCTTATTTTTGCTGGGGGTGCGCGCGCACCAGCGCTCCTATGGACGAGCCGCCCCTGAGTAAAAGCCAAACCTATATTATAGTTTGAGAAATGATTTGGTGTATTAAATTTTAAAATGAAGAGTACTTACCCTTTACAATTCGGGCTTTACCGGCTCTACGGTCATGAGCCATCCTGTTTTGGATTCTAACGCAGGTGATTTTGTACATTCTTTGGCCATCCCAATTATACTGGAAAAAAATATATATATATATATTTTTAGTACGCTTCAGTCACATTTTACAGTAATACAGTAAACCGGTCTATTTTGAGGTAATGAGTAACAGAAACAGGCTGAATTTTCGAAAATACCTCTACTTTGTCGAGACAGCGAACTTTTTCCTCTCCGAAAATTTAGGACTTATTGTTTTACAGATTCCGTAGACTGTTGTTGAGCGACTATGTACCAAATATAGTAAAAATAGACCGAACCGGTTTAGATCAATGTACTAAAATCAAAAAGTCGTAAAAATGATATTTAAAAAATATTTTTGAATGGACCCGTATAAAAACATTGTTTTTATACGGGTCCATTCAAAAATATGCTAAGCTCAACCACGTGATCCGTGGCTCAACTATTACTTACAGCGTACGTTTCATCCATGTTATCCAAGGTCATCATTATCCGATAGAGTAGTAATGTTTAGCATATTTGTAAAAACTTTTTTCTTACCAGGGTTTAAATATTTCTATGCCAATAGGGTATATTTGACAAATTTTAGAAAAGAGTTTAGAATGATATATAGATCACTAATTTGCTACGCAAAATTATTAAAATAGTATATTTTATCATGACTACATTTAAAATCAAGTTTTCTAATTTCCGATTTGAATTTGCCGCTAAAACGCTCATTTCTAGCTTGGCGTTGCAATGACGTCACAGCGCAGTAAACTCGCGGACAGATACACGGCATTCAAGTGTTTATTTGTTTTTGATCTGTGTTTTTATAGTTTTTTATGTAAAAAAATGTCCTATAAGTGGTGTGTAGTGCCTTATTGTTCGAATACTAGCATAAAAACACCTGAAAACCTATTTATTCATGTGCCTACAGCAGTAAAAGAACGGAAAAAGTGGCTAGAACTTCCTCGAAGAGACCAAAGGGCCTTATCTAATACATCTTCACTTTACATTTGTGAAGATCACTTTGATGTGCGTATAACTAAATTGTTTCTATTAATTTTTCTCACGTTGCCTATAATATAATAATGTCGTAAATGACCAAGAAATTTTTGAGGTTATGTTTATTACAAGGAAGGGGTGAACAACTATAATAGACAGAAAGGTGTAAAAATTTTTAGGCGGTGCTAGACAGTTATTAGGCAAGACTAGGGAGTATCTCTAAATGCAGGATTAGGCAGTGCCTAGCAGGCTAATTGTAGGACTGAGCAGTGCATATGCAAGACTAGGCAGTGCATCGGCAGGACTAGGCAGTACCTACGCAGGACTATGCAGTGTAACCTATGCAGTACTTCAAGTATTGCTGGTCGTTGTATACTTTTTGCCTACCTGTTCTGCATTTTTTGATTCTTTCTTAATGCTTAAAATAATAATTATTGGGTATTTAATTGAATGTATTGTAAGTGGCATATTAAACAAAAAAGCAAAACAAATAACCTAACCTCAAAATCTAAATGAGTTAAAGTAGGCGAAGAATATCGTAAAAAAACTTTCAGTTATATACAAAACAACTCATTTAATACTTACATCAACATTTTAAAGTTTCTAAATTCCGCAGAACAAAAATCACTGTTGTTGGCAAAGAAGCCTGCCACCATAAAGGAATTCAGCATTGGCAAGTTGGAGCTATCGACTATGGAGAATCCGTTTTCCATTGAAAATGTTTGTTATAAGCAAAATACAAAATAAACTCTAATTTAGGACGATAATTCGGACTTTAAACCAATGCAAACATTACCATCCATAAGAAAATAACACAGAAAATAGGTTCGTTCGAGGCGTTTACTGTTTTGTGACGTCACTCGCAGCTGATTGGTAGACCGCCTGTTTTGAATCACGTGACTAATTGTTTAAATTCAATGAATTTATTTAATTAAAAGAACTATGAATTTGAGAAAAAATTAAACAAAAAAGTTTGTTTTTAGCATTCCCAAGATTTAAAGAGATATCTAAAAATAAATATATATTTATTTTTTACTACTGTCAAACACCATATTGCTTGAGATACAAAAATTCGTAACCTAAGAAGTAATGAAGATAAATGAAAGAAACGTACTCGAATCATCTTAAAGGGACTTAAATAATGCGTTTTAGGTGCGCAACATTTTTATAGACCTCAAATACTGGCCATATCGATAAAGTTAAAAACGTTATATTTGACAAGCCCCACTATACAAATTGTGCCACTGAAGCAAATAACATTGTAACTAAGTGAAACTACAATATCTGGACAATTTAGTTTCGTCTTAACTTTGGTTCAACTTGTTTAAGAAATACGTTGTTTCAGAAATAAAAGATAAATTTTAAGAAATTGTATTATTTCTTAGCCAGAGAAAAATTAAAAAATAAGGGCGTTAAAGATTTGCATATAAATCAAATAAATGGAAAAGTTTTGAAAGGTAGTTACGTAGGTATGACAACAAACAGAACTACGTCATTTGTTTCACAGCCAACTAAGTGAAAAACTATTTTTTTAAATAAATTTACGTTTTCCGTCATCCAAAGATAGGCTTATTATAGACGGTTGAAACACTCCTTTTATGCTCTATTTATTGTAAGTAAGTGTATCTCCAATATGACGGTCGCATCGTATCTCTTACACCGTATCCGAAATCCCCACCTAGTTGCTTTTATTTGGGACACCCTGTATAATACCAACTAAAAATTCAAGATGTCAGAACAAAGCGTGGATCAACATGCGGAAGTGATCACTATTTTCTGGAGTCCAAAATTCTCTTTCCTTATCAAGGCCGAAGCCTGCATCAACAACATCTTGATGATACAGTGATTGAAGAAATTGATCACTGTAAATATAATCTACTAAGCCTAGAACATGACAGCGTAAAAAACTTATACAAAAAGAGAGTGAACGAAAAACTTAATACAAGTTCAGGTGAAACCCCAGATGAGGAATACGAATGTATTACATTAAGCATCCACCAAGCTGCAAAAGAAGCACTAGGATTAGTGGAAGAAACTTCTAAAAGAAGAAAACCATACTGGTGGGATGCTGAGATTGAGAGAGAAATAGAGGAAAAAAGGAAATTATATCACACCTACTTATCCCAAAAGACAGATAGAAGCAGACAAGAATACAAAATCGCGCAATCAAAGGTGAGAAGAATGATCAGTGATAAGAAAAATCATTCGTGGACGCAAAAGTGCCAGAAAATAGATTCTTACTTAGGAGGTAGGAGAAGTACCGAAAGCTGGAAAACTATAAGATCGATTAAAAAAGAAACATGCAGAGATATCATTTCACCAATACCAGACAAAGAATGGGATGAGCATTTTAAAAAACTATTAACTGAAGATAGAGCAGAATTCAAGGAAGAACGATGGGATCTCCAGTACCCCTCACAATCTCTCAGGTCAAAAACGTGTGCACAACCTTAAAAAGCGGTAAATCTGCCGGACCCGGAAATATCCCAGCCGAACTTATTAAATATGGCACTGAAGAACTGTTTTGGAGGTTACGGAATCTTTTCCAAAAATATTTAAATGGAACTGTAGTCCCAACTGAGTGGAAAACGTCATATATATCCACAATACACAAAAAAGGAAGGAAAGATATATGTGACAATTATAGAGGTATATCTGTGACTAGTACGCTAAGCAGAATATACGGTAAAATAATAAGAAATAAAGTAGAGAGCGAATATAAAGACATGGAGGCAGAAGAACAAGCTGGTTTCAGGGCGGGTAGATCGACTTCAGATCATCTCTTTTGTATAACCCAAGTTATTGAAAAGAAAATGGCATACGGACAAGAGCTGCATCTGCTTTACGTGGATTTGCAGAAGGCATATGATAGTATACCACTAAATCTACTTTGGAAAGCGTTGGAAAACACAAACATAAGCGTACAACTAATTAAGGCCATCAAAGAGTTATACCGCAATAGTAAGGCAAAAGTTAAAATAAAAGCAAAACTAACGAATGGCTTTCAAGTAAATAAAGGTCTTAAACAAGGTTGCTGTATCTCGCCTACGCTCTTCAAGATATACTTGGAACAAGTCCTTAAAGTATGGAAGAGAAAATGCCAAAACATGGGAATTCCGTTGGACGAAACCACCTTGTATACTTTATGTTTCGCCGATGATCAGATAGTAGTGGCTCAGGATTATGACGACCTCGAATATATGACACGAAAACTAATAGAAGAGTACAATAAGTGGGGACTAGAGGTTAATCTCAATAAGACAGAGTATATGTGTATCGGTGGAATGAAACAGGATCTAATCTTAAATACCGGGCAGCGAATTCACTCCTGTGATGAGTATAAATACTTAGGTCTAAAAATTACAGCTGACGGAACACTAGCCAAAGCTATAAAAGATCGAAACGTACAAGGAAGAAAAGCAATAACTTTATTAAATGGAATAATTTGGGACCAAAGTATATCAAAACATAACAAAAAGCTTATATATAACACCATTGTAAAAAGTATTATTACATACGGCTCAGAAGTATGGCCAATCAAGGATAGAACAGAAAAAATGCTTTCCGCTACGGAGATGGACTATTGGAGAAGAGCAGCAGGGAAATCAAAAAGAGAAAGAGTTACAAATCAAAGAATAAGAGAAATTATGACAGTGGGTGAACGTACTTTAGTGGATGATATAAGAACAAAACAACTGGTGTGGTACGGACATGTACAAAGAATGAATGATGAAAGACTACCTAAACAAATACTACAATGGAAACCAACTGGCCGAAGAAAACGAGGACGGCCAAGGAGAAGCTGGAGAGAAGGAATAGACAGTGAAATAAGAATAAGAGGCCTAGATGATGAATTATGGGCAAACAGAAACGAGTGGAGATTGGGTATCGGAAGACGTAGAACGTTGTGAAACCGATAAATATATATATATATGTATAATACCAAATATGTTGACATAAGGGAAAATATACTTACAATGGTTTTCTTGACAGTGTAAGGTTCAGCTTCTTTTCTGACCTCTTCGGTGGCAACTTTTCTTCCACTACATTGTCCCTGGTCAATGCTGTAATTCCAGTTCGTCCACCATTCTTCTTCATTTTGGGCTTTATTGGAAGTCCGAAGCTCAGTACCATAGGATGGTGATCCCGCCACGCACAAGCTTGAAAGTGCCAGAATTGTTGAAAAGGCGATATAGAACTTCATGTTGAGGGTTTTACAGAGTATCTACCTAAAGTATAACTTAAAATATACTTCTTTAGTTTAACTTTTCATAAAAAAGAATTAGAAAAATATTTCCAAACTAGTAAGAACCTTTCATTTTGAAATTTGTATTGGAGAACTTGGCTTTACTTTTATCTCAATTCTTTTTACGGAATGGCACTTTCGCGTACTTGGCTTTTTTTTACATGAAATGTTTTTGTTATGATTTCACTTCTTTTTTAAAGGAATTGGATAATACTTAATATTTAAAGTAGTAAAATATGCGGAATATTGTTCAAATCTTTTACAATGCCTTACTTAAATTTTTGAGGTTTTTTAATTTTTTTCCATGGTTTTATCGTAGTTCCTATCAGCCTTCCAAAGCTCAGCTCTCTAGCGTTTCTGAAAGTGCACATTGTTACTTTTACATAACTTTACATATATAGGGGAGGGAAATAAATTAAAATTGTCGTGTTTTTAAATTTTGTCCTATAGTTTTATCATAGTTCCTATCAGTCTTAACTTTACAATTATAGGGGAGGAGAGTAAATGAAAATATTGGACTTTTTATATTTTTTCCCATGGTTTTATCATAATTTCTATCAGCATTCCAATGCTCAGCTCTCTAGCGTTTCTGGAAGTGGGCAATGTTAGTTTTATATAAATTTACATTTATAGGAGAGGGAAGTAAATTAAAATGTTGGTGTTTTTAAATTTTTTCATATTGTCTTTCTGTCTTAAAAAGTTCAGCTCTCTAGCGTTTCTGGAAGTGGGCAGTGTTACTTTTACATAACTTTACATTTATAGGGGAAGGAAGTAAATTAGAATTTTGGGCTGTTTTAATTTTTTTCATAACTTTATCATAGTTACTATCGGTCTTCCAAAGCTCAGCTCTCTAGCATGTCTGAAAGTAGGCAATGTTACTTTTACTTAAATTTACATTTATAGGGGAGGGAAGTAAATTCGAATTTTGGGGTATTTTAATTTTTTCCTATAGTTTTATCATAGTTCCTATTAGTCTACCAAAGCTCAACTCTCTAGCATTTCTGTAAGTGGGCGATGCTACGTTTACATAACTTTAAATGTATAGGGGGCGGGAGGGCGGGAGTAAATTAAAGTTTTGGGGTTTTTTTATTTTTTCCAGGGGTTTGGTCATAATTTCTATCAGTCTGTCAAATTTCAGCTTTGTAGCATGTCTGGAAGTACAGTAGAATATTGATGATCTATACATGAGTGAGTGAGTCAGTGAGTGGCAATTTCGACGTTTTTTGGAATTTCGTAACTACTTTACTACTTTATGGAATTCCATGAAACTTGGAGGGGTTGTTAACTCCATGGAGATCTACGACTGTACAAAGTTTGAGAAACGTAGCTCATTCCAAAGTAGAGTTTTAGGTAGGTCAAATATCGGCTGAAATGTTTCAAGAAAAGATGGTTACGGCGCGCGAACTTGGCGAGGCACAGATTTTTGTGTATCCATAAGGCAACATTTTAAAGATACGTGTGATTAGTTTAAACAAAATTTGTTTTACTATTTTTGTCGCCCTAATGTAGCTATTTGTCCTGATGTGCGACGTTGCAAAAGTAAGAGGATTAATATGGCTTACCAAGTTCACTCACTCCAACTATCCGTAAAAAGCTATATAAACAAAAAAATCTTAAGAAAAAAAAGTTTAAAACTTTTGAACTGCCAAATTGTTGTTCCCTAACCAACGATCTAATAATAATACTATTATTAACAATATTAACTAATTTGTCAAAAAACTAACTTATACTCAGCAATCAATTAAACTTGTACCAAATATTTAAACTTGTGCTAGTAACCTACTACGAATGATATAATTTTAAAAATGATATTTGCAATAAATTAGTTGGCTTCGGTAGATAAATTGTTTATTATATTAAGATCTCTTAACCCTTTATCAAATTCCTTGAACGTGTTTTGGTAAACAATTTTTGAATGTCGCGTGTGGGTCAACCAGATCAACAAACAATTATTTTCCTAACAAGTATGGAAAATGACGTCACATCTTAGAACCTTTTAAAGGTGCAATTCCAGCAAAAAACGTATAGGTTACACCGAGGGGTGGGACACTCATAAAATTTGTACACCTATTTAAGTTAAATACTGTATTTATTTGGGATTTAAAGGTATTTAAGTGTATTTAAGTATTTAAAAGTATTTAAAAGTATTTAAAGGTATTTAAATGTATTTAAAAGTATTTAATTGTATTTGGTTCGTCCCGCCTTCCTTTTTGTAAATATGTTCTTTTTACTATAATTTACCAAATTGGTTCGAATTAGGCTATTTGGTGATTCACTAGAGCATTTTCTATTTTTTGTTTATTTAGTATTAATTAACTAATTAAGTACTTAAAATTACTGGGTTATTTGCATTTGAAACTCCCGCGGTTTTAAAGGCAAATATTACAATTTGCTATAATTAATTTACTTTACATAAAATGCATTTTGAATTACTAAGGTTCCTAGTTCCTTTAATATGGACCTTCGTAATCTCATTCCCTCCTACTTATTCCCTTTTCTCCTACGCCTATGGATTAACGACGCCACTGGGCGCCATGTGGGAGAATGAACGCAGCAGCGAATACCTGCTGCAGCAACAGAGAGAACCGTTTCGCCTTCGAACGATAATACACGCGTGTTAGCGACTCTCCTACCACATGAATGTGGGTGCAAAGAATACGGTTAAACAGCGTGTCCTCCCATGAGTTCCGCTTCCTGTATAAAAATGGTAAGTGAAAATGCATTATTTTTACCTTACATACATTTGTTTATTGCTACACTAACCTAGAAGGTAAACTAGACCATTTCAGAATCCCTTGTACCAGCTTAGCCTATGACCTTATTCCCTTAAAATTACAGTCCACATCTGACACCGTTAAATTCCAGACAACTCTCCTATCTGGACCACCAGGGAGCCCCATTTTTGATCCTTAGCGACCCGGATTTCTGGAATCGTTTTTTTGCCTTTTTAGGTTAGTTTTTTTTTTACTGGTTTCAAATGCAAGAAAAACCCTTGTTTTTCCTAAATGCCTTTTTTACTGGTTTCAAATGCAAGAAAAACCCTTGTTTTTCTTACATGCCTACTTTAGAAAACCCCTAGGTTTCTAAAATACATTTTGCGATTTTTTTTTTGTGTAAAAACAAATGCAAGAAAAACCCTTGTTTTTCTTACATGCCTACTTTAGAAAACCCCTAGGTTTCTAAAATACATTTTGCGATTTTTTTTTGTGTAAAAATTAAATATTTTTAACAATAAATTTAGCCTTTTCATGCGAAAAACCAAACACAGATAAAATCTGTAAACTACTATGCTTTTTTTTTGTTTCGAATAAATCAAGTTTTTTCGTTTCTTTTTGTAAAAAAAAAAACCGTATGGAATTTGGGTGTTTTTTTGTTTGTCACTGGAAATAGTTTAAAATAGTGTCTGCAAAGTGCTATTATTTTAGCCGTTGTGCCTTCACATTGGTGGATTGCTATAATTATATCCAATTTGCTCGAAAAAGATCTCCAAATTGCCATATTCATTTTTGCTTATTGCAAATTGCTATGACTATATCCGATTGCGGATGCTTTACTATATTCGTTTTTGCGTAAAAATTGCTATGAATATATCTATTTCTAATTTACTATTATAATATCTGTCTGCAAATGGCTATGATTGTATCCATTTTTTGCGTGCATAATAAATTTTGAAGGAAATTTAATTCTTAACTTGAGAATTTGTTTTCGTGTAAAGGCAGATAAATAGTTTTACCAAATTAAATGCTTTTGATTTGTAGGTATTTATTTTTAAAAGTAGGTACCTACTTATTTGAATTCGCGAGGCGAAGATAAAAAAACTTATACACAAGTTTTTTTGTTATCATTAGTTTGCATCGGGTATTTTCTTTACTTTTGTGCGCTTATAGTTTGATTATTGTAATTAAACGTAGGACATTAACATTTATACAGGGTGTCCAAATTTTGATTTTTTTTTCAGTTTACCTAATTTTTGTCAATTATTTTTTGGATTTTTTTTTAAATCATGTCTAGTTCGGATAAAATTTTAAAGGCTAAAGCCTTGCGCTATAGTGCGATTTCACAGCTAAATTTGATCATTGAATCCGCGACCCTCGCAAAAAATGACCCTGCCTATCACAGCGGTTTTAAAGTCAAATTTCGGACATTGTCAAAAATCAAAAAAGATTTTGAAAAGCACCATAATACTTTGTTGACGTTGGTAGCCTCTGATGAGGATCGCTTAGTAGTAGAAAACAAAGTGTTTATGGACTTTTGCAAACGCTGTGACGAGATTTCCACTATATTTTACGAACTTTTCGAACTACCCTTTGAAGATGGAGGGCTTTTGAGCAGTACGATAAATCCCATGGGCAGTCCCTGTGCCTCCACAAACCAGCATGGTTTACTGCCTAGGATAAAAATACCTCTTTTTCAAGGGGAATTTAAGGAGTTTCCAACCTTTTTGCAAGCCTTTAATGCTACCGTGCACAATAATAGGTCGCTGGGAAACTTTGAAAAATTCAATTTGCTTTTTTCTAATTTAAAGGGCCCTGCCCTGGATGTCATTTCTGACATTCCTATCCTTGCTGAAAATTATTTAAATGCCTACCACACCTTGGTGGATAGGTATACAAATAAACGATTACAAGCTTACCTTCACTGGAAGGCAATTGAAGGCTTCTCTCCTCTTACTAAAGAGAATGCTACGAATTTGAGGAATTTGCTTGATTGTTTTTCGAAAAACTTAAGTGCTTTAAAAGTCATGGGTTTTAAAACGGAGTTTTGGGATTATATTATGGCACAAATGCTCTTGGATAGGTTGGACCCAACCACGCGCAAGGCATTTGAGCAAAATTATTGCTCCAATGAGATCCCCTCTTATGATAAAATTCGTGCTTTTGTTTCTAGCCATTGCATTGCGTTGGAACAAATACAACAAACTCAAGATTACTTAAAAAATAAAGATTTGTCAATTTCAAGTCAGAAAAATCAAGCAAAGTTTCAAAATCGATCTGCTTTGTTTGCTAATACTCAGAGAGCCTCCAAAAATGCCTCCCAGTCTCCAAATGGCCAAAGTGGCTTAAATAATACTCCAAACCCTCAAAATTTTTGTTTTCTCTGTAAAAGTGACGATCATATAATATACAGATGTCCTAATTTTTTGGCGAAAACTCCCCAGCAACGTTTTGAGATTGTTAAACAACATAAAGCGTGTGTCAACTGTTTGGCCTCGAAGCATAATTTACCCCAGCAATGCAAATCAGAAAAAAGATGTTTACATTGTGGCCAATTTCATCACAGTCTCTTACATTTTTTTCCTATTAATTCTACACCTAGTTCTGCGAGTAGCCCCTCGACTTCTGCAGTGCAACCCCCGAGGAGCCCCGTGGCTACCGAATTTAATAGAACCACTAACACCATTGTTACTGGTATGTCTTTAAATGATCGCGAAGTACTTCTCTGTACCGCTTTAATACAAATACAGGATGTTTTTCAAAATTGGCACACAGTGCGCGCCATCTGTGACTCTGGTGCTCAATCTTCATTTATATCTAAGTCATGTGCTGATAGTTTGGGCCTTCCTAAATTTAATATCGCCATGACTCTACAAAGCTTAGATCGAATGACAACTTCGGCAAAATCTGGAATTAATTGCAATATATCCTCTTTGCGTGATAATAATTTTGTTTTTAATTTTGATGCGATAATACTCGATAAAATTTGTAGTGATTTACCTCATTCCTCATTTTCGATTAAAAGTTTTCCTTTTCTCGCCAACTTAGCACTAGCTGACCCAGGCTTTAATAAAAGCGATAAAATTGATTTATTGTTGGGCGGCGATGTGTACCCTTACATTTTGCTAGATGGTCGTTTGTCTACGGGACCCAACAACCCCGTCTGCATTAATACTATTTTTGGTTGGGGAATAATGGGCAATCTTTCACTTTCACCTTCAACTACAAATCAAATTAAAACATTTTTTACTACGTCAATGAACGATTCTTTTGTCAATTTAGATAAAAATCTACAACGATTTTGGCAAATAGATGACATACCTAATGTCAAGGCCATTGACCCCGAAGATGAGTTTTGCGAAAATTATTTTTTGAAAACTACCTCAAAAAATGAGGAGGGGAGATATATTGTATCTTTACCATTTAAAGTTACTGCTCCAGATTTTGGCGACACTCGATCCATTGCCGTACGTCGTTTTTTCTCCCTTGAGAAGAAATTGCTACAAAACCCTGATTTTTATGCTGCCTACAGCTCTGTTTTACAAGATTATTTAGATAATAATCATATGCAACCGGTTTCTGCACCTTTGCCGACCGAAATTTCAAATCATTTTTATATTGCACACCATGCGGTGTTTAAAAAAGATTCTACTAGCACCCCCCTGAGGGTGGTTTTTGATGCGAGCATGCACGCCCCTGGCAAAATCTCGCTCAACAACGCTGTTTATACTGGGCCCCCTTTACAAAGGGACTTACAAAAAATTTTATTACTTTATCGTTTGCATAAATTTTGCTTTTGTTGCGACATCCGTCAAATGTACAGGATGATTTTAGTTGACCCTAGTCAAACTAATTTTCAAAGAATAGTTTGGAGGTTTGATCCTAACCAGCCTATTCAAGACTTCGAAATAAATAGAGTTTTATTCGGGGTCTCTTGTAGCCCCTTTTTGGCTATCAGAACTTTGCTGCAACTTGCTAGAGAGCATGAGGACCTTCCTCTTGCCTCAAAAATCATTGAGGAGGCAGTTTTTGTCGATGATGTGATTTCGGGAAGTGATGACTTTTTTAAGACCACTGAGATGAAAAATCAATTAATCGAGCTACTTAGCCGAGGTGGATTCGAATTGCGTAAATGGGCGAGCAATTGTCCCGAGTTACTATCCGATCTTCCTGAGTCACACATTTCGATGAAGGCTCTTTCTCTCGATTTAGATGCTGAAAATTCAACTTTGAAAATTCTCGGTTTAAATTGGAACCCTCATACTGATGAATTTTTTTATACTTTCGACTGTTCTCTCCAAACATGCACTAAAAGAACAATTTTAAGTAATTTGGCCCGCATTTACGACCCTCTGTCTTTTTTGGCGCCAATAGTTTTAATTTTAAAATTAATTGTTCAATACTGCTGGGCAGAAGACTTAAACTGGGACGACCCTGTCAGTCCGGAAATTGTTTTTAAATGGGAAAAATTTAAAAATGAATTAAAGTTTTTGCATTCTGTTAAAATTCCTCGTCAAATAATTTTGCCTAATGCTAGTCAAATCCAGCTAGTAGGATTTTGCGATAGTTCAGAACGGGCCTATTGTGCTGTCGCTTATATTCGAATTTTTTATTCTGATGGAAACATTAAAGTTTTTTTTGTTTGTAGTAAATCTAGAGTCGCACCGTTGCGTCGTAAACTAACTTTACCAAGACTAGAGCTTTTAGGAGCTGTTTTGTTGGCTAAATTAATGGATTTTTTACTAGAAACGTTCTCGGAAAAAATTAAATTTGATAAAATTCTTGCTTTTACTGATAGCACAGTGACCTTATCTTGGATTCAGGGATCTCCTCACAAATTTAAAACATTTGTTTCGAATAGAACTGCCTATATACAAGGAAGAATTAGCCCTGAGTTTTGGCATTATGTTCCTACTGAACAAAATCCTGCTGACTGCGGTACTAGGGAAATGTATCCCTCTGATTTACAAAGATTTTATTTTTGGTTAGAAGGGCCTTCTTTTCTAAACCAACCTACAAATACTTGGGATTTTATGACAGTTACTTACGATGGGAATGCAGTTTTGGAAGAACAGCGAAAAAATATTTTTAACGTTTTTACTTGCGAACAAACAGTTGAATATTATGTAAACAACTTGTTTGAAAAATACAGTTCTCTTTTTAAAATTAAGAGAATAGTTGCTTACTTTTTGCGAGGGTTACAAAAGTTTAAAAATCCCTCATACAATTTTGCTACTGATTACCTTACAAATCAGGATTACTACAAAAGCTTACTTTTTATTTCGAAATGCGTACAATCTTTTTCTTTCCAAAAAGAAATTGAATTACTAAAAGATAAGAAACAGCTTCCAAAAGCTTTTCAAAAATTATGTCCATTTTTGCATAATGAAAGCTACGATTTGCTTCGTGTTGGAGGCCGTTTATGCCATTCAAATTTATCATACGATAAAAAATTTCCAATTCTTTTGCCTTCTAGTGCAAAATTCACTGAATTACTGATTTTAGATTTGCATCGCAGCAATCTTCATTGTGGTATACAGACCACAACGTTTTTACTAATGCAAAACTTCTGGGTATTGTCTGCTAAAAAGGTAGTGAGAAAAGTTTTAAGTTCTTGCCATACTTGCTGGAAAACTAAACCTAACTCCCTTCAACCCCCTATGGGTAACCTACCGAAATTTAGAGTTTCCGAAGCAAAGGTGTTCGAAAATGTAGGTATAGATTTTTGTGGTCCGTTCACGATTACTCTTGGTCGGACCAGAGGTGCAAAAACCATGAAAGCATATGTCTGTTTATTTATCTGTTGCGCTGTTAAAGCCGTGCATTTAGAGTTAGTCTCTGATATGACATCAGAAGCCTTTCTGGCTGCTCTGCGCCGCTTCATAGCTAGAAGAGGACTATGCTCAAAGATCTCTTCAGACTGCGGGACCAACTTCGTGGCCTCTGAAAAATACTTGCGACAAATTTTTTCTGATTGCGTGAAGGGGGAAGGTATAGTTTGGTCTTTTAACCCACCTGCTGCTCCCCACATGGGAGGCATTTGGGAATCAAACATTAAATCTTTAAAGACTCATCTTCACAGGGTAGTTGGAAATCAAATACTCACCTATGAGGAATTAAATACGGTTTTAACCCAAGTTGAAGCCATAATGAACTCACGTCCTTTATGTGCCTTAAGCACCGATCCTACTGATCTGGCGGTCTTGACTCCTAATAATTTTTTAAATTTGAGGCCTCCAGGTACAATACCCGATCCAAACTACTGCGATATTGCGTTAAACAGGCTGTCCAGGTGGCAACTGTTGCAAAGAATGCACCGCGATTTTTGGATTCGCTGGCATCGCGAATATTTGCACACTTTGCAACAGCGAGCCAAATGGCACCAACCTCTTGCTTCCATTGATATTGGTACTATGGTACTGATCAAAGATGAAAATTCCACTCCATTGGATTGGCCCCTAGGCCGCATTGAAGACCTTATTAAAGGTTCTGATAATGTTCCACGGGTTGCTATTGTAAAGACTACTAAAGGTACCTACAAACGGCCTTTGGTAAAACTATGCGCCCTGCCTACAAATTAAACTCTCTGAAATGCCCCTGGGCATTCTCAGGGGGGTGGGAAATGGTTCGTCCCGCCTTCCTTTTTGTAAATATGTTCTTTTTACTATAATTTACCAAATTGGTTCGAATTAGGCTATTTGGTGATTCACTAGAGCATTTTCTATTTTTTGTTTATTTAGTATTAATTAACTAATTAAGTACTTAAAATTACTGGGTTATTTGCATTTGAAACTCCCGCGGTTTTAAAGGCAAATATTACAATTTGCTATAATTAATTTACTTTACATAAAATGCATTTTGAATTACTAAGGTTCCTAGTTCCTTTAATATGGACCTTCGTAATCTCATTCCCTCCTACTTATTCCCTTTTCTCCTACGCCTATGGATTAACGACGCCACTGGGCGCCATGTGGGAGAATGAACGCAGCAGCGAATACCTGCTGCAGCAACAGAGAGAACCGTTTCGCCTTCGAACGATAATACACGCGTGTTAGCGACTCTCCTACCACATGAATGTGGGTGCAAAGAATACGGTTAAACAGCGTGTCCTCCCATGAGTTCCGCTTCCTGTATAAAAATGGTAAGTGAAAATGCATTATTTTTACCTTACATACATTTGTTTATTGCTACACTAACCTAGAAGGTAAACTAGACCATTTCAGAATCCCTTGTACCAGCTTAGCCTATGACCTTATTCCCTTAAAATTACAGTCCACATCTGACACCGTTAAATTCCAGACAACTCTCCTATCTGGACCACCAGGGAGCCCCAGTATTTAATTGTATTTAATTGTATTTAAACGTATTTAAAAGCTATTTAAATGTATTTATTAAATACTTTTAACAAATTTGTACACCTATTTAAGGAGTGTCCCACCCCTCGGGTTACACACAACAGTTCGCAAATGTTTGTAAAAGTTTCAATTATTTACTTATTCCTGTCCTTCTAAAAACAAAAATCTGAATGTACGAACTTTTTTTAACACACTGTGTTTTTTTTATTACAATCTAGTCAGTAAGACTAATTAGCAATTTTGTTTTAACTTAATTTACTAGAAAAGTCAGATTTTAACTTAGGGTTCACTCAACAGTTCTCCCCGCTTTGTTTAGTCTGTAACTCACAATTGTGTTGTGTTTATAGCATTATTTTGTTTTATGTGTAATTCACTTAGTTTACTAGCTCAAACGGCTTCACTCTTTTTAGTCTTCGAACTAGCATAGTATTGTCTAGAAGCTGAATTGCTTCCACATTCACATGCCGATGGAGTCTATCTTCATGGCTTTTTGCGTACTTTTTTATAGTCTCTGCTACAGTTTCGATTTTTAGATCTCGATGAAGGTCACTATTTCGAACGTACCAAGGTGCATTCACAATGTTTCTTAATACTTTATTTTGAAATCTCTGTACAACTAGAATGTTACTCTCTTTAGCACAACCCCATAGTTGAATACCATATGTCCATACTGGTTTCAGTATTTGTCTATAAAGCAGTAACTTATTATGAATTGTTAAATTGGACTTCCTTCCAATTAGCCAGTTCATTTTTCTATACCTTATCTCAAGTTCTTCTTTTTTTTTCTTAACATGTGCTTTCCAGCGCAATTTGGTATCAAGTGTCATACCTAGATATTTTGCCTGATTCGAATATGGTACTGGAATGTTGTTAATTGTTATTTGTATGTGATTTATATTTTTGTTTGTAAATGAACATGAATTAATTTGGTTTCATTTAATTTTATTCGCCACTTTGTGTTCTAACTGTGAACTTCGGTGAGTGCATCCTGAAGTTTTTCTACGCATTTTTCAATAGATTTTTCTACCGTCAATAAACCAGTATCATCGTCAAATGTTGCTAAGTGACCATTTTCTGGCTTTGGGATATCACAAGTGAATAATAAGTATAGATAAGGGCCTAGTACGCTACCCTGGGGCACGCCTGCTTAAATTTCTCTTAAATTTGAGTATGAGTCTTCCTGTTTTACTCTAAAATGTCTATCAGATATGTATGATTCCAAAATATCCGAATATTGTTTTGGCAGAAACCGTTTTAGTTTAAAATTAAGGCCTTCATGCCACACTTTGTCAAATGCTTGTGCTACATCTAGAAAAACTGCAGAACAAACTTTTCCCTCTTCTAGTGCTTTTTCTATTATATTAGTAATTCTGTGTACTTGATCTATCGTGGAATGCTTGTCTCGAAAACCAAATTGATGAGATGGCATAATTTCTTGTCTTTCTATGATGGGTTTTATTCTTTTAAGCAATAATTTTTCATAAAGCTTGGATATAATTGGCAGCAAAGATATTGGCCTGTAAGATGACACGTCATGGAGTGGTTTTCCCGGTTTTGGAATCATGATAACTTCTGCAACTTTCCACAGTTTAGGTACATACCTAAGCCTAAAAGACGCAT
Organism: Aspidapion aeneum; assembly: GCA_963576565.1. Lineage (NCBI taxonomy): Eukaryota > Metazoa > Arthropoda > Insecta > Coleoptera > Brentidae > Aspidapion > Aspidapion aeneum. The sequence goes on from OY755040.1 coordinate 2,044,386, forward strand.
TAATTAGGTTGCATAGTTTTACGATAGCTTTTCTGGGGAGTTGTTTTATGACTACCCCGTTAATAAGATCATACCCTGGGGCTTTTTTCGAATTAATATTTTTGATTTCTGTTAATATTTCTTTTGGTGATGTAAGCTTAATATGGTCCTCGATTTGATGGGGTTCATTTAAATGAAAGTGTTCATCTGGTGCCAAACTTGCCAACTGATACAACAAGACGCTAGCCCTACCAAGTGTACTTTGGCCACAGAAGAGAACTCTTCTGAGCTTTGGCTGCCTGCGCAGATACACCAATAATATTTACCTCATGTATTTACACGGTGATTTTCACTTGATTTCTAAGCACATGAAAATAGAAAGTTTCAAAAACCTAACCTAACGAAACCTAATCAAATCTAACCGAACCGAACCAAAGCAAACTGAACCAATAATTTTCTTCAAAAAAAAACTTTCCTGACTTACTACCCAGGATCCTAGAGGATGTGAATTCGAACCGAACCGAACCGAACCAAGGCAAACTGAACCAACAATTAAAAAAAAACTTTCCTGACTTCTTTCCCGGGATCCTAGAGGGTGTGAATCCGAACCGGACCGAACCTATCCATACCCTACTAACTAACTAAACCTAATTAGCAGTGTTGTAGTTTAGTTTGGTTAGGTTAGGTTTGGTTCGGATTCACATCCTCTACGACCCCGGGTAGGAAGTCAGGGAAGTTTTTTTTTTGAAAAAAATTATTGGTTCAGTTTGCTTTGGTTCGGTTCGGTTAGATTTGATTAGGTTTCGTTAGGTTAGGTTTTTGAAACTTGCCTTGAATATTAATAATAAATGAATTATTTTTAAAAACTTTACCACCCTGTATCTCAAAAGGTAAGACGTTTAGGACATATGTTCATATGAAGTTTTTTCCTTAAAATGGGCCCAAAAATCACCCCCATAAATATTGACATTCAATTAGGAAACACCCTGTATAGGGAATAGAGATTTTACATTTCCGGAAAAATTTAGTCATGGAAAAAAACCGGGTTTTTTTCCGAAAAAAAAATGGAAAAAAACGGAAAAATTGAAATTGTGTCAAAAACCATTGTAGAGTACTCTAGCCTCATAAAATTTTTTATTTAAATCATTATTAAGTAATTTTAATAAAAAATTTTAATGAAAAATTTTGTGGATTTAATTTAAGAAGAGGGTATTGTGGAGGCACATTCAGATGTCGATGCTCACTCAGACTCAGAAGCCAAAGGCTCAGGATCGGACTCGGAGGAAGATCTTCCTCTTAGTTTTTTTACCAAATAATGTTTTTGTTTTTTGAAATGATAATTTAATTTTTAATATTTTTTTACATTTGTTTTGTTTAAAAACTTGAAACTAACGTTATTTTTATATTATATGAAAATAAATGTTATTTGATTTTGACTATTGACCCCACAAGAATGTATAATTTGGTTAATTTACGTTTATTTAAGCTATTTGTGCTTCTATAAATATAATTTGTGGTTTCTCAATTTTTCAATTTTTTTCCAAGGTATGTGAAGAAAACGGTAAAAACCGAGGTTTTTTTCCAATTTTTCCGGTTTTTTTCCCAAGCGTTAAATCACTAATAGGGCATATAAAAAAAATTAAAAAGAGTAAAAATATTGTTCAATAATCTAAACTTTGCGAAAAAACAAAAATCAGGTTTCATGCGTTTGCTATTTTTTTACTAAAACTAAAAAATAACGTCACACTATTTTAATTTTTTTAATTAAAATTGTCGTTAGTTGTTAATTTTTTTTTCTACCCCTGTTTAAAGCCGTTTTAATATTTTTAAAATACATTTTCAAATTATCAATTAATTGTTGATTAATTAGTTTCTCCCCTAGACGCATTTCCTCTCATTATGTGAAGCATACAAGGAGGCAAGAAGAAAGGTATTCGAAGAGAAAGCCTTTGAGATGGAGGACCTTCTGAATCTAAGGTGGCCCGTAATTCTGGCCTTTGCACAGAAGACGGGCAGATTTCTTAGCGAAGGGACGCAGTAGGGGGGATGCCTGGGAGTTGGCGAAAAGGGCGCTTCATGTGCCTAGAGTCCCTGTATGTTGACATATTTGGATATATTATCAGGGCTATCAAAATGGACGGGCCACGATCCTCCACTTTGTTGACGTCACATCCGGGGCTGATTTTTTTTGATGGTCACGTTACGACACAGCTGATTGTCTTTAAAATATTGAAGTTGGAATGACGGTTCATGGATATTTGATTTTTTTTTAAATAAAGCCGTTTTTGAGATTGTTTTTACTTTATTCTGGCAGAACAAGTTTTTTTAAATGTATAGTAAGCCCTAATTTTTCATAGCCGCTTCATTAGCTCACACAAAAATTAAGTTTAAAGCAGAAGCGAATGTGACAATCACATATGACAAAGTCAAATACATGTCAAATATAACAGTTGGCATGTGGTACATGGCGGGTAATTTGAATTCAAAATAAGGCATGCTAAATCTTGAAGATTTTAACCTTTTAATCATGTTGCTTCCTTACAAACCTTTGGTGGAATATCGGGATGGTGTCTGAGAATATTTCACTGAAATTTTGCGGAAATCCGTAGTGCCATTTTGAAAATATCATAAAAAAACGTCTGACCTCCCATAAGACCCAATGTAAAATTCAGCCCCGGGAGAACAGCTGATTTTTTCAGGGTCGTGGCCTCTATTTTTGTGTTGGCCTTGATATTATATCCAAATATGTCAACATACAGGGACTCTACATGTGCCTAGTCGCCAGGCGTAGGCCTACCCCACACTAGAGTCCCTGTATGTTGACATATTTAGATATATCCAAATATGTCAACATACAGGGACTCTACCCCACACCAGTCTAGTACTACTACTTATCCCTAGAGTCCCTGTATGTTGACATATTTGGATATATTATATTATATATCAAAATATGTCAACATACAGGGACTCTACTTGTCCCCTAGACCATTTTGGCAAGTGTATACAGGGTGTAACATATTTTAAGAAGTGATTCCTTGTAAATTTTCTAAGTAAAAAAGTTTATATAAACATATGTCCGAAAACGCTTTGTTTTCGAGATATCGAGTGTTATACTTTTTTTTAAATCGATTTTTTATTAATATCTAAAAAGCGGAATTTTTATACATACAAACAAGAGCATTTTAGTTTTTTATGGAGGCTAGAGACGTGCTGATATGTGGTTTTTAATTATTTTCTCTAAACGAAGCAAGAAGCAAAAAACTTACGGGACGATAAGTTACATTTTTAGTTGTTTTATTATTTAAAAAAATATCATATGTACAGTCGGGGACTTATTAAATTGCCGTTTTATTTTTTTTCTGTCAAAATTATTCAATTAAAGAAATCAAAAAAAAATTAATCTTCAAATATGTATGTATACAGAAACAGCTAAGGTTCACAATTTTTTTGTTTTGGTTTAAACTACTTTTTCGAGTTTCAAATAGGAAGCTTTTTTTTATTTTCCAGGGCGGCAATTTAAAAAGTCTCCGACTGTACATATTTTTTAACAAAAAAACTATACGACTTAGTCCGTGGGAATCTCTGGGCCAGCTGTGAGAATTCCAAAAGATACCTTATAAATTTATTAATAAGCTGTAAAAATTTACACGTTTTTAGATTTAAAAAAAAATGCGATTTAAAAAAAGTTTAACACATCTCGAAAACGAAGCGTCCCGGACATATGTTTATATGAACTTTTTTAATTAAAAAATTACAAGAAATCACCCCTTAAAATTAAAGTAATCACTTATATTACATCCTTTATAGAGCTGCTCTTCTGGGTAAATATTTTTCAAACAGGCGATGGGCGGAAAAAAAATAGTACATAGTCTTTAGTTCTATATTTAAATCTCTGTATAGTCACTTAAACCTATAAAAACCTTAGAACAAATATTAGTTTTGTAATAGGAGATCACAATATTATATACCTAACTACTAATCGAAAACATAAAAAAACGACAAAAATAGACAGTAGTCACATTATCTTTTTAATAACTAACCAACAGATGACCTAAGAAGTGGCAGTATTTTTTAAAATTAAACTTTGACGTTGTTTTAGAATTTTACTCCCTGAATTTTGATAATAAAAATTTCCTTTAAATGCAACAAACCTAAACCTTTTAAGTACCTATCAAATGTTCCAAAAAATCAGACTTTTGCCAATGAAGATCTAATCGTTGCCAGAGTTCAGTAATTATTTTGCGCAGTTGAATTAAAAACATATATTAAAAAAAAGCATTTTAAAATATCTAATTTTCTTATGTAAAAAATGATCGCCAAGTGAATTCTGGGTAAAATTAATAGTACATTATATACCCAGGGACTAAAGTGATACTTTTTATCCCGAGGCGAAATGTTTGTACATTTGTACAATTCGCTGAGGGATAAAAAGACACTTTAGTCAAGTGGTATATATACTATTTTTTGCAATTCTGGGCATAGTTTCAATCAAATTTTTAATTAAATTTTTCGAAAAGAAAGTCATCTCCACTGCACTATTGATTGGCCTATAAAATGTGACAACCAATAAAGTACCATTCATTCTCTGACGTTAAGTCAGTTGATATTTCTTAGATAGCCTTGGATAATACTTGGTTGTCAGGGTGTTGTCAAGGTACCATAAAATAACTGTTAAAATACAAACAACGCCGTGGAGATTTCTGCGATTTGCTAGTGCGTTCCCAAAAGTAAAAAAAAATTGATATTGATACAGCTGCCGCAGAGGCAGTGAAAGCACTGCTGCCCGCTAAATCGGAGAAAATATATGAAAAACAATACAAACATTTCCTGGATTGGTGTCAAGCTAAGGATGTTGCTGATGTTACACAGGAGAAGGTACTTCTTGCATATTTCTTCCATCATGCGAAAAATTTGAAGGCTTCAACGGTTTGGTCACATTATTCAATGATTAAATCAAAGCTGATCGTTGAAAAAAGTTTGGACATTGGAAAATATTCAAAATTGAAGGCATTTTTGAAAAGAAATGGGGATGGCTACCGCCCAAAGAAGTCTCGAATACTGGACATGGATCATATCCAGCAGTTCCTCCAGGAAGCACCAAATCAAGAATATTTGATGATCAAGGTAAAGTGAACTGTTTTTACATTATTTTGAACCATGTTAACGTCACTGATTCGAAATATCATTTGTTGCTATCAGGTTACGTAGTTTGTACAAAAAATTATATTGCTACTTAGTAACTGAAAAATCTTTTTTTTCCAGGTGGCGTTGATAATGGGAGTTGCCGGTGCATGCAGGGGTGTTGAACTGTGCCAGCTACAGAATGAAGATGTTCAAGGCCAAAATTTTCATCTTGTCACAGTTCGAAACACGAAAAATCAAACTGACCGATGCTTCATAGTGAAGAACTCCAAAGAAAGCAACGCTACAGACGTAGTGAAAATCTGTAAATCCTACATGGCTCTGAGACCAACAAATTTGACAATATCGAGATATTTCATTGGCTATAAAGACGGCAAATGTTTATCACAACCTGTTGGAAAGAATAATTTTGGGCTTTTCCCGCGAAAAATAGCTGCCTTCCTGAACCTGCCAGAGGCCGTTTCATACACAGGACACTGCTTCAGGCGTACCTCTGCTTCCCTTTTAGCAGATTCTGGAGCGAATATTGACCAGCTCAAAAGACACGGTGGTTGGAAAAGTGCTACCGTTGCTGAAGGGTATGTTGAGCAATCAATCGAAAACAAAAAAAATGTGGCGGATAAAATATTCAGTCAAAACTTGAGGACAGATGTCAAGAGTCATAAAAGCCAAGGCCAATCACGTACCGTAACAGTATGCAATTTTCCAGAACCCACAATCAACGAAGACAGCAGCACTGATCACACCGAACCAGCAATTTTCGGATCTCCACTGCAAAACATCAACCTCAGACCAACAGCGAAGCGAAATCGATTCAGATCCACGATCATTGATTCATTTAGTTGGCTGTAGCGGCGCTATTTTGAATATCAATATAACAAACAATAATAATGTCAAATAATGTAGGAATGTATAGATTAGGCTAGGTAGTTTATTTTGATAGTGTATAGGCCTATTTTTAGATGCTCCCAAATACAAAAATACAAAATTTGAAAAAACCATGAATTCGGGTCCAGGGACTAAAATATTTTAGTCCCCGGGAGTAAAATATTTTAGTTCCCGGGATAAAAAGTACTATTTTAGTCCCTAAAATGAGGGACTAAAATGCGTTTTTAGTCCCTGAATTGCAAAAAATAAATTATCAGCAGTTGTCAAATTGACTTTTAAGCCGGTTTTTAAATACGCGCTTAGTTTTTTCTTTTTACAAATATTAATTTAACACTTTTACTATAAGGCGGCTAGACTTACAAAAACCAAACGCTGGACATCCTTGATAAGAGTAATTTTTTAACTAGTCTTATAGCACCAAAGAATAAATATTAACAGTAGGCGACAAGTCACTCCACGCTTAAGAATAAAATTTGAACAGCCAATCCAATTACATCAAGATAAATTATATATTAAATAATTTCGTCTGTATAGTCTAGTCTAAGGTAAAGTTTGGACAAATTGGGAGACTCATGCAAAGAACCCTTGATAGGGTCCGAGATTGGTGCCTTAAAGAAAGGCTCAGAGTCAACCCTCAAAAAGCCGAGCTGGTGTTATTTACAAGAAAAAGGGCTCTGGTTGACCTACCAGAACTTCGACTGTTTGATTAAGTCATCAGCTACAAAAGCTTTTCCAGATACTTTGGGGTTATTATCATATACATAATATTCCAATACCCACGGTAACTGCCCATTCATGATGCAAACATCAGGGCCTTGGGGTCTTTAAGATAAAAAGACCTGATTGGTTGCTTTCAACGACATATGCATATTATTTCCATATAGTACGTATTATTGCAATACCTACGGTACCTTACGATGCAGAATACAAACATATTTGAAATAGCAATATCAATGGGTATAAGTCTATCCTCTTTGCGGTCCTTAAGATAAAATGTCCTGATTGGTCATACTCTTATATGCATGAATATTATTTTATTCTTGTATTCGTTACGTCAAATCATCGGCGTACAGTTAACAGAAACTCTATCTATGTAAATTTGGTATCTGTGCAATTTTCGTATCTTTATTTCTGAATGTTTGCATCAAACGCCAACCATTGTGTAAATAGGTAACAGGGAGTATTGGAATATTACGTATATGGTTATTATAGACTCAAGGCTAAACTGGAGAGACCACGTGGCTGACAAGATTAGAAAGGCCACCAATGCATTATGGGCATGCAAGAGGGCTTACAGCACGGATCACCTAACAAACAGATATATAAGCCAGCTGGCGGTCTTTGATCTCGGTGAATTCAACGATGGCTGATCATTGGGAGTCAAGCTCAGGGCCGGACTAAAATAAATTGACCATAAAATATGAATCTTTCAGATTGTTTTTATGAAAAAATATTTTTACTGCCAGAAACAATAAAAACAATATAAAATAGCTTTGTACTGCTTTAAAAATGGGTGATAAAATGAATTTTAAGTATTGGCCACGTAAAAAAATCATATGTTGTCCTCTGTAGGGGACTATGGAAATAATGTGATCTATTGAATGAGAAATAGGGGAAGCAGAAAAAGAGGTCTTCTTCTTCGTCCAGAATACGTTAGCCGGATGTCGTTTCCAACAAACAGCCAATCGGAAAAAAGAAAAAAAAAATGATTGCTTTTTTTGTTTTATAGGGATAACATTTATTAAGTTTTAAGAGGAGTGGAATTGAGAATTTTAAATATTGCCAATTTGGATCCGCCATGTTAATTTTTTAAAGTTTGAGTTAAGGATTATATTCAGCGACTTGAATTACCTTAAAGTTCCGAGTTTGATGCATATCGGTTAAAAAATTGGGAAATCCGCCATTTTGGATCCGCCATTGTTTTTAAATTTGAGTAAAAAATTGTATTAAGTTACCTTAAGCGCCGCGAGGTTTCAAGTTTGAGGGAAATCGGTGGGAAAATAATAAAGTGCGCCATTGTTGATCCGCCATTTTGATTTTTTAAAGTTTAAGTTAAAAATCATAATCAACTGCCTGAAAGATCTCGAAGTTCCGAGTTTGATGCATGTCGGTTCAGAAATGGGAAAATCCGCCATTTTGGAGCATCCATTTTCTTGTTTTTAAATTTGAGTCAAAAATTCTATTAAGAGACCTTACGCTCAGCGATGTTTCAAGTTTGAGGGAACTCAGTGTGAAAATAATAAAGTCCGCCATTTTAGAGCCGCCAATTTGATTTCTTTTAGTTAAAAATAATAACCAGCGACCTGAAAGATGTCAAAGTTCCGAGTTTGATGCATATCGGTTCATAAATGGCAAAAACAGCCATTTTGCATCCGACATTTTATTTATTTTTTCCAATTAAAAAAAGTGCTGAATTGTATAGTTACCACCAAATACCTAGTTGAAAAGTTTGAAAAAAGTTATAATCAAACAAATAAACAAATATACTTTTTGTATAAAGTGAAGCTAAATAAAACAATGGTAATATCATGAAACAAAAATCTCGCGGCGAATTGTTTTTACTTTGTGCTTAAATCATTTACAGACTCATCTCCTCCTATCACAAATATCAAACACAAAGTTCACATCTACATACCACTAATGCTCAACACGTACTAAAAGTTTAAAAAATATTGAAATACAGAATGCGCCTCTGGAGTGGTTGACCCCAAAATGGCAGGCTGCGTGAAAGATGCGCGTAGCACCCCCCATCACCTGAGTTCCCTATCTGTTTGTTAGGTGATCCGTGGCTTACAGCACGACTTGGGGACTTCAACCTCAGTATCTCCAATGGATATACACGGCGGTGGAAAGACCCATATTAACATATGGAGTCATAGTATGGTGGCCAGGAATACAGACAAAGGCTGCAAGAACTCATTTTGAATAACCGTTTTTCTGGCAGCGTCAATTTTTTAGGAATACAGACAAAAGGTAAAGTTTCAAAAGTCGTTGCTTCTTGTTAATGTATACTCTTTGGTATAGTCAGGTCAAGTTTACTTACGCGGGTTTTAAAACATTATTTTTGAGATGACGATTTGACAGTTGTCTTAACAATGCCAGCGAAAAAAGTTGTCTCAAAATTCTTTATATCCTTGTTTTCTTGATTGTAATTACATGTATGTAACTGTTTACGAGTTATGTGGACCTTCGATGATTTCGCAAATTATAATAATAAAAAACAAAAAGATATAAATGGACTTTCAAATCAAATGAGGTTAGAAAAACCCGCATTATTAGACTTGATCCGACTATAGTATCGTGATTATTAAATCAACAAAAATTAGGAAAGTTGTTTTGGAACATAGAATAGAATCTTAAACAATACAAAGAAATATTATAAAATAATTTCCTAAGTGTCACAGATCGTCTTTTACCAATTAAGGAATACCAAAAAACAACCCTTCGCAAACTCGGGTGTCCCAAATAAAACATTTTTTTCGGGGTTCCAGGGTCTAAATCAAACTAAACATAATGCTAATAAAGCAGATGACAAAACGCTTAAAACACCCAGTATCTAGACCTGAAATCGCATCAAGGCAGCGGCGTAGCGTGAAGGGGGGGCGCGGGGAGTTCGTCCCCCCCCGAGGGTAGTGGCGCCCCATGGGTGGCCGAAGCGCCCTCAGCTTTATTAAGTCGGGCCGGCAACGGCCAATGGAGTGGGCGCCACAGGAAACTAACGACATGAGGACCCTTTTTTTTTGGTCGCAAGATTTTTTTTGAGTTTTGAGAGGCGCCCTTTTTAGCTGTCGCCCCCCCCCCCCCCCCGTTCCTTCGGGCACGCTACGCCGCTGCATCAAGGATCTACCCAGCCGAAAGCAGCGACTATTTCACAGCACCGCGTAGAGTAAACATGACAGCTATATCAAAACAATGAAACCATTATTTTATTTCTCTTTAAAGCGGGGTCTACACATAACGTTTTACCTTACGTCTTGCCTGTTCAGTCAAAACGCGTTCAGTAAAACTTTGTGTGTAGATGGAAAAACGGACGTTTTACTTGAACTGATTTAAGAGTCTAGAGAGCTTGCCGGATCACGCATTGTTTTTCAATAAAACGTCGTTTTGTATCAAAAACTGATCTAAAAACGTACGTTAAAACTATCAAGTGTGTACGCTAGTCTTTCAACCGTCAAACTCGCAGCCCACGAGAACGACCGGCCCGGGCGCGGAAATATCACGTGACCATAGGAGGCTCACAAAAAAACGCCCGCTGTCATTATAAAACATGTGTGTTTTCAGTTTTGGTATGTTTGTTTACCTCGATTTTTTTTTAATTCGGGCACGAATTTTATGTGAATTTTATCAAAGTTATTAAAATAACGCAGCCCACGAAAAAGACTGTAGTGGGCTGCGTTAAAATAATTAATGGCTAATGCGTAAATTATAAAGAACATACCTATAAGATAAACAATGCCGCGACTGTGTAATTAGTGTTGTTCCTTGTCGGTCCAACTATAAAATGTTGCAAACGGGAAAGAAGTGGTAAAAGATAAGATCTTGGACAAGATTAATCAAGTAATAGACATCCTTAGTGATATTTTCGATAGTGAGAGTGAAAAATGTGTTCAATTGTCATTTCTTATTGAACAATTAGGTCTCTTGAAAAGGTCACCTGAGAATCGAAAATATTGTGGATACACTTTAATGTTGGCTTCATCTTTGTTTATCCAGTCATCCAGTGCATACACGTCAATTTACAATTCTAAGGTTCATTCATTAATCAAAACTGATTTGTAAAATATTGTTAACAGATTGTAATCGCTCTGGTAGTGTAAAATATTTAATAAGTAAGATACAACTTTTAAAAGAACATGAGTTGGTAGTTGACTTACACTTTAATGAAATATATATTAAACTTTGTGCTGCGTAATTTTTCAAAAAATTATTGACGACCACTACATTCAGTTCATTGAATGTGAAAACCATCTCACTTATTCACAAAATCACTTGTTTCTTTTTAATAAATTATTGTGAAATGTTTTATATTGAAAATTTTTCTTCAGATAACTCTAGCGAGTGTTTTTGTGGAGAAGAACTATTGTCAAAGCTTGAAAAAATTTGTTTAAGGGTATGTAAAGTTTTTTAAAATAATTTTATTAAAAAACACAATGATTTAGTGTCTGCTAATAAATCTTTGAATAAGAACTCAGACAAAGATGATGACACTCAAAGAAAAATTAAAAAACTAAAAGCTTAGGTTTGATATGTCGAATTTTGAAAGTGCAAATTTTGTATAATTTTTTATTTTATAGATTCAGTTCAGTTTATCCATAATAAACACATATCATATTTTTTTCAATTTTTGCCTATAAAAGAACAAAAATTTTTTGTTAATTTATTTAAATTGTTAAAAACATATAATATATTAAGCAATACAATAAGAATCCTGGGACCCCTGAGATCACGTGACCGCCAACTTGCTTATAACGCGCCATGGCCGGTCTTTATCGTTGGCTGCGGTCACATTTGACCCTTTTGACTGACAGGCAAGACGTAAGGTAAAACGTTATGTGAAGACCCCGCTTAAGATTTTTGAGCAGTGGCGGCAATTACAGGGAGGACAGTGACCTCACAAAACTAGACAAAAAACAGTATTTTTAATTGATTTATTTAAAAGATGTTAAATCTTCCCTTACGACATGATTGTCTAGTTCTTTTTATTATCTGTGGTTAACAACAAGCGATTAATTGGGTGAACTTTTTTAACGTAAATAATTACAAGTCGGCAGCGCCGCGCGGGGCAAAGTTTTAATTTCACCCGTGTTTCAGCGGGGTATGGGTGGATGTTCTCAAGCGAGGGCGGGAGGAATGTTTGTATTAGTTGAAGTCGGCCATCATCATCGTGCGGAAACGTCCGTTGCCCTTCTACGCATTGCCGGTTCTATCCTTAGTGAAAAGCCTTGCCGGTCGCGTGTAATTGTTTGTTTTTGTTGTAGTTTGTTTATAAAATGGAAACAAATACCGTCGATTACATAATTAACTCTGCAAATTTAAAAACGTTGACATATGAACTTCGATATCAAATAAAATTTTTAGAGCCACATAGACCGGAGCTAAAAATTAACCAAAATTTTAGTGCAAGTAATGCCGAGGGGTGTTTCAAAAAGACTTATAATAGAAAATTTAATAAAAAATTATACGATGCTGAAAACTGGTTGTGCGGTTGTGAAAAAATAAATGCTTTTTTGCTTTATTTGTCTTGTTATGAACAATCCACGAAGTGATCCTGCGTGGGTGGCAAAGTGAATGTGGGATATCAAGCAGTTTAGTAAAAAGTTAAAAAGACACAAAGTAAGTGGTATTCATTTAAATAACCACAATAGATCAAGTACACAGAATTACTAATATAATAGAAAAAACATTAGAAGAGGGAAAAGTTTGTTCTGCAGTTTTTCTAGATGAAGCACAAGCATTTGATAAAGTATGGCATAAAGGCCTTAATTTTTAACTAAAACAATTTCTGCCAAAACAATACTCGGATATTTTGGAATCATACATATCTGATAGACATTTTAGAGTAAAACAGGAAGACTCATACTCAAATTTAAGAGAAATTCATGCAGGTGTGCTCCAGGGTAGCGTACTAGGCCCTTATCTATACTTATTATTCACTTGCGATATCCCAAAGTCAGAAAATTGTCACTTAGCAACATTTGCCGATGATACTGGTTTATCGACGGTAGAAAAATCTATTGAAAAATGCATAGAAAAACTTTTTTATAATTCTTCTTTCTTTAATTTCACTTGTCGTTTATCTCTTTATAGTAGTTTTGCTGTGCTAAAAAATATCACAAACTTCGTCAGTGATACATGCTAAACGGTACTGGGATATTTAGTTTCTAAGGTCTAATAAAAAACTACAAAATAACCGAAATCAATATAAGATGTTTTAACAAACCGCGGCAAAAGAACAAAATAAAATGATGTTTCATTTAATAATTCATAATAAAAAGCTAAGTGATCTAATGCCGGTTTTCCACCAAACGGACAAAACAAAAACAAAACATAAACTCGTGTCGAATAAAACAAAACCGAAACTTTTGGCCAACTTTTTCAAGACTGGCGTGTTTTGCGACAGTTGGAGTTTTGTTTTTCGAGTCCCGTTTGGAAGCGGTAACATCAAAAGGTTTTGACTAGTTTCGACAAGTTTTGAAACTCGCGTCTGATTAGTGGAAAGGGTCGTGTTGAGTATTTTTATGTTCTACTTTTATTTCGTTGTGCTAGTCTGGTTATGTGTTCTGACTAGCGACTACCAGTGGAAAAGGACCGAAAACAAAAACAAAACTTAATGGCTGCTTGATGGAAACAAGAGTTTTGGGGTTGTCTTCGATTTGTTTTGGTTTTTCGGAAACTAGAAAACACAAACAAAATACAAACTCAACTGCCCGTTTGGTGGAAAACCGTCTTAAGTCCCAAAAAGCATTTTTGTGGGAAACTAAAAAAAACTGATGACGTCATTTTAAAATATGCTTGTTAGAGCATAAGGCGGGAAAATGCCACTTAGATCTTATAGTCCCGTATTGGCTTTGGTACATACAGGGTGTCTCAAATTGGGCACTTTTAGGGGATTTAAGGTACTTCCAGGGGAGACAGAGAAAAACTGACCACGCATTGCGAGGCTCAAATTTCAAGAGAAGACTTATAGTGAAAACCGCATTTTGAAATATCGTCTCGTCTTTGAGCTACGGGGGCTTTTTGAAAAGTCTGCATTTTAGAGGGGGGGGTCTATAACTTCGTTATTATTGGAAATATTGATTTAGAGTAAATTGCAATTTTATAGACTTTGTCACGAGGAATTCAACCGATAAATTAAATTTTAACTGTCACTTTTAGTTTTTGAGATATGACATAAAGTTGCATTTTTTCTTATGGAATAGCCTATATTTTAATTAATTGTCGAATTCGTGATTAAATTCTTTTCAAAATGATGTATCATATGTCATAGTTTGATTGAGCGGTTTCAGAGATAATTAAAGTTTTTTATTTTTGTCTAGTGTGCGTTGAATGACGTCATGCGCCATTGACGTGAAAGCCTTGCGGTCAAATCCTACTTCAATGCTCCTATAGTTTTGTTGTTTTATACTATGCAAATCAAGTTGGCCTTGCGTCTTGGCGTTTTGTCATTGTTTTCAATTGTTTAAACAATTTGACATTACGCTTTCATATGAAATTATTTTGCACAAAAACGTTTTAATTTTATTTTGAAATATGTATCATTTTTTAAAACTTTTTACAACTAGGCTTTGAGGGCCGTCAGCTGAATTATAATTTTTCCAAGCCAGCCTTTCTATATTTGTGACTGTGTAAAATAATAAAAATACTGGAGTGCCTTTACCTGCCTCAGCAGGAAATCATAGCGCACTAGAAATAAGTGAAAAAGCTGAATATCTCCTAAACCGCTCAATCAAACTATGACATATGATACATCATTTTGAAAAGAATTCAATGACGAATTCGAAAATTAATTAAAATATAGGCCATTCCATAAGAAAAAATGCAACTTTATGTCATATCTCAAAAACTAAAAGTGACAGTTAAAATATAATTTAGCGGGTGAATTCCTCGTGACAAAGTCTATGAAACTGCAATTTACTCTAAATCAAAATTTCCACTAATAAAGAAGTTATAGACCCCCTTCAAAAATGCAGACTTTTCAAAAAGCCCCCGTAGCTCAAAGACGAGATGATATTTCAAAATGCGGTTTTCACTATAAGTCTTCTCTTGAAATTTGAGCCTCGCAATGCGTGGTCAGTTTTTCTCTGTCTCCCCTAGAAGTAAGTACCTTTAACCCCCTAAAAGTGCCCAATTTGGGACACCCTGTACATAATTTTGGGTGGAAAATCTAAAATTTATATTTTGGCACTTAGATCATTTAGCTTAGCCACTCTACAATTGTCTGTAACTCACAGCCCTACGACACGAATTTTAAATAATTTTTTTTCTAGTTTATAACCGGAGTTTTGGGACACCCTTTATCAAACTTATGTGGTATTTGTAAACAGACACTCCTATATACTACACATTAGTTAACAAAATAAAAATAAAAAATTCTAAATATTATATTATCCTTGAATAACCAAAATACCTGTTTAGAAGAATATTAACTTTGCATCGGCAGGATTTTGTTCCATTGGACAATATGGACATTTTAGTCTAAAATAAAAAAATTATATTATTAAAATCTAAACTTTAATAAATGGATCCATGACGGATCTGATACCTTCCTACAGTGGCGTATATACGGGGGGGAAGGGCCTGGGGGGCCCGGCCCCCCCCAGAAGCTAAAATTTTTTTGGATATTTTTCACATATTTCATGAATACAAACATAAAATAGCATAAAATACAGCCTCATGAGGTCTCGGCCCCCCCCAAAACTGTCTCGGGCCCACCCCGAAACTTTTTTCTATATACGCCACTGCCTTCCTGGCTAGCCTATTATTACACTTCATGTGAAGCCATGATAATATATTAGCCTTGAAAACAGTTTTTGTAAATATCTCAGAAACTAAAGCTCCCACGAAGTTTTTGTTGATAGCGAATTATTGAGCAAAATATATTCCGAAAACAGTGTACTGATACGATGCTCCGTTCAAAAGATTTTTTATTGTCAAGGAAAGAAGAATTTAGAGATCAGTTGGATGACTTGGTCGGGTTAATACCCTGAGAGTCTCTCGTTCTTGTATTGAGACACCGCAGCCTGCATAGATGGAAGTTTTCCGAAAAATTTATGTATGGCTTCGGTAGTTCAGTGGTGGAATGTTTGCATAGATAGCAAGAGGTCCCGGGTTCGATCCCCGGCCGAAGCAGAAAACTTTTTTCTTATTTTTCTTTCTTTAATTTCACTTGTTGTTTATGATAATTATTATCGAAAAATGATAAAACTAGGTAAAAGGGCTGCTCATTTTATACTGGTGAGTACAAACATAATATAATATATTTAATTACCTATGTAGTATTTACTATTACTATACTGCAAAATATATATTATTGAATTTTAAAATTGGCTTATCATTATAAAATTCTAAATTTTTATAACAAAAAAATCAATACGTACTTATTTCCGTTGCACAATTTGTTAAGGGCATCTCTGGATATCACATGACCACAGCACAGTCTCATGGGAGGATTATTTTTTGAGGATTGCTGCCTCAGAATTGGACAGGCGAACATTGAATGGTATCTACTTTCGTCTCCTAAGTCTATTTCGATCTAAAAAATAAATGGATCTATGATCCTTCCTAGCCCATTTGCACACTCCAAGTAAACTTCATGCTATATCAACCTTGAAAGCAGTTTTTTGTAAATATCTCCGAAACGAAAGCCGCTACGAAGTTTTTAATAACACAAATTTTTGGAAAAAAATGTGGGCTACTATATTCCGAAAATCGCATATTGATGCGACGCTCCGGTTAAAAGTTAACAATTTTTAAATTTTTTAACTCACAAAAGGATTAGCACTGATGAATTCTAATTCTTTTTTTTTTTTTTGAAGTTTCTTCATGGTTTCTCGCAATGGCTGTCGTAGGTCACGGACTATAATTGTTTTCTTTTATTTGCATTCGAT
Source organism: Aspidapion aeneum (assembly GCA_963576565.1). Classification (NCBI taxonomy): domain Eukaryota; kingdom Metazoa; phylum Arthropoda; class Insecta; order Coleoptera; family Brentidae; genus Aspidapion; species Aspidapion aeneum. The sequence goes on from OY755040.1 coordinate 2,061,002, forward strand.
CTTTTCATTGATCGATATCGTATAGCAGTGTTTTTGCCTGCTTTTACACACTCCACATGCTATATCAACCTTGAAAGCAGTTTTTTGTGAATATTGTCAGGATAGAAAATAATGTCCTATTAAGTGAATGACACAAGTTACGTTTATAAGCAAGTGCACATTAACCCTAAACATTCTAAGGAAATGAACTTCTGTATATAGTTCAAATTGTATTAAAAGTAATAAATTGTATACAGATTTATTATAAACAACGTGACTAATGGGATTTCGATGATGTTTATACAGGAAACAAAACACATCTCGATATCCTATCAATGGCAAACGGTTTGTAATAAAAGCATCTCCAAAAGAGTTTAGCAGTTAGTTGTACGCTAAGAACCTAACGCCCAGGCTTAGTTAATAGTGAACAAGTAGTACAATAGTCAAGTATAAGAAGTTAAGCCTATCAAAGAAGATTTGTAGACAAGATGTATTTAAGTACAATGTAAGTAGTAAATATAAGTATTATAATAAAACCATTACACCTAACTTAAACTGTGTTCGTCACGATAAAACCCCCTCGTGACAATATCTCCGAAACGAAAGCCGCTACGAAGTTTTTGGTTATAACACAAATTAAAAAAAAAAAATGTGGGCTACTATATTTCGAAAATCGCATATTGATGCGACGCTCCGGTTAAAAGTTAGCAATTTTTAAATTTTTTAACTCACAAAAGGTCATTAGCACTGATGAATTCTAATTCTTTATTTTTATTTGAAGTTTCTTCATGGTTTCTCGCAATGGTTCCATTTTTATTTAATATAACTCTGTATAGAGCAATTCCACGCCAAGTCATCCAATTTACAAAAAAAGTGTTGCCCTGACATTTAATTTTTTTTTAAATCATGCTTACTAAATTAAACAGCTTATGCTTGAACACTTTTGCACAATTTTAGATTTTTTAATTTCGTCTATGTTAAGTCCTAAAAATTTAATATTATCTGTAGTATTAATTTTATTATTAGCTCACACTACTACTATACTATAGTAGTGTGAGCTATAGTGATCCTAATTTTTTCAAGAAAAAAAAGTTGCTCCGATTTCAAAAATTTTTATATATCTTTGCGTTTCAGATGATTTTGAAACTTTTTTGTTGCGCCGTCTGTCTGTCTGTCTGTAACGACCAACGCGCATAACTCAAAAACCGCTTGCCCGATTTTAATGAAATTTGGTACCTACGCTGGGTTTTGGGTCGAGATGGTCCCATTTAAAAATGAACAAAATCCACCAAACACAAGCCAAATAAAAAAGTGGGGGTATATTTCAAAAATTAGAGTTTATGTAAAAATATGGCGTGTGTGATTCCAAACGAAAGGTAATTGCGTCTGGAGTTAAATAAAATACATTTTACTTTTAAAAAAAGGGTGGGGGTAAATTAAAAAAATTAGTGTTTATGTGGAAACATGGCGTGTGTGATATCAAAAGAAAGGTAATTGAGTCTGGAGTTAAACAAAATACATTTTAGTTTAAAAAAAAAGGTGGGGGTAGATTTAAAAAATTAAAGTTTAAGTCAAAGCATGGCTTGTGTGGTATCAAACGAAAGGTAATTGAGACTGGAGTTCAATAAAATATATTTCCGTTTTTAGTTATATTAGCTCACACGTACACTATAACTATAGTACCTAGTGTGAGCTTAGGTGCCCATAGATTGGCAGAGTATTATTTATATTTATAAATTGTTAAGATATTTCTTTAAAACCAATTACATATGTTTTTGAAAAATTAAGGGATAGTTGGTTTGATTCAAACCAAGTTTTTATACAAATAATATCATTTTTTATATTATTCCAGAGAACATCTATATTTTTATTTTCTGGTAAAATAACCAGAAATTTTAATATTTAGTAAATCATTAATGTAAATTAAAAAAAGTATTGGTCCTAGCACTGAACCTTGAGGAACACCACATTGAATATTATTTTTATTTGATAGATAAGTATGATGTAAACCAACTTAAACGATCTTTCGTCTTTCGGCCCGCCACCCGTAATTTAATGTAAGAAAAGCTTTTTAGAAAGTTAAAACATTATATCAATTTAAATTGCATAACTTATTAAACATTTTCTTTTATAATTTATCTTACCGGTAGTTCTTCTTTTCCGTTCCATATACCAGTGACCTGTCGCTGCATCATCACCTGCTTAATATTAAGTAACGCTGGCACCGCTATGCATCCGGAGTTGATGCAGGTTATAAGGGGACTGTTGACGCATACGCCTAGCAGTTGACATGCGTCCCTGATAAACATTTCGTAAATGTCAGACCACATTTCTGTGTAAAGGTAGGTGCTATAAGGTGATGCGTCAATACCTAAAATAATAGACATAATTTTTAAACATGACCCTAAAAAAATCAGCTGTTCTCCCGGGGCTGAATTTTACAACCTTTTTTGTTTTTTTTGTTTTATTTTTTGTAGTTGCAAGATTTCGTCAGACGCGCCTTTGTGACTTATCGGGTGCCCCCTGACATATGATGACCTTTTTTTTTTTTTTTTTTTGGAGACGGCGTGGTTCAAATTTTTACGGCGCGGTTCAAATTTTTACGACGCGGTTCTTTTTTTTTGGGTGCAAGATTTGTGCCGTCGCCCCCCCCCCCCCCCCGCCCTTTCGGGCACGCTACGCCGCTGCCCGGATGTGACGTCAACAAAGTGGCCCGTCCATTTTGATAGCCCTGGTTCATCGGCCAGCTCGCCTGAATAAGGGAAATTGTATAATTTGGGGGTACTAATTTTCCTTTTAACGGCAGTTAAAGGGGTTTGTCAGAATGTTTAAACATTATCATGGCCATATCGAAGTAGTAGCTTAAACCAAGGCCAACACAAAAATAGAGGCCACGACCCTGAAAAAATCAGCTGTTCTCCCGGGGCTGAATTTTACATTGGGTCTCATGGGAGGTCAGACGTTTTTTTATGATATTTTCAAAATGGCACTACAGATTTCCGCAAAATTTCAGTGAAATATTCTCAGACACCATCCCGATATTCCACCAAAGGTTTGTAAGAAAGCAACATGATTAAGAGGTTAAAATCTTCAAGATTTAGCATTCTTTATTTTGAATTCAAATTACCCGCCATGTACCACATGCCAACTGTTATATTTGACATGTATTTGACTTTGTCATATGTGATTGTCACATTCGCTTCTGCTTTAAACTTAATTTTTGTGCGAGCTAATGAAGCGGCTATGAAAAATTAGGGCTTACTATACATTTAAAAACAATTGTTCTGCCAGAATAAAGTAAAAACAATCTCAAAAACAGCTTTATTTAAAAAAAAATCAAATATCCATGAACCGTCATTCCAACTTCAATATTTTAAAGACAATCAGCTGTGTCGTAACGTGACCATCAAAAAAAAATCAGCCCCGGATGTGACGTCAACAAAGTGGATCGTCTATTTTGATAGCCCTGGTTCATCGGCCAGCTCGCCTGAATAAGGGAAATGGTATAATTTGGGGGTACTAATTTTCCTTTTCACGGCAGTTAAAGGGGTTTGTCAGAATGTTAAAACAGTATCATGGCCATATCGAAGTAGTAGCTTAAACCAAGGCCAACACAAAAATAGAGGCCACGACCCTAAAAAAATCAGCTGTTCTCCCGAGGCTGAATTTTACATTGGGTCTTATGGGAGGTCAGTCGTGTTTTTATGATATTTTGAAAATGGCACTACAGATTTTCGCAAAATTTCAGTGAAATATTCTCAGACACCATCCCGATATTCCATCAAGGTAAGGAAGCAACATGATAAAAAGGTTAAAATCTTCAAGATTCAGCATTCAGCATTTTTTTCATTTTCTTCACGGTAAAAAATTTTGTCTACAACGAAAACACGTTCTTTTCTTCAATAAATTGATTTACTTTGGAGCAGTGAATTAAAATATTTTTTTGGTTCAACACAGCGTTTTATGTTGAAATGAGACCTTATTTTTCTTCTTTAATTGTTTTGATTTAATATACTCAATTTTGTAACAAAGCAAATTGTCTTCATATAAGTAATAATTCCGTTCCAATTTATAATAAAACAATTTCTGTTTCACATTAAAATAAAAGACAGGACATTTTTTGTGCTATATCAAGGAAATATTCTCTTGGTGAATAGGAATGCACAAATTATTTTGCTTCAAAGCAGTTTGCTTTGATCTAAGACAATTTTTTTTTGCCGTGTTCAATGTTCAATTTTGGTGAAGTTTTTTTTTTGTAATGAAATCGTTTTAATTAGTTTTACTATTTTGACAATGTCCATATTTACACTGTAAATCGTTGACTAATAAATGAATTGAATTGAATTGAAATTCCTTATTTTGAATTCAAATTCCCCGCCATGTACCACATGCCAACTGTTATATTTGACATGTATTTGACTTTGTCATCTGTGATTGTCACATTCGCTTCTGCTTTAAACTAAATTTTTGTGTGAGCTAATGAAGCGGCTATGAAAAATTAAGGATTACTATACAATTAAAAAAAAGTGTTTTGCCAGAATAAAGTAAAAACAATCTCAAAAATGGCTTTATTTAAAAAAAAATCAAATATTCATGAACCGCCATTCCAACTTCAATATTTTAAAGACAATCAGCTGTGTCGTAACGTGACCATCAAAAAAAAATCAGCCCCGGATGTGACGTCAACAAAGTGGCCCGTCCATTTTGATAGCCCTGGTTCATCGGCCAGCTCGCCTGAATAAGGGAAATGGTATAATTTGGGGGTACTAATTTTCTTTTTAACGGCAGTTAGAGGGGTTTGTCAGAATGTTAAAACAGTATCATGGCCATATCGAAGTAGTAGCTTAAACCAAGGCCAACACAAAAATAGAGGCCACGACCCTGAAAAAATCAGCTGTTCTCCCGGGGCTGAATTTTACATTGGGTCTTATGGAAGGTCAGACGTTTTTTTATGATATTTTCAAAATGGCACTACAGATTTCCGCAAAATTTCAGTGAAATATTCTCAGACACCATCCCGATATTCCACCAAAGGTTTGTAAGGAAGCAACATGATTAAAAGGTTAAAATCTTCAAGATTTAGCATTCCTTATTTTGAATTCAAATTACCCGCCATGTACCACATGCCAACTGTTATATTTGACACGTATTTGACTTTGTCATATGTGATTGTCACATTCGCTTCTGCTTTAAACTTAATTTTTGTGTGAGCTAATGAAGCGGCTATGAAAAATTAGGGCTTACTATACATTTAAAAACAATTGTGCTGCCAGAATAAAGTAAAAACAATCTCAAAAACGGCTTTATTTAAAAAAAAATTAAATATCCATGAACCGTCATTCCAACTTCAATATTTTAAAGACAATCAGCTGTGTCGTAACGTGACCATCAAAAAAAAAATCAGCCCCGGATGTGACGTCAACAAAGTGGCCCGTCCATTTTGATAGCCCTGGTTCATCGGCCAGCTAGCCTGAATAAGGGAAATGGTATAATTTGGGGGTACTAATTTTCCTTTTAACGGCAGTTATAGAGGTTTGTCAGAATGTTATAACAGTATCATGGCCATATCGAAGTAGTAGCTTAAACCAATGGTGCCCAATCAAACTTGGCGGCCGATGTTTAAAAATAGCAAAATTTAAAAAACGGTAATTGAAAATTATTTTTATTATTATTTTTATTTTACTCCAAAACTCAAATTTCTTATCTATACCCCCGACAGGGCTGGTGTAGCCCCAAAAATGGATCTGAAGACTTTACTTTTTTTTTTGTTTTTTTTCATATTTTAATATCCAATAACGCAGTGGCGCACCCAGGCATGTGTCTTGGAGGGGGCCCGACAGTTACAAAGCGCGCCCTCAAAAAACTTGCGACCAAAAAAAAACAAAAAAAAAAAAGGTCATCATGTGTGGGGGAGGCCGACAGGTACAAAGGACACCTTCAAAAATCCTGCGACAAAAAAAAAAAAAAGGTAAAAAAATAAAAGGGTATCATCAAATATGTCGAAAATATATTAAAAATCTAAGGCTTGGGGGGGCCCGAACCCCGGCCCCCCCCCCTGGGTGCGCCCATGATTAACGTCAAAATACGCTTTCCTTATAAAAGAGGTCAATTATTTCCTAGAAAAAGATGGCCCTTAATTTTTTATTCTATAAAGTTTAAAAGTTTTGTGAATGGTATCCCTAAAAACAGAAGATGTTTTATACAAATTCTCAAAACATTGCTAAAAAAAGTGATCGTATCTTAGCAAAAAACATCAGAAATACTTTTTTAAAGTGCCCTTAAGTCTGCTTCTTTTAATGTAGAATTCAGCATCCTAGCTTTGATAGGTAGCTGTTCAAGCCAGCTAAAATTTACAACTTCGCAAAATGCAAAAATTCTATATTTTGGCTATAAAACCAATTGTGAAAGATAGGACAATACTTCTTATAGCATTTTTTCTAGGCAGTAAAATGTTGAAGTAAAAATTGCTAAAATTAGCTACATAGCTACAGTAATATGGCTCTTAGCAATGACTGAATGTAAAACGATTTTTGAAATTACGTTACAACAAAATATTTAGGAGTGTTTTTTGTCCAAAAGCCAACACTCGAGGAAAAAAATAATAGATGTAACAATGTAACTTTTAGCTACCCAGCTATTATCGAAAGGGTGCTAGAAAGTTTACTATGAATCCTTATCATGCAATCATTTATACAAATATTGCGCTATTCTGTGGTGTACTGGGTAAGTGATGGTTATTTGAAAAAATTGTCATTTGTCAGCTGTTTTAAAATCTTACCGTTAGGAACATATAAGAGCATTCCCATCAAAGTCTGAATATCTTTTTCATGTCTTATGACGAATTTTCTAAAGTGTGTCCTTGCGTAGGCTATCGCTTCACCCTGGAAGTTTGGTCCTTGCTTTAGCAGTTCAATATATTTTAACCTGGAGATAAAGACATTTAAATTATTATGATAAATGTTTTACAAACACAACTTTTTCTGGGTATTACGCCACTAGTAAGGAAAAATTACTTTAAAAAATTATAAAAAACCACTGCGTTTCTCCTAGAAAAATAAAAATCACTAATTTGTCAGTGGCTTTCTATAAAAATAAATAGTTGCCTAGTAAAACCTAAACCACTTATCTTTTAATTGAATTTGAATACGCTACGTTTCGATTGCCAATCTACAATCGTTTTCAAGCTTTTTATTTATATTTTGTCTCAAAATCTTAAATGTTTCTTGTTCAAATATATTTTTTATTATTATATCGTTGACAAATTGTCAATATTCTGAAGTTTATCAAAAACAATTGACCAATCTAAACAAAACACAAGGTAACATAGATATATGATAGAGCAAAGATAATTTGTTCTGATAATAACAGATTTTTATTAGAAAAAGAATTAATTAAAGAAGTTTTAATAAAAAATTCCTATCCTATAAATTTTGTTGAAAATTGTTTTCATAGAATAGAGTTTCCTAGAAGAAGAAATGCTAATATAATTGATTTAGATACTAAAAAATTATTGATTCCTTTTATACCAGGTATATCAGACAAAATTAGGAGAATAGCAAATAATTATAATATAAAAACAGTTTTTAAGACAGAAAATAAACTTAGATCTATTCTAACAAAAACAAAACCAATAAATGAAGAGCAGAATTCAAAAAATGTAATTTATAAAATACCTTGTGAATGTGGTAAAATTTATATAGGTGAAACTTCTAGGCCACTTGAAGTAAGAGTTAATGATCATAAATATAATTTGAGAAGGGGTGATTACGAGAAATCCAGAGTTTGTCAGCATTCTTTTGAGAGTAATCATAGAATTAAATGGGGAGAAACAATAATTTTACAAAAAGAATCTAATGACATTAAAAGAAAATTAAAAGAATCAGCATGTATTTATTTAAATGAAGATAACTGTCTTTCAAGTATTTCTATAGATATAAGTAAAGCTTGGCTTCCTATTCTCAGACAAGATTTGCAAAAAGGTTTTTTCAAAATTAATTAATACTGTAATGAAATTCTGATTATTGTTTTTTAAATAGATTTTGATATAATAGTAATATAATCCCACAATGATCATAATTTTGTAAAAATTTCTAAATGGTTATAAAAAAGAGACCTTATTGATTCTAGTTTTAATGAGTCACCCTGTTCTGTTTATTTTTAAATTTGAAAACAACATTGACTGACATAATGTCTTGAAATAGTATCATGTTACCTTGTGTTTTGTTTAGATTGGTCAATTGTTTTTGATAAACTTCAGAATATTGACAATTTGTCAACGATATAATAATAAAAAATATATTTGAACAAGAAACATTTAAGATTTTGAGACAAAATATAAATAAAAAGCTTGAAAACGATTGTAGATTGGCAATCGAAACGTAGCGTATTCAAATTCAATTAAAAGATAAGTGGTTTAGGTTTTACTAGGCAACTATTTATTTTTATAGAAAGCCACTGACAAATTAGTGATTTTTATTTTTCTAGGAGAAACGCAGTGGTTTTTTATAATTTTTTAAAGTAATTTTTCCTTACTAGTGGCGTAATACCCAGAAAAAGTTGTGTTTGTAAAATGAATCCGCCACAAACATATAGATTTTATTTATGATAAATGTTGTTTTTAAATTAAATAAATAAATTTGGGACGGCTCCAAAAACGGACTTTTTATCTAGGACGCGAAGAGCTGTGTGCTTATATCACTCGTCGGCTGATATAGAAATTTCCAAAATTAGCAGAAAAAAAAATATATTGTTAACACACAGACAAGCAATAATTCTACAAGGTACATAGAAAGTTTTTCATCCCAAGTAACATTATTAGCACTCAAGGTTTTATTAATTTGGTTCCTAGGTTATTTAGAGGGTGCTGTTATGGGTTTTAGGATCAATTTGGCTACCTAAAGGTAATTTATATTGCCAATTACCTAAAGAGGTGTTATACAACCAAAAAGTGATTTAAAAAGGGAGTATAATAAAACTGATATTCCTTCTGTTCCTCTTAGATACTTTTGGTTTTATTGATTTCTGATTTATAAAGATGGTCTTATAAAACCATTTTACCTAAAGTTTTTAAAAAGCAATAAATATAAACTTTGGTCATTTAGTTTTTTTCATTACTTTAGGTCATCACAAAAGTGTTTTATAATAGAGCTAAAAGGTTACCTTATATCCTTTTGTTTTTATAATTACCAGTAGTTTAAAAGTAAATATGATTAGATAGGCGGCCATATAGAACCTAGTTTCCTTAAGGTTTTTAAGAGTGGTAAATATAAACTTTAGACTTTTAGACATTTTAAAAAGGTTTTATAGGAAGGCTTAAAGGTAAACTTAATTCTTTTGTATTTACAGTTACCCATAGCTTTATTTTAAATATTATTTAAATAGGCGGCCATATAAAACCTTGTTACCTTCAGGGTACTCACAGAAGTAAGTAAATACTTTCGTGTTTTATTTTGTTTAGGTATTTCTGGTAAAAATAATAGATATACCTAGGTACAGATTGGTACCTACCTATTGCAAGATTGATTATTTAAAGCCCAATAATTAATAATTGTTGAGTTTCCATCCTCCTGGGTAGGACACCCAGGCCTAGATAAGGCCTGTTTAGACGGCCAATATAAGAGGTTGCTCTCCAACCTGCAGGCACAACGAATATCATTGCACTGGCCCTCTCGATTGTGTCGAAATTGCACGATAAGATACATTTAAAAGTGTTGAATTATAGATTTTTTTTTAAAACAAAAAATTTAAGTGAGGTTATGTTGACTAGGTTTACTTTGTTCTTTTTTGTTGGTTTTATAAAGGCACTAAAAAATCCTTGTTGCGATACAGTAACAAATAAAACCAAGTGACCACTATAAAAAAAAATGGCGTATATAAATTTATTTAAAAAATATTGTAAAGAGAAAATATTTATCTAGTCGTTTTAGAAGTGTTTTTTAACAATAATTTTACTGTAATTTTGCTTTATGTAAACCAAACAGACTTTTTTAATAGTGAATAGTGTAAATTGTTTTATTTTTATTTTAAATATTTGTTATTTTGTTATCAAAAAACTATTAAAACGCATTTTTGAGCTGGCGCGCTTGTTTTCAGAGCTTTTCAGATACGATTTTATCAGAAAAATAAATCTAGCAGGCAATTTGATCATCAACAAAACGACAAACTCGGTATATTTTTATATGATAAAATAATTTTGTAATCTAAATTATTTTACAAAGCCATTATGAATCTAAAATATCGCCATAGCTTTTATAAGAAAACTTCTTTACTCTAAAGGTATTATGGTATTCAACAGAATCGCCTGGATACCAAATTACCAAATCTAGTTTTATAATAGGATAGAGGACGTTTCTGAGTTGCTTTTAGAACCTGGCATAATAGCTTTAGGCTCTAAAAGGTTCTATACTGGTGGAGCAAAGCTGGATTTTATTTCTTATGGTTTTATAGTGAGTTTAATACATAGGTATTTTTGGAAAACTGTAAAGTAAGAACCTCGGAGTTGACTGATTTGATAAAATAAAAATTTTCTCCAGTTCATTTATTTTTTCTTCAGTGTATGAAGAGGAGAATTGCTTGAGGCTATGTTAAAAACCCGTCGAAAATTAGAAAACCAAATAAAAATAAACTCCGGCAATCTACTATACCATAAAGGTAAAGAAAATAACAGAACTTTTAAGTAAACACGTCTATATTATCAAAGGAATCTCAGATTGCCTATACACTAAAAAAAAGAGCATAGGGCTTTGTAATTTTATACTTACCTATGAATCATAAATTCTAACATGCTATTTTGAGCTGCAAGAGCGTCTTGATGTGCAATAGCCCAGGCTAAAAGAGGCTCTAAGTCTTTACTTTTAAGCGAGTCTGAAATGTGATGCAGTTCTGTAAAGGGTTCCTTCTGTTCTGATGGTATTGAAATATTGCTGAAACAAAAAAATTAAGTCTGCTGAATCTAATCCCTTTGAAATTAAAAAAACTGCCTTAAAATAGCATTGCATTTCTACCTCTGCCACAGGCGCACGCTGGTCGAATTTCTAGAAAAGCTGGCCATAATAAGGTTTAACAGAAAAGAAATCTATCAAATCTTGTGAAGCGTTTTTGACACACTTCCCATTATCCGATTTGGATGAAATTTGGTACACACATAGTGGTCCCATGACAATACAACATTAAGAAAAAAATATCCTCCTACCCCTACCCCCACCCCTTCTATAGAAAAATGTGTTTTTGACACACTTCCCGTTATCCAATTTGGATAAAATTTGGTATACACATAGTGGTTCGATGATAATACAACAATAAGAAAAAAATATCCTCCCACCCCTACCCCCAACCCCTTCCATAGAAAAATTTGTTTTTAACACACTTCCCTTTATCTGATTTGGATGAAATTTGCTATACATATAGTGATCCGCTGACAATACAATATTAAAAAAATATATCTTCCCACCCCTACCCCCACCCCCTTTTATAGAAAAATGAGTTTTTGACACACTTCCCATTATCCGATTTGGATGAAATTTGGTATTCAAATAGTGGTCCGATGACAATACAACATTTTTAAAAAATCCTACCACTTCTACCCCCACCCCCATCTATAGAAAAATGCGTTTTTGACACACTTCCCATTATCCGATTTGGATAAAATTTGGTATACATACAGTGGTTCGATGACAATACAACAATAATGAAAAATTGTCCTCCTACCCTACCCCCCACCCCCGTCCATAAAAATGCGTTTTTGACACACTTCACTTCAAATGACTTTTATAAAATTTGGTGTATGCATAAAGGTCCGATCGCAATACAGCCCAAACAAAAAATATATTTCTACCTCTACCCCCACCCTCTCTTTCCCCCAATAGAAAAATGAGTTTCCAAACAACTCACGATCAGCGATTTTATTATAATCTAGAATAAACTCTTCTGTTCTGTTATTGAACAAATACTTTCATTTAATAGAGTAGATAGCTGAGACTAAAAAGTAGAAAATAAATTGGTAAAAAATATTTTTTAAGTCACAAGCTTTTATAAAATGCACTAAAAAATAAAAAATAATTTTCTAACATTCTAATATTATCATAATAATAAAAGCGATGGCCGCAAACCAAAGCATAAGTTAATCTAAATTTGTGATCCAAACACTTAAAGAATATTCAACATAGCAAGTCATCAAAGATATGTTTGATGTGCCGCAATGCTATGCCATTGCCATACCTACATATGTCAAAGAAATGCTGGGGTATCTTGGGTCGGGTTGGGTGGGTTTGGTACCTCTGCATTTTTCTGCTAGATTGATTCTTGCAAATAGTGATATTTAATTGATACGGATATCTTATCGTGCTAACATCGTCAAAATTTCCATCAGTCGGCCATCGCTTTTATTATTATGATAATATTAGGATGTTAGAAAATTATTTTTTATTTTTTAGTGCATTTTATAAAAGCTTGTGACTTAAAAAAAATATTTTACCAATTTTCTCTCAGAAGAATGTACTTTAGGCTCTCTTAAGCCCTAAATAATAATTTAAATCCAGTCAAACAAAATCTCCAAAAACATAATTTTAATCATATCTACCAACAAAGACCAAAAATAACACCATCTTTCTATGAAAAAATTAAAAGATATCAAGCCAAAGTAGGAAGTGCTTTTCCTGACTTCTTCACATACGAGAAAAAGTATCCACCATGGCTAGTTAAGACCAGCAGTAACCAAGAACTAATTAGAAATGAACTAGCCACTATAACACAAAATATGAAGAAACATGTCAAAAAATACACTGATGCATCAAAAACGTTAGAGAGGGCTGAAATACTCAAATTTCAATTGACAAAATACACCAGTGTGTACAGCGTGTCTCATTTTCGATGGGATTAAATGGGAAACTCGGTTATTATTAAAGATATCGATTTTCTGATTGCACCTTACCGTGCTCTTTTTTTGAGCCCTTAAAAATGGTGTAATCAGATTTTTGCTATACCCCGTGGTTTCGCTAATACAGGGAGTTTTTGAAAAAATTGTATTTTAATTAATTCCTTGTATCTCGCTTATTTTGCAAGATATTTTTATTCTGTAAAAACCTTTCTATGGTAACTTTTTTAGAGCAAAATAATGACGTTGTCAATTTGTTAAAATATTGTTTAGTTTTTGAGATATGGTGTTTATAATAAAAAAATTAAATACGGACCTGGATTTTTTTTATTACTGTTTTGATTGGTTATTGATGCTATTATTACCTTAGAATGATAAAACTTTAATATTTTTTTGATTTAAGGTTAAAAAAAACTATTTAATATTTGAAAAAAAAATTATAGTCCGAACCTGGAAATTTCCAATGTAATTATAAATTAAAAATTGCAAGACACACTAGTTGAACGATTTTTAGTATATCTGTTTTGAAATGATATTTAAAAGATTTATAAATAAAGTAAAAAACGTTAAAAAGTTACAAAAATAATATCATACTAATTATTTGATGATAGCACAGCAGGTCGTGAAATTTACAAAACAAAAGCGTGGAATTGACATTATTATTTTACTTGTCATTTTTGTGCATGGCTTACAATTATTTTAAACTGGCTAGAAATCGACCATATCCAGATTTTGAAAAATGTGATATGTTTGACTGCTTCATTCAAGCAACAAAATCCCAATATTTAAATGGCAGAAATATTTTTATGCAAAATGCGTTAAGAAAAATTGCTCAAAAATGCCAACAATGTCTTAAACATAATGGCAATCAGAAAAATTAGTTATTTTTTGTAATTTGTTTTTTTTGTATTTTTCGTAGACTTTGTTTCAAATAAATCTGTAAATTAACGTAAAACCATTTTAATATGCTAAGTATCAAAACAGTTAAACTAAAAATTGTTTAACTAGCAATTTTTAATTTATATTTATATTGGAAATATCCGGGTTCGGACTAATTTTTTTTTTAATATTAAATATTTTTTTTTACCTTAAAACAAAAATTTTTATTGTTTTATCATAGCTAGTATTATGAAACCAATCAAAATAGTAATAAAAAAATCCAGGTCCGTATTTAATTTTTTTATGATAAATACCATATCTCAAAAACTAAACAATATTTTAAAAAGTTGACAACGTCATTATTTTCTTCTAAAAAAGTTGCCATGAAAAGGTTTTTACAGAATAAAAATATCTCGCAAAATAAGCGAGATACAAGGGATTATTAAAAATATAATTTTTTCAAAAACTCCCTGTATTAGCGAAACTACGGGGTATGGCAAAATTATGCCATTTTTAAGGGCTCAAAAAAAGAGCACGGTAAGGTGCAATCAGAAAATCAATATCTTTAATAATAAACGAGTTTCCCATTTAATCCCATCGAAAATGGGATACACTGTACACAGTGCCTAGAACCCATTACATAAATTAACTGCAAAACATTAGTGTTCTGACAAAAAATTCAAACAGTCTCCTAGCTTTTTTAATAAGATTTTGCAATGTATTTAAAATACTAAGGTTACATCATGTTAAATAAATGTTCATTTGCGCTAATGACCCTTAATCTAAAATAACAAAAAAAAAATAAAAAATATAATAATGGTTTGACTCAAAAGTACATTTACAGTGTTTGATGATGATTGATGATGATTCATATGTGAGTGGGCCTTGCAGCCCTTCCACTGCGACCACCAGTGGGTCTATTGTGGCTCACTTTTGAGTGGTTTCTCACCACTGTATGCGTAATCCTCCAAAAAGGCCGGCTATCAGTTTGGGTGAGACACTGTTCAGATCTTCTGAGTCGATCTGAGGTTTACCGAAAGTATTCTGACGTAAACGTGCAATAGCCGGACATTCGCACAGTACATGTCTGACTGTTTCATCATCCTCCATACAGAGTCTACATTCGGTCTCTTCTGTTAGTGCCATTCTGTGCATGGGCACTCTCAGTCGACAGTGACCCATATAAAGACCAGTCACTATACGTATCTCCTGTCTGGTAAGTCCAATAATGTTCCTGGCTCTGTTTCTACAAGGTCCTTTAATGAACTCTTTAGAGTGAGCCAGTTCTGGTATATTTATCCAGTATTGTTGGAAGCTATTCTCCATCCATTTTAATATGGTTGATTTAGCAGCATTGTATGATATCCCCAGGGCTGGCTCGGGGCCGAAAAACTCGGCAGATGCCGCTTCCCTCGCTGCTAGGTCTGCGGCCTCATTTCCCTCGTGCCCAGAATGCCCTGGTATCCATACTAATGATACATTGTTAGCGCTACCAAGCGCATTCAGCGAATCTTTACAGCTCCTCAGTTCCTGATGAGACAGTATAGGAATCAAGCACTCTTAAGGCTGCTTGACTGTCAGAGAAGATTTTTATTGTCCTGTTGGTCCATTCGTGGTCAGTAATCCACCGGGCACACAGTTCAATGGCTACGAGTTCGGCCTGAAATATAGTAGCCAATTGGCCGAGGCTATGTTTAATCTTGACTTTTTCTTGAATACTAACAACTTCAGATCCAACGCCTGAAGGCATTTTGGATCCGTCGGTATACCAGAAGCTATTTACAATGTTTACTACAAAAACATTGTCAAAAGTTTACTTTATATTTTTATTTTAGTTCTGTCTGTTTAAGCCCAGTATAAAGCATTTTCTTTGGGTACAAACCATTGAGTTGTATAAGGCTCTAGTACAAACACAACACCATACATTTCATTGACATTATCATCATTAACAATACCCTATACAGAGGCATCCAAAAGAAAAAAAATGTCAAATCTGTAAAAAATCTCACCTTTCTTTTGCCAGTGCATCAGCAACATCATGCATGCCTTGCCTATAATAGTGTTGACAAATGATTTTGTTTATCGCCTGTATCTTTTCGGAATCGGCAAATACATCATCTCTGCTGCATGCGGCAAAATCTGGAACAAAGTTTCTGTCTATGGCCTTGCCTACTTTCGATACTGAACTGTGTAATTCTCTGTGCTCTGAGGACATGCGACCCACTGTTTCTTTTATTTTGCCCATTTCTTGTTGAAGAAGGGCAACTTGAAGATTTGTTAGGTTGTGGTCTTCAGGGGCTAGAAAAAAAAGTTATGGTTTTGTTTGATCAGGGCGGCCACAGAGAGCCTAGGTTTTTTGAACAATTTTTTCAAACTTTTTAATCAATGCTTTTTGATTGACAGTGACGGATACTTCACATAACCAATTACCTACCTATTTAAACCATAGACACACAAGACGCTAGCGCTACCAAGTCCACTTTCAATCCCTGGCTTCGCAAGTGCAGATCTACCAATATTATTTACCTCATGTCTTAGAATAGATGCATACAGGGTGATTTTCACTTGAATGATTCTAACCACATGAAAATAGAAAGTTTCAAAAACCTAATCAAATCTAACCGAACCGAAGGAAACTGAACCAATAATTTTTTTCAAAAAAAAAACTTTCCTGACTTCCTGCCCGGGATCCTAGAGGATGTGAATCCGAACCGAACCGAACCTAACTAAACTGAACCAAACCTAACCTAACCAAACTAAACTACAACATGTACTGCTAATTACGTTTAGTGGGGTAGGGTTAGGTTTGTATAGGTTCGGTTCAGTACGGTCCGGTTCGGATTCACATCCTCTAGCATCCCAGGTAGGAAGTCAGGAAAGTTTTTTTTTTGAAAAAAAATATTGGTTTAGTTTGCTTTGGTTCGGTTCGGTTAGATCTGATTAGGTTTCATTAGGTTAGGTTTTTGAAACTTTCTATTTTCATGTGGTTAGAGTCATTCAAGTGAAAATCACCCTGTACATCGATTCTAATACATGAGGTAAATAATATTGGTAGATCTACGCATGCGAAGCCAGGGATTGGAAGTGGACTTGGTAGCGCTAGTGTCTTGTCATAGACACTACTTTTTTTATTAAGTTTAATGTCACCACTGTTTATAATATACTAAACAAAGATAAATAAAAATGACGTCATTACAAATGGGTATAATTTGAACTATAATAGTGGTTATAATCTACGAGAAAATAACTTACCTTTGGCAGTGCCCAAATTTATGTTTACAAAAAATTTAAGTATATGAAAGCATAAAAATGTTTAGTTATTTACCACAGCAAATAAAAGATTGTTAGAGCTGAGACATTTCACTTATGTGTCAAAGAATATCTGGTCACCAAAGCAATATTATTAAGGTTACCAAGAGTTGTAGAATTTTGTGTCTTATTAGGGGTTATAGTTTTTTATATTTTTTATTCATTTGATGTTTGGTTAATTTTTTTTATTTACTTTTATCTTTTAATTCTGTTTAATATCTATATTTACTGATTTTAAATTTTTACCAAACTGACTGGGTACTTTATTGTTCTGTGTGTAATTTTGATTTGTTTTCTTAATTGACTGTGATGTTTCTTTTTTATTTAAATTTCAAATTCTGTATGACCTAATTCATAACTTATGATTTAATTTTTTTGTTAATGAAAAACTTTGAAATACATTGAAATAACAAAAAAACTGTGAAATACATGTATTTTAGAAATAGGTGTACAAATTTTGGAGTGTCCTACTTGGTCCTCCCCTCAGTCGAGACCATTTTGGGGGGGGGGTTGGCTCATGAGGTCATATTTTTTGTTTGTATTCATTAAATATGTCGAAAATATCTAAACAAATCTTAGCTTCAGGGTGGGGGGGGGCCTGCCCCCCCTTATATACGTCACTGATGGGAACCAGAAAGCAGTTTGTTGACCCTTAAAGCATTACAGTGCTGCTCATTTGTAAAGGGTTTAGGAAATTACTAGATAATTTAAAAAAATAAATGTTCACCCCTTTAAAGGGAAAAAGGGATAAACGCTAACGTAGTAGCGGAGGCAAGATCACTTTTATTATTTACTAAGTCACATCCATTACCATTTTTATACTCAGCCTGAAGACTTTCTAGATTCACAATCATGTCCCCAATAACCCTTTTATTGTGTTCGTTGACAGCCCCAAATTTCGACAGCAACTTGTCCACTTCCTTCTCTACAGCCAGGCAAGCCTCCATTGTTTTTAAAAATATTTAAACAAAAAGTTCAACTTCTGTTGTTATTTTTATTTTCACCAAAACATGTGACGTCAAAAGAAATGACGATAGGGAATTTTTTGCGTGGTAACTCAAACTGACCACAACTTGCCGGTAAGCTGTTGTAACCTGTAATGCAATTCTTGCGCCTTACCGTGACGTGACAAGAGTATGGAGCGACGTCACGGTTACTTGGAGCTACTGCTTTTATTATTACCCGAGGGTAGAGTCCCTGTATGTTGACATATTTGGATATATTATTATATATATATATATATATATATATATATATATATATATAAGTGTCAACATACAGGGACTCTACCCGAGGGTAGCGCATTGGCGGATTCAGGGTGGGCCAGAGTAAGGTCACAGGTCACTGTATAACGAAGTACGGAACTTCGTTATATAGTGACCTTAGGCCAGAGGGGCTCGCACCACCCCTCCATGACATAAAGTTATAATTTTTAGTTCCAGAAAAAAAATAACCAATGCATACGCCGCAAATTTTGACCAAACAAGAAAAATTTTTCCCTAAAATGATTTTTTTTCAAATTTTGATGCAAAATTTAACTGATAAATGAACAAAAGCAACTTTTTTGCCTATGGAAGAAGTTAGACCATTAATGTGTGGTATGGCTTCAAAATGGGTTTTAAAAAATTTCTAAAGGTACATGTTTTATTTAAAAAATACAACTTTAGCCAATATGTTATTTGTAGGACAAGTGTATAAAACATTTTTCTGTACAAATTTTAATAAAAATATATTGGCAATGGAAAAAGTTAGATCATTAATAATGGTACGGCTTAAAACATTTTTAAATATTTTTTCCAAATGTACAGGCTGTTCCATTTACAAAGCACAAAATGTTATTTGTTGGACAAGTGTATAAAATATAATATTTTTTTTGCCACATATTTTAGACCATAATTAATTCCTACAACCCTTTTTTCCGAAAATTGGGTGCTGTCTAGGCTATGTAAATGTTTATAATTGCCTTTTTTACCCCTTACCGATATGACTACAAGCCTTTTTTTAAAAGTCTGTAGTTTATTCCTGAAACTTATGGGCCTCCTATATATTAACAGAGCGCGCGATCCGTTATTTGTAAGGTCTTGATAAAAAGTCGACTGCCTAAAATTATAAAATTATAAAATTATAAAATTATAAAATTATAAAATTATAAAATTATAAAATTATAAAATTATAAAATTATAAAATTATAAAATTATAAAATTATAAAATTATAAAATTATAAAATTATAAAATTATAAAATTATAAAATTATAAAATTATAAAATTATAAAATTATAAAATTATAAAATTATAAAATTATAAAATTATAAAATTATAAAATTATAAAATTATAAAATTATAAAATTATAAAATTATAAAATTATAAAATTATAAAATTATAAAATTATAAAATTATAAAATTATAAAATTATAAAATTATAAAATTATAAAATTATAAAATTATAAAATTATAAAATTATAAAATTATAAAATTATAAAATTATAAAATTATAAAATTATAAAATTATAAAATTATAAAATTATAAAATTATAAAATTATAAAATTATAAAATTATAAAATTATAAAATTATAAAATTATAAAATTATAAAATTATAAAATTATAAAATTATAAAATTATAAAATTATAAAATTATAAAATTATAAAATTATAAAATTATAAAATTATAAAATTATAAAATTATAAAATTATAAAATTATAAAATTATAAAATTATAAAATTATAAAATTATAAAATTATAAAATTATAAAATTATAAAATTATAAAATTATAAAATTATAAAATTATAAAATTATAAAATTATAAAATTATAAAATTATAAAATTATAAAATTATAAAATTATAAAATTATAAAATTATAAAATTATAAAATTATAAAATTATAAAATTATAAAATTATAAAATTATAAAATTATAAAATTATAAAATTATAAAATTATAAAATTATAAAATTATAAAATTATAAAATTATAAAATTATAAAATTATAAAATTATAAAATTATAAAATTATAAAATTATAAAATTATAAAATTATAAAATTATAAAATTATAAAATTATAAAATTATAAAATTATAAAATTATAAAATTATAAAATTATAAAATTATAAAATTATAAAATTATAAAATTATAAAATTATAAAATTATAAAATTATAAAATTATAAAATTATAAAATTATAAAATTATAAAATTATAAAATTATAAAATTATAAAATTATAAAATTATAAAATTATAAAATTATAAAATTATAAAATTATAAAATTATAAAATTATAAAATTATAAAATTATAAAATTATAAAATTATAAAATTATAAAATTATAAAATTATAAAATTATAAAATTATAAAATTATAAAATTATAAAATTATAAAATTATAAAATTATAAAATTATAAAATTATAAAATTATAAAATTATAAAATTATAAAATTATAAAATTATAAAATTATAAAATTATAAAATTATAAAATTATAAAATTATAAAATTATAAAATTATAAAATTATAAAATTATAAAATTATAAAATTATAAAATTATAAAATTATCTGGGAGACCTGTTTCTAATCAGATTCTAAGGTCTGGTTCAATTAGGCAAAAAAATTCGCAAACGATCCAAATTCCAAATCCAAATTATTTTCTTTAACGTTTTTTGTCTTATAGTTTCACGTTTTTTTTTTTAAATCAGCACGTTCAATTTTGCTTAAAATAATAAGAATAAAACTTTAATTTAAGCACTTGCCGAAGGACTACATTCTTCTTCTTTATTTTTATACAGTAGAAAATAGTGGTGTTTTGGACGAACACCAATAGAATCATGTTCTTCAGAAACTGCTTCTACACCAAAAAGAATAAACAGCTATTAGGGGCCTTTGAATAATTAGTAAAGTTAAGGACTTTAAAAACACTGATAACATATTTAATTTTGCTTAATTTTATTTATATTTTTTTACGACAAATTTTGGAATTTGGCCGTTTAAAAAAAATCTATAATAGGGATACTGACAAGAATATTTGATATTATATTTATCATCAGGCGTCAGGTTTTTAGTTTGATTGGTCTTGGCGGCGTCAAAATGGAGTCTGGACATTGTGCTGGAAATGAAGATTTTTAACTGCCAAGCAGCATTTTGGAAGCTGCCGAGTGTTTTGCATTATTATAAAACCAAAAAATTTGGTTTCAAATTATACGTAACTTAAAAATTTAATTTTTGATAATTTTTATAATTTTTGTTTGTTATTCCAAATAGTGTAATTTTTACAAAAAACAACAGCGCCAAGCTTTAAAAAAAGTTACGTACGGCGTGCGAGAAGTTGAACTTTTCCCACATAGCACAAATCAAAACAACGTTAAAAACATACACTTTTTTAAATTTAATAGGTCGCTTTTTAACGTTATTTTCAAAACCACGTTATTTCGGTGTGATTTTAACGTGGTTTTAAAAATAACGTGAAAAAGCGACCTATTAAACTAAAGAAACTGTGTGTTTTTAACGTTGATTTGATTTGTGCTAGATGCGTCCACATAAAAATTAATGCGGAAATAGGCGTTTGACGCTCGCAAGTAGGAAAAAATTCTTTGGACATCTAAATCTGTCATACAGAGTCTCTATAAGGTACGGTTACAGTCCCTGTATGTTGACATATTTGGATATATTATATATATTAATACATTCAAATATGTCAACATACTGGGAATCTACTGCCGTCATAAGCAAAAACACAGTAAGGATATTTGATATTTCACAGTCAAACAGTCTCAGATAATATATTTTAAATAGAGTGTTACCTTAGAATGTGAGCTATCAATTGTACTTACTGTGTTTTTGCTTATGACGGCAGTCTAGGTGCGGTGATATTTCTTTTGTGGCTGTGGCCGAGGAATTCGGTCAAGTGACCCTGTCTCCATTGGTATTAAATTAAATTTGGCAACAACCTACCACAATTACTGGAACGTCAAGTTACTAGGTGACCGTTCAGTTGTAAGAAACCGTGACGTCATATCCGTACTCTTGCAAAAATAGCCCTACATGTTACCACAGTTTACCGGTAAGTTGTAGTAAGCTTAGGTTACAACGCAAAAAAAACCCTTTTTGATTTACGTCATTTGTCAGCAGTAGCGACTAAAATTATTTCTGTGCCTGTGCTGTGCGTTCCATGCAAATCGTTCCCTGCTGTGGTTCGTTGTGTAAACTATTTCCCATAAAAATTGGGTTTTTTACTATGAAAAGAAGTATAAAATTGAGTGAAGGTGAAGCTTTAAACCTGTAAATTAAAGCTTTGGTTATAGCTGAATAAAATGGACATTGTGCTCTCAGGATATCCCATCAGTTTGCCAACGAAAATTGAGTGTCTGTCCCAGTGGGCAATCACTACAGCAGCTGATTTAAATAGGGTAAGACTATTCCCTTATCTTTTTACTTATTTATTCAATTTTAAGTCTTATAAAACACTTAATCCTGCACCAGTTCCCACTTTTCTGGAAAATCAGGGAATGGCAAAATGTCTCAGTGAAGTACCTATATATATTCTTTTTATTTATCAAAAAAGCTAATTTTCATTAGGTAATAAAATAGTACAAAGGTAAATAACAAAAAACATAAGTAAATAAAATTAGAAATTAAACAATAATAGTAAATGAATACTAGAGTCCCTGATATCTGTGAAGCTAGCTCCTAGTAGAGTCCCTGTATGTTGACATATTTGGATTAATATATCCAAATATGTCAACATACAGGGACCCTAGTTGCCAACAACTAGAATTTTACAGTCGACCAGACAAATACTGGTTTTTCATGAAAAAACAATGTTTAGTGGTAAAAAATTACAAAAAAGTTGAAATTTTCTTCAATTTTCTAATTTTTATTATCTCATAATCAGCATCTTAGCAAAAATACATTATATTAAAAGGAAAATAAGGGGCATGCCCATTCCCTATGTCATCTCAACGGAAAAAAAAATGGAAAGACAATTGTGTTTCACCAAAAACTTTTATAAAATGAAAAAAGGAGTCTCTAGGCTACAATTTAATCCTAATATGATCCCTCAACCCCCCTTGATAGTCTAGCAGAATAAGCCAAAACACGCGATTTAAGGTATAAACGAAAAAAATCACAAAATATTGAAGACAATTTTGTTTCACCAAAAACTTTTATTAAATCAAAAATGGAGTTTCTAGGCTACAATTTAATCCTAATATGATCCCTCAACCCCGCTTGATAGTCTAGCAGAATAAGCCGAAACACACAATTTGAGGTATAAACGAAAAAAAATCACAAAATATTGAAGACAATTTATACCGTTATAGTTCCAATGACAATTCAATAATGTGGTATCACTGACTGCCTATTCAATTCATTTCAATTCAATTCTTTATTGTACATCGACTTATAAAAGTATATACAATGTCAAATTTTACAGTAGAAAATACTATATAATATTACATTTAACTCTAGTCAATGATCAAACAGGTTGCTAATGCTATAGAAACATTTATCAATAAGGTAGCTCTGTAGTCTTTTTTGAACTGTTTTTCTGATGTGACATTATTTATTTCATTAGGAATTTTATTATATACATAACTAGCAAAACATTTTGGACTTTTTCTAAAAGCTATTATTACTATTACTTGTTTGCCTAGTATTATAGTTATGACTTGTTGAAACTGTTGGGAATTTGCTTTTGTTTCTCCTTACAAACATAGCCGCCTCAAGTATCAAAATGCCATAAATAGTAAGTAGCTTTTGATTTTTAAATATAGGCCTACATGATTCCACAGGGCTCTTCCTTAAGATTCCTTTCTGAAGCACAAAAACCCTCCCAATTTTGCATGATTGACCCCAATAAAGAATCATGTATTTCAGATGACTGTATACCAAAGCATAATATACATTTATAAGTTGTTTTGTTGTTAATATGTTTTTCATGGTCAATATGACAGGTCCAGGTAAGCTGGCTATCGATATGTAATCCTAAGAACTTATAGCTGTCATCCCTATCAACATTTACACCATTCATGGAGAGGACAAAGTTTGGTACTAACCTTCTCTTGTGAAACACCATGTATTTAGTTTTGCTCTCATTGACTAGCAGTTTGTTACTAGTACACCATTCATGAAACTTATCAAGCATGAGATTGGACTTTTTGATAAGAGTTTGTAGGGATTCACACGATATGACAATGGTGGAATCATCGGCATACGGAACGATTTTTATTTTATCCCCTGGGGACCAACAACTTTCTAGAAAACTTACAAGGTTATTAATAAACAGAATAAATAGGAGTGGGGATACCACACTACCTTGTGGCACCCCATATCTTTGCTCACAAGTACTAGAGAAATCTGAACCAAACTTTACCTTTATTTTCCTACCTGTCATAAAAGAAGTAACAAGATTTCTGAAATCACCTCGAAACCCTAAAGCATTCAGTTTTTGAATAAGAAACACACTATCAACACAATCAAATGCATGTGTGAGGTCAAAATAGAGAGCAACAGTGAACTTGCTTGAGTCCATTGAGTTGTAAATTGCTTGAGTGAAATCATAAGCGGCAGTATTAGTTGACAATTTATCTCTGAAATCATGCTGTGCATTTGAGAGAAGGTTTTCATGATTCAGGAATGATCTCATTCTATTTACATTTATTTTTTCAAAGATTTTGGAAAAAGACAGAAGGCCAGTGATAGATCTATAATTCTCTAGAAGCTGGCAATCACCCTTCTTAAATAAAGGGACAACATGTCCTAATTTAAGTTTGTCTGGGAGGGTACCACTTGTAACAAACAAATTATACAGAAGCCTAAGTGGATACTTAATATAATCCCATATATACTCAAGAGCAAATACTGGAATATCCTCATTGCTACAGCATGCTTTCTTATTCTTCAATGATTTTATGGCTGACAAGGTCTCATCTATGGATATCTCATAGAAGAAAATGGAATTGACATTATATGCTGGTAAAGTACATTGGCTATGGGGTAGTACTGACATGGAGCGCGGAGAGGGGGTAAAATTTTAGTTTGTCGAATTTCGACATCAAAGACTTATATTTCAAAATTAACAGGAACGACTTCCTACAATATCGATGCTCTAGCTGAAATGCATAGACAAATCTAAAAATAAAAAAATAAATTTAGAAAAAAAAACTTTTTGAAAACAAGCTTTTATAAAATGGACTAAAATAATTTTTTGAGTGTTCTGATATCATAATAATAATGGCCCTGGAAGCCGAGGACAAAAAACAAAATGATAAAAAAAAGTACCCCAATTTTTATCCCAAAAGTCCAATGCTGTACTTCTATTACACGAACTTTTGCTTTGATAGCCTAATTTATAGAACCAATTTGTTTTCAAAGTCAAAAAGTCAAAGTCAAAAATCTCTTTATTCAATAAAAAAACTCATAACAGAGATTGAAATGAATGGCGTCAAAATTTAAAAAATGCAAATGCTTTTCAATAAAATATGGTTGATTAAAATTAACAATCTCACATAATCACATACCTAATTACATAAAATAAATTTAAAATGTTTAATTACATGTACCTTCAAAAACAATTAAAATTTAGTCAGTGACCACTGTTACATATACTAAAAACACAAATATCTAATATCTAAACACAATCTAAAAAATAGGAAAATGTTAGGATTCCTTGACAAATGAAAAGAACTCATTTTGAGAGTAAGGCTCTATTTTAACTAATAATTGAAAAATAGCTTTTTTAAAGATGTTCAAGTTTCTTTCTATCTTTATCTCATTTGGTAGAGCATTGAAAAATTTTACTGCAAGATAGTTTGGCCCCTTTTCTGTACTGGTTAGTCGGTGTGTGGGCAAGTTATATCCATACATTTCAAACTTCTCCCGGTTGTTAAACAAGAATAATAAACACTCATAGACAAACAGTCCCGGTAGAGTGAGAATATTCAAGCTTTTGAACTTACCCCGGCAGGTGAGCAATTCAACTAATCTCGGCTGCTGAAAATATAAATCAAAATGGCGAGCGGATCAACATCGGCGCAGAACAACCGCGACGGGCGCTCTAGTTCGGCTTCTTCACACAGCAGCAGCAACCCCCCTGCCATTGTTCCGACCCGTTCAGGTTCGATTCGTACGCCGAAGCGGCCTCGACCACAAACCAGTTCCTATGAGGAGAAAAACTCAGATTTCTCCTGCCCCATATGTTTTGATCTCATCGAGGAGGCGTACATCACCAAATGCGGCCATACGTACTGTTACGCCTGCATCACAAAAGCATTAAGTAACTCAAAAAGGTAAGTACTGGACAAAAAAAACCACCGGACGCTTTATTCAAAAGGGGAGGTTGTAGAGCGGATGAAAGGAGAATAATTTTTCTCTTCAGTAGGTTTATTCTGTAAATGCTCCCCTGGGAGTATGGGTAATTTTGTCAATTTGTTTATGGGAGTTTTATTACTCCTTCAAATATTTAATTTAGGCTTGAATTATGACTTTGATGTGTGGTTTTTGTTTAAATAATTTTATATTTCCTTTAAAGGTGTCCTAAATGTAATGCCAATATGACGTCGGACGAAATCTTTCCAAATTTTTTGTTAAACGATCTGATAAAGAAACACAAAATAAGAATGAATGGGTATGAAGCACTTGGCATAACTCGAGACAGCTCTGGAGAGTTCAACACAGGCGCTGACGGTTTAAGAGAGTTTGTTGCAACAGAATCCCAAAATCTTACCCTTCCAGATGTTAACGTCATGTTGGAAGTCCTAACTCAAAGAAAACAGCTGTTAGAAGCCGAATCTTGTGCTGCTCAAAACAAATTGTTGCTAGACTTTTTAAAGCATTTGTTAAAACAGAAGAAAGATCGTCAGTCGCAGATAGCCAAGGAAATATCTATAATCGAAAACGACCTCCTCGAGGTAACCGAAAAGTTAAAAGAGGTACACAGCAACTGTCCTACGCTGGAGGATGTTGAAAGAACAGTGGCCGGTGCTTCAGAAACGGACGCAAATATATCTGCAATGAAGAAAGAAATGATTGAGATGATCGACAATATTGGATCAACAGTTGGTAAGTCAAAGATACAGGATAAAATAAAATGACAGTTTTATTACAGTTATTATATTTTTGACGATTTAAGACTTTTTTTCATAGAATTTTATAAAAAAAATATACAAACTATATAGTAAAAAATCTGATCAGATTCTCGCACCTTCTCTCGTCGTGACTAATCACATTTTATTATCCCAATTTCAGTGTAGTCTAGACGGCGACTTGGATGTGTTTTTGGTTTTTGGCTATAAGAATAAGTTTAAATAGTATGTGGATGAAATTCCTGCATGAAATGTCTCTAGCCCTTTGTCATACCAATAGATTTACCCTTAAAGACTAAAGGTCCCTTCTTTTTTGCAAACATTTGTGCCGGAACAAGCTTAGTGATATATTTATGTTGTTTAAGCCGCGTAATTATTTATGATTGCGCGAATATTTATGGAAGAAAACAGAGTTACGATAAAATACGTGTAGACCTGAAAATGGTTCCGTAACGAGAGGGCGTCCCATGTGACGTCACTCCAATGCTGCTTTCTCATAGGTCAGCCGCGCGGCCATATTGCCTACGTCACTAGCACTTTGTCACGGCGCATGAAATTTAAATTTGTGTGTTTGTCGTTTCACTAATATGCAAACACTACATCCCTCCGCACCAAGACTGTTTTTCACCACTTCTCTTAAAGTTTACTATACTCAAGTCCCTATAAAATTGTCACGCTCCACAAGAATGAAATGTCTCTAGCCCTTTGTCATACCAATAGATTTACCCTTAAAGACTAAAGGTCCCTTCTTTTTTGCAAACATTTGTGCCTGAACAAGCTTAGTGATATACTTATGTTGTGTAAGCCGCGTAATTATTTATGATTGCGCCAATATTTATGGAAGAAAACAGAGTTACGATAAAATACGTGTAGACCTGAAAATGGTTCCGTAACGAGGCGTCCCATGTGATGTCACTCCAATGCTGCTTTCTCATAGGTCAGCCGCGCGGCCATATTGCCTACGTCACTAGCACTTTGTCACGGCGCAGGAAATTTAAATTTGTCTGTTTGTCGTTTCACTAATATGCAAACACTACATCCCTCCGCACTAAGACTGTTTTTCACCACTTCTCTTAAAGTTTACTATACTCAAGTCCCTATAAAATTGTCACGCTCCACAAGAATGAAATGTCTCTAGCCCTTTGTCAGACCAATAGATTTACCCTTAAAGACTAAAGGTCCCTTCTTTTTTGCAAACATTTGTGCCGGAATAAGCTTAGTGATATATTTATGTTGTTTAAGCCGCGTAATTATTTATGATTGCGCAAATATTTATGGAAGAAAACAGAGTTACGATAAAATACGTGTAGACCTGAAAGTGGTTCCGTAACGAGAGGGCGTTTCATGTGACGTCACTCCAATGCTGTTTTCTCATAGGTCAGCCGTGCGGCCATATTGCCTACGTCACTAGCACTTTGTCACGGCGCAGGAAATTTAAATTTGTGTGTTTGTCGTTTCACTAATATGCAAACACTACATTCCTCCGCACTAAGACTGTTTTTCACCACTTCTCTTAAAGTTTACTATACTTAAGTCCCTATAAAATTGTCACGCTCCACGAGAATTACCCTTACAATTCTATACACATACCCCACCTTGGTAGTAAATTTAAAAAAATCATTTTTAGGTCGTAAAGAAGAAAGCCACAGCGTTACTTCAGCAAGACCATTTGCCTCATTGGCAATGCGGCGCAGGCGTATGCATGCTTACTTTGAAGATTTTGTTGACTGTTACTTCTCTTGCCGCTCCAAAGAAATCCATTTTGGCAAAGAAAGTGGTTCCACCAATGTTGATAAATCCAAATGCGCCAATGAAGTCAATCTTGGCGGGTTGGAACAGTTCCGAGAAAGTTTAATAAAGTTCTCAACCTACAACTCCCTCCAGGTTTTAACCACACTTAACTATTCTAGTGATTTGTTTAATAATTCTACCATCGTTTCCAGCATAGAGTTCGACAAAGATAACGAATTCTTTGCAATAGCCGGAGTGACCAAACGCATCAAAGTATTCGATTACAGTGCTGTCATGAAAGATATTGTTAACATGCACTATCCAACAATCGAGATGCTGTCCAGGTCGAAAATCTCCTGCGTTTCTTGGCACAGTTATCATAAAAGCATGCTGGCTAGTAGTGATTACGAGGGTACTGTTACCATTTGGGATGCTTCTACGGGACAAAGAACCAAAACTTTTCAGGAACATGAACGAAGGTAAGTTTAGTCAACATATTAATTTTTTTTTAACAGACGTGAAAGTTTAAGTTTATAGTTGGGAGCCTAGGAAATCTAATTCTCACACTTTTTTCAGCTAATATCGATGCTTTGGATCATATTATTTAAAAGCTTATAGTAATAATAATATAAAGAGAAGAAGTCAACCGCGGCCCCGTGTAAATTTTCCCTATTCGTGGCGGTCATTCCTGAAAACTTAGAATTTGCAGAATCCCCGGCGATGGCAACATAGCTGCGTCACTGGAATCATCTCGAAAAAACCACACTGGGCTGAATTTTCACAATATTTTCAGAAACATAGCACTTCTTGTTTATTTTTACGTCCAACTAAGTTCTTTTTTACAAAAATAAAACTTAGCACACAGAAAAAAACACCAAAAATTCAATATGCCGAGTCCGCCGGCCAAGACAACACTGCATTTAATACAAACACATGTTACTGTCAGTGTCGACCTTAGAGCTTAGGAATATCTGGGCTAACCGTTCACGACTTGAGGACCCACCTAATTAAACTTGTTGCCATTATATAAGTGAAAAAGTAATCTTTTGTTTGAAACTCGTAGACAATGATTGAGTAGAAATAAAACTTTGAACTTCCATTGTCTTTATCTGAGGGCACGGCAGTGCCTCGCCAAGTTCGCGCTGCCGTACCATCTTTTCTTGAAACATTTCAGCCCATATTTGACCTATCCAAAACTCTACTTCGGAAAGAGCTACGAATCTCATACTTTGCACAGTCGTAGACCTTCATAGAGTTAACAACCCTCCAAGTTTCATGGACTTTTATAAAGTAGTAAAGTAGTTACGAAATTTCAAAAAACGTCGAAATTGCCACTCACTCACTCCTCTACAATAGGAAAAAGGATTCCTTTTTACCTGGGGATATAGTCCAAGTAGCTCAAAACGAAACCCGGCCCTGCTCACACGAAATCCGTAATATGATGTCATACACCTGTTGCCACGTCCTGAAAAAATTGTGCGAAAAGGGGCCGTTCATAAATTATGTTATCAGATTGTAATAAGAAATACACAGCATAAAACGACGCGACGCGGGCTAGTAAGCGCATGACAAATTATCGCACGATTTGAATAGCCTAACCCACTCAAAGCACTATATATTTTGGTAAGGTAATAAGTTGAACCTTACTTATTATTTATAATATTATAATATAGGCAGAGGAGGCGGCAACAGCGGAAAAGCTACATTGTTTACCAACAAATGAATGAATGACCGCCGAAACCGGGGCTACTACTTCTCTTTATATGTTATTACTCTGAGTTTAAAAGAGAATATCTGTAATCATAACAAAAACATTTCATATATAAAAAAGCCCAAAAAAAAAATGAAAGGTTCTTACTAGTTTCCCAAGTAACATTATTGTCACTCAAGGTTTTATTAATTTGGGTCCTATAGAGTATAATAAAACTGATATTCCTTCTGTTCTTTTTAGATACTTTTGATTTTATTGTTTTCTGATTTATAAAGATGATCTTATAAAACCCTTTTACCTAAAGTTATTAAAAAGAAATAAATATAAACTTTGGTTATTTAGTTTTTTTCATTACTTACTTATCCCTTTGTTTTTATATAGAACCTAGTTTTCTTAAGGTTTTTAAGAGTGGTAAATATAAACTTTAGACTTTTGGTTTTTGCCATTACTTTTAGGCGTTTTAAAAAGGTTTTATAGGAAGGCTTAAAGGTAAACTTAATTCTTTTGTATTTATAGTTACCCATAGCTGTATATTAAATATTATTTAAATAGGCGGCCATATAAAACCTTGTTTCCTTAAGGGTTCTAACAGAACTAAGTAAATACTTTCGTATTTTATTTTTTTTAGGTATTTCTGGTAAAAATAATAGATATACCTAGGTACAGATTGGTACCTACCTATTGCAAGATTGATTATTTAAAGCCCAATAATTAAAAATTGTTGAGTTTTTTCCGTCCTCCTGGGTAGGACACCCAGGTCTAGATAAGGCCTGTTTAGACGGCCAATATAAGAGGTTGCCCTCCAACCTACAGGCACAACGAATATCATTGCACTGGCCCTCTCGATTGTGTCGAAATTGCACGATAAAAAACTTTTAAAAGTGTTGAATTATACGCTTTTAAACACTTTAAAAAACAAATACAAAAAATTTAAATGAGGTTATGTTGACCATGTTTACTTTGTTCTTTTTGGTTGGTTTTATAAGGGCACTCCAAAATCCTTGTTGCGATACAGTAACAAATAAAACCAAGTGACCACTATAAAACCATAATGGGCGTATATAAATTTATTTAAAAAATATTGTAAAGAGAAAATATTTATCTAGTCGTTTTAGCAGTGTTTTTTAACAATAATTTTACTTTAATTTTAATTTATGTAAACGAAACAGACTTTTTTAATGGTGAATAGTGTAAATTATTTTTATTTTATTTTAAATATTTGTTATTTTGTTATCAAAAAAACTATTAAAAAGCATTTTTGAGCGGGCGCGCTTGTTTTGAGAGCTTTTCAGATACGATTTTATCAGAAAAACAACAAACTCGGTATATTTTTATGTGATAAAATAATTTTGAGACTGACATTTTTGACAATTTTGTGACCTAAATTATTTTATATAGCCATTGTGAATCTAAAATGTCGCCATAGCTTTTATAGGAAAACTTCTTTACTCTAAAGGTATTATGGTATTCAACAGAATAGCCAGGATACCAAATTACCAAATCTAGTTTTATAATAGGATAGAGGACATTTCTGAGTTGCTTTTAGAACCTGACATAATAACTTTAGGCTCTACAAGGTTTTATACTGGTGGAACCGCTAGAGGGCGAAGCTGGAGTTTATTTCTTATGGTTTTATAGTGAGTTTAATACATAGGTTGCCACCACCAATTGGGGATTCCCATTTAGGAGGTCTAAGGGGTATATAAGGGTAATGGGAACGTGCTACCGACCAAACAATGAAATTAATGGTTTTAAGAAAAGGCGCTGGCAACCTTTTAGCTTCTGTTATAAATCAAGAAATGTTACTTGGGTTGGAAATGTTTTTTTTTTAACTTTAGGATTTGTATCTCAGCAAGGGTACTATGCAGACAACTCAATGATAATATCTCATTTAATCGACTATTAATTAGTCTTGATTTAACACTACCACATGCCACAATTTTTGAAATCCAAAATGACAGCGAAATATTAAGCCTCATAACTCGAAAACCATTCGTCTGAAATTTTATTGTCTTCAACTTTTGTTTTAATTTAAAATGTACAGAAGCCAAGTAATTAAAAAAAACATTTTCGTGCACACTCAATCCCTGATGCCGGAGGGGAGCCGTTTACGCTCCCTTCCCCCCCCCCCCCCCAAGGTCGACAACTCAATTTTTTTTGTCAAAATCGCGACCACACCAAGCTGCGAGTCGTTTTCCGTTCTAATGACTGGCCTACCACGTATAAATAATTTTCAGGTGTTGGAGCGTAGATTTCAATTGCGTGGACACGCGTCTTATTGCCTCTGGCTCGGACGACGCGCGCGTCAAGCTATATTCCCTAAACGAGGAACACTCAGTGGCAACGCTGGAAGCCAAGGCCAACGTTTGCTGCGTCAAATTCAACCCGAAAAGTTCGACCAATCTGGCATTTGGCAGCGCCGACCATTGCGTTCACTATTACGACTTGCGAAATATGAAAGACGCCGTAATGGTTTTTAAAGGTAAACACAAAAACTTGCACTAAATATTTTTGGTTATATGATTTTTAGATGTAGGGTACAAATTTTAAATCAGAATAGAAATAATCCTAACAAACGTGGAATTTCGTACCCGTGAATTTAAAAATCAAACAAGTTTCGTGGCTAATCGGGCAAAAAGGAGTTTTTGTTTCTCTCATATTTTTCCGTGGGTAGCCTGAAAGCTTAACCTCACGGGGGTCCAAGATCTAATGGACACCTAATAAGTGTTGACAGTTAACTGTTTCGTTCTTATGGGACTCCTCAGAACACTGCTGGTCAATGTGACAAATCTTGCGAAGTTAATTAGACGGTATTGTCTCTTATCAAATGTAAATAGTGAGAAAACTATCGCAAGAAGCGCCATCTACCAAGATACGAGAGAAACAAATAACAAAAGCAGGCGAAACACTGCTAGACAATATTGATCAATGAAAAGATCGAATGCAAATAAAAGAAAATAACTATAGTCCGTGATTTACGACAGCTCTTTGTCTTTCAGGCCGGATCAACGCATATTGCATTTTTACTCGTCATCAAGACAGTGAGCCTCAATCAACGGAATTTTTAAGCCAAATAATACTAACAAACGTGGAATTTCGTACTCGTGAATTTAAAAATCAAACAAGTTTCGTGGCTAATCGGGCAAAAAGGAGTTTTTGTTTCCCTCATATTTTTCCGTGGGTAGCCTGAAAGCTTAACCTCACGGGGGTCCAAGATCTAATGGACACCTAATAAGTGTTGACAGTTAACTGTTTCGTCCTTATGGGACTCCTCAGAACACTGCTGGTCAATGTGACAAATCTTGCGAAGTTAATCAGACGGTTTTGTCTCTGATTAAATGTAATTAGTGAGCGAACTATAGCAAGAGGCGCTATCTACCGAGATACGAGAGAAACAAAAAACCAAAATCAAAGCAGTGTTTTTCCCTGCTTTTGGTTTTTGTTTCTCTCGTATCTCGGTAGATGGCGCCTCTTGCTATAGTTCGCTCAC
Source organism: Aspidapion aeneum (assembly GCA_963576565.1). Lineage (NCBI taxonomy): Eukaryota > Metazoa > Arthropoda > Insecta > Coleoptera > Brentidae > Aspidapion > Aspidapion aeneum. The sequence continues at coordinate 2,095,043 of OY755040.1, forward strand.
TAATTACATTTAATTAGAGACAAAACCGTCTGATTAACTTCGCAAGATTTGTCACTTGACCAGCAGTGTTCTGAGGAGTCCCATAAGGACGAAACGGTTAACTGTCAACACTTATTAGGTGTCCATTAGATCTTGGACCCCCGTGAGGTTAAGCTTTCAAGCTACCCACGGAAAAATATAAGGGAAACAAAAAACTCCTTTTTGCCCGATTAGCCATGAAACTTGCTTGAAAAGTTTTAAGTCAAAAGTTTATTTACTAACGTTTTTTGTAATATCAACTGTTCCCTATGGAAGTCCTAAGTATATCTGGTAGAACAAGTGGACTGGTTTTTATTATTTGGGTAAAATATTCAATGGATAGGTAGAAGAAAAATTTGAGCAAAAAGGGTGCGTTTTGAGCCACTACCAGTTTGTTGTTAGGTCTATAAGTGACCAGGTGTAAGCGCGTTTAAGTCATTTGAGATGGGTGAAATTTGGCACAAAACTGTAAAACGGTGTTAAGGGCTCGGTAAGGTAAAGTATTGTTCATACTCGTCTTAGTCTTTTGTTTTTGATTAGTCTTTGTCCTTTGATTAGTCTTAGCTGTCTTAAACAAAATCGGGTGTTCATACTCGTCTTTTGTTTTTGATTAGTCTTAGTCATAACCCACTGAAAAAAAAAATCAATTTCAATAAAAAGGGCCCTTTCAAAAGTCATTTTCTACACAAAACAATCTTATTTAACCTAATCTGTGCACGAAACACAGACACGAAAGAACAAAAGCGAAAAAGAAAATAAAAACAAATAAAATTTTGAGGTTAGGTTGAGATTTTCTGTTAAAAACATGATTAATGGCGGTAAATTCAAAATTTCGGCCGCGCGCTTGCGCTCTTCGGACGCCCTGTAAAAAAAAAACAACAAATATCAGCTGATGTCTGTCACTCGTCTTAGTCGTTGTCCTAAGGATTGAAAGTTGGCAACTCTTAAGACAAAGACTAATCAAAAACAAAAGCAAAAACATTGTATGAATACTCCCATAAGAAACAGTGGTTTTAACTTTCTTATGACAAGACATATGACTAAACCAAGACAAAAGACGAGTATGAACGATCCATAAGTCCGTCAGGTGTTCAAAGTTACCTCACAAAGGAAAACCTAATTCTGAACACGAGAACAGGTTTCCGCGATGGATATTGAAAGGAAATGTAAAACACCCTTTTAATGTGTAACCTAAAAGTAATAGTTTCGTAACCGGTGTTACATAACGCGTAATGTAAGTAATAAAAGTATGGCTCGATCTACTTTAGTGAATCAATGCAAACATGGAGAAAGGGAGGGCCAGTATAGACAGCACCATTCATCCTATTCATTGTTTCCTCATAAGTTAAGGTTTGATGTCCAATTACGCGGATCAAATGAGTTTTTACGGAACGTATACCCAACTCAACGATTATAAACACACAGGATTGCCTATTTCCTCGAATCTTTTAGCGGTAGGCGGCGCCTTGCTTACGTCACTAGTGGACCTCTGCTCAGCGCGCTTCATTTAATACACATTGCAATTGTGAGTTTTTCCCGCTTTTTTCTTGCTTATTTGCAAAAAAAATTTTATTCGTGGTATAAATATAATTAATAATTTCATTTATTCAAAACAAATGATTTGATAAATCAAGAGTTTGCTCTGAGAGCTGAATTTTCCTACCAGACGATATGTTGGAGTTTGTTTTTTAAATAGTTGACTGAAAGTTTTAGAATAGAAGTAGGATTTTTTCGAAAAGTTTAATCAATTTAAATCATTAGATGTATAATTTATTCTTTTTGTTGCGGATATAATAAAATACACTTATATTATGTACTAACAAAAAGGTATTTATTTGATATTTCAGATCTAAAATTGCAATATTTATTATATTATTATATCAAAAACCAGTCAGTTTTTGGAGAAAACAGCCAAATGAGATGTGTTTTTCAACTTCTTATGCTTTAAATCAATAGATTTTCATAAGTTTTTTTTTCAAATGATTAACACTGTTTGTGTTATGAGTTGTTTTTATCCCACCCAGCGCCCGTTTTCACTCCTTCTGTAACATGTTTCAGAAAACTTCTATAAAGAGACTAAAAAAACTTAAGAAAAAAACTGAAACTAAACTTGGAGAAACTGTCTACAAAATACATTTTCCAAAAATCAGTTTAATAAAAGAAGTACTTTTGCGGCATAATTACCAATTTTCTTCAATGTGATTAATTTAATGAGCAAGGAGTTTCCAAAAATGCAAAAAAAAATTAAAAGTTTGGTTATATTTCTACACTGAAAGAGGGAACACAAAGCTTTTATTTCAAGAATAAATTAATGTGCTTTCATTATATCAATTCACTTAATTCACATTTCTAAGGTTTATTCACCCCTAAATAGTCAACCACACCGTCAAATTAATGAAAAAACGCAAAAAAAAACGGAGATAAAAACGTCAAAAACACCTTAAAATCACACGAACTCTCAATACAAACAAAGCAACTGGTCCGCTGGTGACGTAAGCAGACACTGTTCGTCTCGCTGAGCGACGCTAACATTAGTTAAATGGAAATAAGCAATCCTGTGTGTTTATAATCGTTGTATCCAACTAACATTTATAGGAGCGGCTACACGCTCCAAAGACTTTGCTACTATCTTATGGTAGAAATGTGGTGATCTCAACAAAAATTTGGCACTTTTTAGTTCTGTCTACTATTTAGTATCACGAAAAAGTAGAGCTTTTGTAAAAACTACCCTCTAAACTACTTCTTAGGATTTTTTCTTGATAGTCCATTCTGATAATCTTCTCTACCACAATAGCACGTTGCCAAAGTTTTATTTTCTTTTTAGTCGTTATTTCGTAGTCGCCGTGACTTTTGTATGTTACTTAATTACCACTAGAAGGTTAAGCTTCATTGAAGTCGCAAACAAGTGTATCCGACAACTACATTTTAACTTTAATTTTTACCACAAACGTTTGTGTCGTCATAGGAAGAGCTGTTGTAATAATGTAGAAAAAATAACTTTTTGCAACAACTTGAAAGCCGTAAATACTTCTTTTAAAGAAGATACTACGTCCTGTTTCTACTTTGGAAACGTAGACTTTTTTATAGTCGCATCTTGGTCGCGCTCATTCTTAACCCTACTTTTGTGGCTCCTCTTATAAATGAGGAGGAGTTTTTCATGGATATCGAACCGATCTAGAAATGTTCAACCTTCACTTTTTTTAGTTATTGTAACAAATATTAAAATCAGGATAAAAAGAAAGAAAATATAGGAAAAAGTGTTTAAATCGGTCTTTTTGACCCCACAGTATTTATTTTCAGGTAGAACTGTTTCGCAATGAAGCATCATCAGTACCATATACCACTACTGTATTTTCTTTTTTTTTATCCTAATTGAAATACAACTTCACATTTAAAAGTACCTGATCAATAATTCAATCAATATTAAAGTAATTAATAAATTGGTAAAAATAAGTCACAAGCTTTTATAAAATGCATTAAAAATTAAAAAATAATTTTCTGACATTCTAATATTATCATAATAATAAAAGCGATGGCCGACTGATGGAAATTTTGACGATGTTAGATATCCGTATCAATTAAATATCACTATTTGCAAGAATCAATCTCGCAGAAAAATGCAGAGGTGCCAAACCCACCCCACCCGACCCAAGATACCCCAGCATTTCTCTGACATAGGTATGGCAATGGCATAACATTGCGGCACATCAAACATATCTTTGATGATCTGCTATGTTGAATATTTTTTAAATGTTTAGATCACAAATTTAGTATAACTTATGTTTTGATTTGCGGCCATCGCTTTTATTATTATGATAATATTAGAATGTCAGAAAATTATTTTTTAATTTTTAGTGCATTTTATAAAAGCTTGTGACTTAAAAAAAAATTTACCAATTTATTTTCTACTTTTTAGTCTCAGTTATCTACTCTATTAAATGAAAATATTTTTTTCTTAATGTTGTATTGTCATGGGACCACTATGTGTGTACCAAATTTCATCCAAATCGGATAATGAGAAGTGTGTCAAAAACGCTTCACAAGATTTGATAGATAGTTAGTTAGATAGTTAGACAGAACATCTGAAGCTAAATCAGGGCTATCAAAATGGACGGGCCACGATCCTCCACTTTGTTGACGTCACATCCGGGGCTGATTTTTTTTGATGGCCACGTTACGACACAGCTGATTGTCATTAAAATATTGAAGTTGGAATGACGGTTCATGAATATTTGATTTTTTTTTTAAATAAACCCGGTTTTGAGATTGTTTTTACTATATTCTTTTAGAACAATTTTTTTTTAAATCTATAGTAATCCTTAATTTTTCATAGCCGCTTCATTAGCTCCCACAAATGTTAAGTTTAAAGCAGAAGCGAATGTGACAATCATATATGACAAAGTCAAATACATGTCAAATATAACAGTTGACATGTGGTACATGGCGGGTAATTTGAATTCAAAATAAGGAATGCTAAATCTTGAAGGTTTTAACCTTTTAATCATGTTGCTTCCTTACAAACCTTTTTGTGAAATATCGGGATGGTGTCTGAGAATATTTCACTGAAATTTTGCGGAAATCTGTAGTGCCATTTTGAAATTATCATAAAAAAACGTCTGACCTCCCATAAACGAGTCGTTAAATACCGAGATGAATTCCAAGACGTGCGCAAGCGTTGATCTGTCACTTCTGCCAACCAATCAACTGAGAGATATTTCGGTATGGTTTTATACAGCAAAACTTTAATAATTCCCAGTTTTTTTTGATGAAAATTCGTCGTTTTTGTTCTGTGAAAATGCCGGTGACGTGCAAGTTGTGTGACAAATTATTTAGTGCCCAATTTAATTTGAATAAACACTGTCATCGGGGTTCTACTGTATGTCTATGCTACGATAAACATTTTTTAAAAAGATTTAGCTCATTTAAATTTGTCAATACTCCCATGGCAAAACAAAATAAACGTGAAATGCATATAGAAGAAATACTGCATATACCTCAAAAAATATTAATCGCAGCACATAGATATTGTATATGTTTGAAATCAAAAAGAAAAGATGAATCTTAAAATGCAAAAATATACAGGGTGTTCCCTCTCAAAAAATCGACTTTATTGTCACACCCTGTACAGGGTGTTCCAAATTCGTTGTTTTTTTGTGGTGTCGGGTATTTCTAGGGGAGAAAGAAAAAAACTGAGCCCCCTTTGCGACGCTCAAATTTTAAGAGAAGCCTAAAGGTGAAAACTACATTTAGATATAGCAAGCCGTTTTTAAGCTACGGAGTGTTTTTGTTTGCATTTTGCTTTTGTGTAAATAGCTTTCTTATAGATCTTTTCTTGAAGAATTGACAGATGTCAAAGGTTTTTATTTATCTCTTTTGGTTTTTAAAATATTGCATAAAGTTGTTATTTTTCTTACAGAATAACTCTAAAACTCTCTCTAAAATTTCCTTTAAAATGATTTATCACACTCAATGTTTTAATTTTTAATTTTTTTTATTGTTTTCTTTATTTTTATTTTTTAATCACCTCTTTATTATTTTAGCTCACACATATACTATACTATAGTAGTGTGAGCTATGGTGATCCTAATTTTTTCGAGAAAAAAAAAGTTGCTCCGATTTCAAAATTTTTTATATATCTTTGCGTTTCAGATGATTTTGAAACTTTTTTGTTGCGCCGTCTGTCTGTCTGTCTGTCTGTCTGTCTGTATGTCTGTCTGTCTGTCTGTCTGTGTGTCTGTATGTCTGTCTGTAACGACCAACGCGCATAACTCAAAAACCGCTTGCCCGATTTTAATGAAATTTGGTACCCAGGCTGGGTTTTGGGTCGAGATGGTCCCATTTAAAAATGAACAAAATCCACCGAACACAAGCCAAATAAAAGGGTGGGGGTAGATTTCAAAAATTAGAGTTTATGAAAAAATATGGCGTGTGTGATATCAAACGAAAGGTAATTGAGTCTGGAGTTAAACAAAATACATTTCAGTTTATTTAAAAAAAAGGGGGGAGGGGGGGGGGGGTAAATTTCAAAAATTAGTGTTTAAGTGGAAATATGGCGTGTGTGATATCAAACGAAAGGTAATTGAGTCTGGAGTTAAACAAAATACATTTTAGTTTATTTAAAAAAAGGGGGGGGGGGTAAATTTCAAAAATTAGTGTTTAAGTGTAAATATGGCGTGTGTGATATCAAACGAAAGGTAATTGAGTCTGGAGTTAAACAAAATACATTTTAGTTTTAAAAAAAAGGGTGGGGGTAGATTTGAAAAATTAGAGTATAAGTCAAAACATGGCTTGTGTGGTATCAAACGAAAGGTAATTGAGTTTGGAGTTCAATAAAACATACTTCAGTTTTTAGTTATATTAGCTTTCACGTAGATACACTATAACTATAGTACCCAGTGTGAGCTTAGGTGCTCATAGATTGGCAGAGTTTTTTAATATTAAGCAAACTAAAATATGTGGTAAAAATAAAATAAAAAAAACAAAAATATAAAGAAATCCCACTAATCCCATAAAGAAAAATTAATTTTATGTGATATCTCAAAAACTAAACGTGACAAATGAAATTTAATTTAACAGTTGAATTCCTCTTAAAAAAGTGTCTAAAGAATGTTTTCACAGAAATAAAAATATTAAGAAATAAACAAGTTATAGTAGACCCCTTCCCAAAATGCAGACTTTTTAAAAACACCCCGTAGTTTAAAAACGGCTTGCTATATCAAAATGCGATTTTCACCTTTAAGCTTCTTTTGAAATTTGAGTGTCGCAAAGGTTGATGAGGTTTTTTTAGTTCCTCTAGAAATACCCGAAACTCCCCAAAAACATCGAATTTGGGACACCCTGTACATGGTGACGGATAGAAAAAAAATATGTTGGCTTTTAAAGTTCATCATCATCATAATTAACCAAAAAAAATCTACAATTTATTATAGCCCTTTATTTTCAATGATAAAGTTGCTGAGTGCTCCGGTTATAAAAAACCACCCGGTACCTACATAAAATCATACCCAAAAATTAGAATTGACCATTACTTTATACCTTGAATTTTTTATTATACGTTAAGCTCTTCGATCTCGCGCCAATCCCGGAATTCGCGCCAATAATTTAAATTAGACATTTTGACGTTAATTTTGGCGCATGCTCCTTTGATGGAATTCATCTCGGTATTTAACGACTCGTGATAGTTAGTTAGATAGTTAGACAGAACATCTGAAGCTAAATCAGGGCTATCAAAATGGACGGGCCACGATCCTCCACTTTGTTGACGTCACATCCGGGACTGATTTTTTTTTGATGGTTACGTTACGACACAGCTGATTGTCATTAAAATATTGAAGTTGGAATGACGGTTCATGAATATTTGATTTTTTTTAAATAAACGCGGTTTTGAGATTGTTTTTACTATATTCTTTTAGAACAATTTTTTTTAAATCTATAGTAATCCTTAATTTTTCATAGCCGCTTCATTAGCTCACACAAAAGTTAAGTTTAAAGCAGAAGCGAATGTGACAATCACATATGACAAAGTCAAATACAAGTCAAATATAACAGTTGACATGTGGTACATGGCGGGTAATTTGAATTCAAAATAAGGAATGCTAAATCTTGAAGATTTTAACCTTTTAATCATGTTGCTTCCTTACAAACCTTTGGTGGAATATCGGGATGGTGTCTGAGAATATTTCACTGAAATTTTGCGGAAATCTGTAGTGCCATTTTGAAATTATCATAAAAAAAACGTCTGACCTCCCATAAGACCCAATGCAAAATTCAGCCCCGGGAGAACAGCTGATTTTTTCAGGGTCATGGCCTCTATTTTTATGTTGGCCTTGGTCAAATATAACAGTTGACATGTGGTAAATGGCGGGTAATTTGAATTCAAAATAAGGAATGCTAAATCTTGAAGATTTTAACCTTTTAATCATGTTGCTTCCTTACAAACCTTTGGTGAAATATCGGGATGGTGTCTGAGAATATTTCACTGAAATTTTGCGGAAATCTGTAGTGCCATTTTGAAATTATCATAAAAAAACTTCTGACCTCCCATAAGACCCAATGTAAAATTCAGCCCCGCTAGAACAGCTGATTTTTTCAGGGTCGTGGCCTCTATTTTTGTGTTGGCCTTGGCTAAATAAAAGCTTGTAAAAACTAGCCCTGTTTTCGTTCTAGGCCACAAAAAAGCAGTAAGCTATGTGAAATTCCTCAACAGCGAAGAGATCGTCTCAGCATCGACCGATTCTCAGCTGAAAATGTGGAACATCAGAGTGCCTCACTGCATACGTTCCTTTTCCGGTCACGTGAACGAAAAGAACTTTGTCGGCCTGGCGACCAATGGTGATTTCATCACGTGTGGTTCGGAGAACAACTCTCTCTATTTGTACTATAAAGGATTGAGTAAGAAGCTATTAAATTATAAGTTCGAATCGGTAGAAGGTGTGTTAGAACCGGAACGTCGTGAAGATGACTCGAATGAGTTCGTGTCTGCCGTGTGTTGGAAACAAAATTCCAACGTCATTCTAGCGGCAAATAGTAGAGGTATTATCAATGTACTTGAGTTGGTTTAGGATTTTTTAAACGGATAATAAGCCTTTTGTGATTTTAGTTTGTAGGAGGACAATCAATGTTTTTTTTTTGAACTGGTGGTTTTAGTATCAAAGTGAATTTGTAGTTCAGGCCCTACATCCGAGATTCAAGCGATATGCGATCAGTGGCGGCTCGTGAAGTATAAGAATGGGTGTCGAAATAAATTTAAAATAAATAAAGTTAAAAAATTTTGCATTATTTTCGAGGTGCCTTTAAACACTGTCGAATTTTCTATATTTTATTTTAACACATTGTCCAACTCAGCACTAAAATGTATTAGTTCTAACAAACGTGGAATTTCGTACCCGTGAATTTAAAAATCAAACAAGTTTCGTGGCTAATCGGGCAAAAAGGAGTTTTTTTTGTTTCCCTTATATTTTTCCGTGGGTAGCCTGAAAGCTTAACCTCACGGGGGTCCAAGATCTAATGGACACCTAATAAGTGTTGACAGTTAACCGTTTCGTCCTTATGGGACTCCTCAGAACACTGCTGGTCAATGTGACAAATCTTGCGAAGTTAATCAGACGGTTTTGTCTCTAATTAAATGTAATTAGTGAGCGAACTATAGCAAGAGGCGCCATCTACCGAGATACGAGAGAAACAAAAAACCAAAAGCAGGCAAGAACACTGCTATACGATATCGATCAATGAAAAGATCGAATGCAAATAAAAGAAAACAACTATAGTCCGTGACCTACGACAGCTCTTTGTCTTTCAGGCCGGATCAACACAGATTGCATTTTTACTCGTCTTCAAGACAGTGAGCGTCAATCAACGGAATTTTTAAGCCAAATAATACTATGTATTATATAAGTATTATTTGGCTTAAAAAATCCGTTGATTGACGCTCACTGTCTTGATGACGGGTAAAAATGCAATACGCGTTGATCCGGCCTGAAAGACAAAGAGCTGTCGTAAATCACGAACTATAGTTGTTTTCTTTTATTTGCATTCGATCTTTTTATTGATCAATATTGTATAGCAGTGTTTCGCCTGCTTTTGTTTTTTGTTTCTCTCGTCTCTCGGTAGATGGCGCTTCTTGCGATAGTTTTCTCACTATTTGCATTTAATTAGAGACAAAACCATCTAATTAACTTCGCAAGATTTGTCACATTGACCAGCAGTGTTCTGAGGAGTCCCATAAGGACGAAACGGTTAACTGTCAACACTTATTAGGTGTCCATTAGATCTTGGACCCCCGTGAGGTTAAGCTTTCAGGCTACCCACGGAAAAATATAAGGGAAACAAAAAAAACTCCTTTTTGCCCGATTAGCCACGAAACTTGCTTCATGTATTAGTTCTTTAAAAATACCGCGATCTAAAGAACCATCTGTTTCATCATGACCTCGGAGAGCTAACTCAAAAACACCACAAAACTTCACACAACTTATAATTCTACTTAAAATATGGCGATTCTTTCTTACATTTTCATTATGCTTAGCAATTTCCAAGCGATAGGCAGAGCTTAACTATTGGGCAATATTAATTTTACCGAGCAACACCAATTCTGTGCAAGCTTGCAAATGAGATTTCGATAATGCATGCTTTTTAATTTTTGCCTGTAGACAATGAATACACGAATATGTAAACATTGCTGTAGATGATTTAAGTCAGTTTATGCGGCTCCAGCTTTTATCCATGCTTGCATTGAAAAATAATAAGCATGGAAAACAAAATAACGAGTTTGTAACATCACATCCACAAATCCAGTTGTTTTTTTGGTAAATATCTTTTCTAAAGTATCTTTTAAAATTCCTACCTTCTTTTCTTTTGGAGCAAGTTTGCGATAATTGTAGTTCTGGGGTCGGCCTTCCTAATCTTTTAATTTCAATTTTTTGATTTAAATTAAAGGAGGAAAAGCTTGCTATAATGTTTTGTACACCATTAAGTCTTGAATTACTTCCAGGATTACCCGAACCCGAACTTATAACTGCCTCAGACATATTCGACACTTGTAGATAATAATTAACCCAAAAATTACAAACAAGAAGCCGAAAACAGCATAAAATTCACTTAAAAACTGCGTAAATAAATTTTAATTACGCCCAATACACGCATACTAACGATGATATAAACAGTAATCAGCTGAGAACTATAAAAAACGATGCAAGTGTGTATTGATTTAGCGCACCACCCCGCCCTTTTCTCGGCCGATATCCCGAGCATTTCCGATCTAATTGCGTGGCAAAAATTGGATTAAAGAGAAACGCCGAATTCACGCGCACCTCCACATTCAAGCCCGCCCTCTCATATCTCTAGATTCAAGCGAGGCGAGGCGATCGAAGGCCATCGTAGGCGGCAGCAAGCGTCAAGTCGAAAAGATATTAATTACTTCCGTTAATGGCCGATAGATGCCACTAGCGGGATCGGGATCATTAAAAAATAAATAAAAAACAACAGTAATTATTTAATAGTAGTTTGTATTTATTTTTTTTCTTATTTTTCTGGGGGTGCGCGCGCACCTGCGCTCCTATGGACGAGCCGCCCCTGTATGCGATATTAATGATAGAAGCAACACACTTGATATGTTTAGATATAAGACTTGCCCGAACATTTTACGAAAGGGAACCATCCCCCCAACACTGGCAGGGGGTGGTTCCCGACCTTAAACGTGTTTTTTGATAGTTTTTTTGCTAATAACTTATAACTTGAAAACAGTCAACTTTTCCAAAAATCTTCTCGATCTCTGATGGCAGTTGTGCACATTCCATTACTACTACCACTGTGTAGGTTTAGAACGTTTTTCTACGTTGTCCGACGCCTATTCTCCACCTCCTTCGATCCTGACAGTCATCTTCCGTCAGGTTTTTTTGACTCATTGATTTTTGGATTGACTGTTGCCATGCCAGCTTAGGACGCCCTCTTTTTCTGCGCCCTATTGGTTGCCATTCTAGGACCTGCTTTGGTAATCTTTCGTCGCTCATCCGTTGTACATGGCCGTACCATATCAGTTGCCTTTTAGTGATGTCATCCGTTATGCTTCCCTCGATTCCCATTCTTTCTTTTATGATCTCATTTCTTATATGATCTGTTCTAGATATTCTCATTGATCTTTTTATTGCATCCATTTCGACACTTTCCATTTTTGCTTTGTATTTTTTACGCGACAAGTCTCTATTCCATAAAACAGCGTGCTTTTCACCATTGTTTCATATATGTTAAATTTTACATTCTTTTTATCTCTCTGCTTCATAAAATACTGTTAAAACAACCAATAAACTTTTTTGCTTTTACTATTCTTTTTTCCAGTTCTTTACAGTCTGTTCCTGTCTTATCAAATGTGACACCCAAGTATACATACTCATTGCATGGAGATATTACTTGTCCATTGTCTAGTTCTAACTCACTGGATTCGTTTCCAATACATAAGTACTGTGTCTTGTCCACGTTCACTGTTAATCCCCACTTTTGGAATTCTTCCATTAACTTTCTCATCATATACTCCATGTCTTCTTTATCATTAGCTACAATTACTTGGTCGTCAGCAAACTGTAGTGTGTATATGGTAAATCGGTCGTTAAGTTGTATTCCCATGCCGTGTACTTTGCGTTTCCAGTTTTTTAGAGCTACTGCGATATATATTTTAAAAAGAGTTGGAGAGATACAACGTTACCAGGAATTCTTTTGAAAGTCGATTTCCAATTTTAATTTTAGATTTCGACCCTTTGTATAGTTCTTTTATCGCTTTTATGTATGTATGATTGATATTAGTCTTCATCCACATTCCATTAGCGTACGAAAGAAGGGAAAATTTAAATAAAAAAAAAATTATATTTTTTTGTGGTATTTTCCTTAACACTATGTTTTTCTTAAAAAAATATTTTTGGTTAAAATCCCATTGTATACAGTTAAATACTTATTAAGCTAGACATATTTTTTTTTTAAATAGCCGCCTTGAAATAAAAATAAATGTGTTTGTAAAAATCCTTAAATCAAACAAAAATGTTGAACATTCATTTTTGTAACTCAGTTAATAATAATGAGAGTGAGTAAAAAATTATTTTTGGTTAGTGGTAACTTAAAACTGACTTTTTTTAGTTAACCTTCTTTAAAGTGGGGATGGGGGGCATGCCCCCTCTCACCTCCTCAAAAGTGCTCTCTTACAGTATTTTCCCAATTATTTGCAAACTTTTAACTTGGCAAAAAACAACTAAGTAACAATTATTGAGGCTAATGAAAAGTTCTCTCTAACGATGTATAACACGCCCCCCTTACATCAGAAAAAAATCAAGAAAATTAAAAAAATATTGTTTTTTCCACACATCTCATTTATTTAAATGCCTATAAAAGGTGCGCCACTGATGTAAGGGGGTCGTGTTATACATCGTTAGAGAAGACTTTTCATCGGCCTCAATAATTGTTACTTAGGTGTTTTTTGCCAAGTTAAAAGTTTGTTAGTTAATAATTAGAAAAATATTGTAAAATATCACTTTTGAGAGGGGGGCGTCCCCTGCACCCAATTTAAATGAGTTCAACTCGAAAAATTAAGTTTTAAGTTATACTAATCAAAAATATTTTTTAACTTACCTTGAATATTATTTACTGAGTTACAAAAATGAATGTTTAAAATTTTTGTTTGATTTGAGGATTTCTACAAACACATTTATTTTTATTTCAAGGCGCCTACTTTTAAAGTTATTATACATTGGGTTTTTAAACAAAAATACTTTTTTGAAAAAAAAACAATGTGTTAAGGATACAAAATGCCACAAGAAAAATAAAATAAAATAAAATTTTAAAGATTTTCCCCTTTTTTCGTAGGCCTATGGAACGTGCACCACTGCCTTGAGAGAGTACTAAGGTACGTGGTTAAAAAGGAAATTTTATCCGCTTGCAAAATGATCTTTAGAATATTTTTCGAAAAGTTGACCGTTTTCGTGTTCTTAGCAAAAAACGTCAAAAAGCACGTTTAAGGGGGGGAACCACCTGCCTGCCAGGGTTGAGGGGGTGGTTTCCTTTCGTAAAATGTTCGGGCGAGTCTATCCATACCAAGTGTGTTGCTTCTATCATTAAACACAGTATTGGACCCCGTAGGGCCTGAACTATTGCCCGTTTAGGATTATCACTAGCACTGATTCATGAGTTCTAAACTTAAGTGCCATCAAGACAGACAGACATGGAGTGGGACATCTGGGCGCCGTCAACTGGGCGCCGGGCCACCTCGGCGACGGACTAAAAAATTTTTTTTTGATAAAATATGTACATGAAAAACAAAATATATTATTTATATAAAAACATCTTTAAAAAATCCTTTACACAATTTTTTTGAAATTTGTTTTTGTTAAGTAAAGTTTAATCCATTAAGTAGACTGTTGAATCTTGGTAGTTGTAGTGTTTGGTAACCTGGTAACACTACAATTTACGTTTTTTATTACAACAATGGCGGATTTAAAATGGCGGATTTCTTTATTTTTATACCGATTTGTCTGCAACTTGAAAGTTTGCAGTGCCTGAGATCACTAAATACAGTTTTATCCTCAAACTTAAAAAATTCAAAATGGCGAATCCAAAATGGCGGATTTTCTTATTTACTAACCGATTTGTCTCAAACTTGAAATATTACATTGCTTGAGGTCATTTAACAAAATTTTTTACTTTAACTTAAAAAAATCAAAATGGCGGATTTTCTTATTTACTAACCGATTTGATTCAAACTTGAAATATTACATTGCTTGAGGTTATTTAACAAAATTTTTTACTCAAACTTAAAAAAATCAAATTGGCGGATCCAAAATGGCGGATTTTCTTATTTACTAACCGATTTGTCTCAAACTTGAAATATTACATTGCTTGAGGTCATTTAACACAATTTTTTACTAAAACTAAAAAAAATCAAAATGGCGGATCCAAAATGGCGGATTTTCTTATTTTTAAACCGATTTGTCTAAAACAGTTTTGCAGTGCCTGAGATCACTTAATACAGTTTTATCCTCAAACTTAAAAAATTCAAAATGGCGGATCCAAAATGGCGGATTTTCTTATTTACTAACCGATTTGTCTCAAACTTGAAATATTACATTGCTTGAGGTCATTTAACAAAATTTTTTACTTAAACTTAAAAAAATCAAAATGGCGGATTTTCTTATTTACTAACCGATTTGTTTCAAACTTGAAATATTACATTGCTTGAGGTTATTTAACAAAATTTTTTACTCAAACTTAAAAAAAGCAAATTGGCGGATTTTCTTATTTACTAACCGATTTGTCTCAAACTTGAAATATTACATTGCTTGAGGTCATTTAACACAATTTTTTACTCAAACTTAAAAAAATCAAATTGGCGGATCCAAAATGGCGGATTTTCTTATTTACTAACCGATTTGTCTCAAACTTGAAATATTACATTGCTTGAGGTCATTTAACAAATTTTTTTACTCAAACTTAAAAAAATCAAATTGGCGGATCCAAAATGGCGGATTTTCTTATTTACTAACCGATTTGTCTCAAACTTGAAATATTACATTGCTTGAGGTCATTTAACACAATTTTTTACTCAAACTTAAAAAAATCAAATTGGCGGATCCAAAATGGCGGATTTTCTTATTTACTAACCGATTTGTTTCAAACTTGAAATATTACATTGCTTGAGGTTATTTAACAAAATTTTTTACTCAAACTTAAAAAAATCAAATTGGCGGATCCAAAATGGCGGATTTTCTTATTTACTAACCGATTTGTCTCAAACTTGAAATATTACATTGCTTGAGGTTATTTAACAAAATTTTTTACTCAAACTTAAAAAAATCAAAATGGCGGATTTTCTTATTTACTAACCGATTTGTTTCAAACTTGAAATATTACATTGCTTGAGGTTATTTAACAAAATTTTTTACTCAAACTTAAAAAAATCAAATTGGCGAATCCAAAATGGCGGATTTTCTTATTTACTAACCGATTTGTCTCAAACTTGAAATATTACATTGCTTGAGGTTATTTAACAAATTTTTTTACTCAAACTTAAAAAAATCAAAATGGCGGATCCAAAATGGCGGATTTTTTAATTTACTAACCGATTTTTCTCAAACTTGAAATATTACATTGATTGAGGTCATTTAACACAATTTTTAACTCAAACTTAAAAAACTCAAAATGGTGGATCCAAAATGGCGGATCCAAAATGGCGGATTTTCTTATTTACTAACCGATTTGTCTCAAACTTGAAATATTACATTGCTGGAGGTCATTTAACACAATTTTTAACTCAAACTTAAAAAAAAATCAAAATGGCGGATTCAAAATGGGGGATTTTCTTATTTACTAACCGACTCGTCTCAAATTTGAAAGATTGCAGTGCTTAGGGATCGATTTATATTAAATTTATATATATATTCTTTATTTAGTCAACACTAATAAAAAAAAAATTATTATTTTATTTTTTTTATTATTTTTTTTTTATATATATATTCTTTATTTATTAGACTAATAAAATTTAGAACTTTGTGGTGTTTAACGTCTTTGAATATGATTTTTGACTCTTTAAAAAATGTTTTAATGTTTTGTATACTTTTTATTAATCATATATTTCATATAAAAAACGTTTTCAACCTACCCGACCAGTTGATGATGATTTTTTTAAGTTTGCGTAAAAAATTTTGTTAAATGACTTCAAGCAATGTAATATTTCAAGTTTGAGACAAATCGGGTAGTAAATAAGAAAATCCGCCATTTTGGATCCGCCATTTTGAATTTTTTAAGTTTGAGGATAAAACTGTATTAAGTGATCTCAGGCACTGCAAACTTTCAAGTTTCAGACAAATCGGTTTAAAAATAAAGAAATCCGCCATTTTGGATCCGCCATTGTTGTAATAAAAAACGTAAATTGTAGTGTTACCAGGTTACCAAACACTACAACTACCAAGATTCAACAGTCGACTTAATAGATTTAACTTTACTTAACAAAAACAAATTTCAAAAAAATTGCGTAAAGGATTTTTTAAAGATGTTTTTATATAAATAATACATTTTGTTTTTCATCTACAAACTTTATCAAAAAAAAAAAAATTAATCCGGCGCCGAGTTGGCCCGGCGCTTAGTTCTGGGCGCCGAGTTGGCCCGGCGCCCAGTTGGCGGCGCCCAGTTGTTCTAGACCGGACAGACATTCGTATACCGGCGAAATTCAAAATTGGAAAATGCTATTTCGCACTAGTTGGAACCCTTGTTGGTAAATTGGTAATTGGTTGTATTTATTTTTTTTATTTTAAGAGTTTATTTAAGCAGTTTTAGCATCATAACCTGACTAAAGTTAAAATTTTGTTAGGTATCTGTAGAAATAAAAACTAAACAAAATTCTATGTTTGTTTTAAGCACATATAGGAGAACTTAAGGCATATTTATGACATCACACATGTACCTGACCTGATACTTAAAATAATTAAGAAAAATAAAAAACAAAACATTTTGGGCTGTCAATACTAACCAAGTAAAAGATCTTTAAACTTTTGGTAGTGGACCAAATCAGTTAAAAAAATTGGCGCCAGTAAACACATGCAGCCATCCCCAAGACCTAGTTGTTCTGGATGTTAATGTAGCTTCTTTTTTGTTAAAAATATTTTTTTTCGATTAAATTGTAAAAACTCAGTTGCTGTTGTTTTTATGATTGATATGTATGAACAATTCCCTTTTTTCAAAAATTGTGACTAGCGAACTTTGAGGCTTTGACCAATTTTGTTGAAAATGTAATTCTGAATCTAAATTTGAAAACCACATTCCGCTAGCTCTTGTGGTTCTTAAGATATGATAAAACAAATTATATCTCAAAAACTGGGACTCCGACAAACTTTCACTATTGTTGAAAATGTAAATCTTAAAGTCTAAGAACCTGACTTTGCTAACTACCTTGGTTTGAAATTTATGATTTTTTAAAATATTTGAAGTCCTTTACTACCCCCTTGCAGACCTTTTTTTTGACCATCCCAATAGCCTTTATAAAAATAAGTTGAAAAATAAAAAACTTATTTAATGTTTAAAGCACTTTTGAAGTGTAAACTTCTTTAGGCGCGTTTAGCAGTTTTTGTGGGTAGTGAATTAAACTGAGCCGTCAGGCTCGGCTATGTAACGCTCATTCGGGTAAAGTCGGCTCGAGTCGACTAACTGTGAAAGGAACATTCAGCGAGCGATATGATGATGCAGATGAAGGCCAGTATTATTAATTTCGCCTTGTTGAAGTGTACACTTCTGTGGGTGGTCTTAAGCACACAATTTTTTATTTAATTGCAATTTGAGGTATTTGACAAAAATAAGGTCACTCTCAATCTTAAACTTCAAGGCGTGACGACGTCATCTATTATAATGCGACGCCGATAAAGAAACTATTTTGTTCTTATTCTGTTCCCAACTATATTTTTGTTTAATATTAAATTTTTAATCAATTTGTGAAAATTACATGGTACTTTAGCTTCTGTCGTTTTTGAGATATTTATAATTTTCTTTTTTCAAAAATTATTACTTATTGTTTAGTTGAAAACCGCGTTTCGCTAGGTGCTGTGGTTCTCGAATTATGATTTTTTAAAATATTGTCGGGTACGATTTTATTTTAAATCGAACCCTTAAACGAGGGTACCGTAGTAGATCTCTTATGTGAATAAAATAAATATGAAACAGTTTTAAAAACGTTACAAACTTTAATGAATACAAAATAAAACTATGTTGCAATTTACAAATTGTTACAAGACTTTTCTTATGACCTATAAAACAAACAAGACCCAAGATATTAAAATAAAACTTTAACTTACCAAAAAACAAACTTCAAAATATTCTTTAAATATAAAAATCTTATTTTTCTTTACTGACAATTACTTTTAGAGGTATTAGTTAAGTTCAACAAAACTTAGAATGTAACTACCGACTTGTCTTCTCAAAGTTTGGGTTTTTATAAAGGGTTGGTTGGACCTAAATAATCCATTATCTTC
This sequence comes from Aspidapion aeneum, assembly GCA_963576565.1. Taxonomy (NCBI): domain Eukaryota; kingdom Metazoa; phylum Arthropoda; class Insecta; order Coleoptera; family Brentidae; genus Aspidapion; species Aspidapion aeneum. Next base: position 2,113,549 of record OY755040.1, read on the forward strand.
TGTTTGAAGAGCTTGGAGGAACCAAGTCAGTGGCGTTGCTGATAATCCTAAAATTTACTTTACATTCTAGCTAATGAGCTAAACAAGATAAGCTAAACAAAAACAGAGATAAAATACATTTTATAGACAACATTTTCTTATCTTTTCCATGTCCAATCACTTTAAAGGGAAAACCCTCTCGCTACTTGCTGTATCCCCACGCTCAACCATTACGACTCCCACTCTAGACTTTTCAATAGTTTTTCTCGCCATAACCATCTGCTGTGTAGTGGGCGGCAACCAAATGTTTTCTATTTTGGAGGGAGGCGGAACCACTTTCTTATCTCAACAGAACCATAATTGTGTTTGTCGCTTTTCCAAGATGGTTTCGTACAGTGGCACAGTCAGGGGTTATTTGCATTCCTGACAATATTTCAACATCCTCTAATATCCCTTGGCAGCCTCCCATCCCCACCAAAATTTAATGACAGTATCCACGAGTGCGGCAAAATTTTTAACATCGGTTTATCGGTTTTGGAGTTATTGTATCCCAGACAGAAGGACAGACACCATCACAAAATTTGGTAGTTATAGTGCAGGCGCTAGAGGTAGTTGAGTATGCAAAATATGAGGACCGCAGTTTGACAATGGATTCTAGCTGAAAATAGGTCACAGACGATCCGGATATTGCCGGGCCAGTTTTTGGTCCAACTTTTTCTCCCCTCCTTTTATGAAAACTAGGTTGACGCCCTAAAGCCACAATGACACAGAAATGCATCAAAAATGTGTAAAATCTAACCATAAATTAAAATTGTATTAGTTTTTTAAATTTTATCTGCAAATACCCCCAAATACCCTCCAAACCCCCAAAACCTGAAGTTTGTAGGTTTTCTTCATATTTATCTAAGTGTCTTTATTGTAGACAATAAAATTTCATTTTCAGCGATATATAAGTCAGTGGTTTATGATTAATGACAAACTATCCAGCGGCGTCCGTTTCTTGAGGCAATATAAATTTTTTTTAAAAAGAAACATATTTATTACATGTTTTACCCGATTTTCTTAAAAACCAAGCTCTATATCCAAAAATATTATCTATACTTTATTGTAGGCCATAATATTTCCTTTTAAACGATGTGTAAGGCAAGATTATCTATAACAATTTAGGTGTGTCCGTAAATTAAATAAATTTACAAACACAACTTTTTCTGGGTATTACGCCACTAGTAAGGAAAAATTATTTTAAAAAATTATAAAAAACCACTGCGTTTCTCCTAGAAAAATAAAAATCACTAATTTGTCAGTGGCTTTCTATAAAAATAAATAGTTGCCTAGTAAAACCTAAACCACTTATCTTTTAATTGAATTTGAATACGCTACGTTTCGTTTGCCAATCTACAATCGTTATCAAGCTTTTTATTTATATTTTCTCTCAAAATCTTAAATGTTTCTTGTTCAAATATATTTTTTATTATAATAAATATATTATAATAATAATAATAATATATTATGGTTTGGACAGACATACAGACAGACAGACAGACAGACAGACGGCGAAACAAAAAAGTTTCAAAATTATCTGAAATGCAAAGATATATAAAAATTTTTGAAATCGGAGCAACTTTTTTTTTCTCGAAAAAATTAGGATCACTATAGCTCACACTACTATAGTATAGTAGTAGTGTGAGCTAAAACTACATTCAGAATCAACTAAAGCAAGTAAGACAATGCTAAAATGTGACTTATAGTTATAAAATTCTGTTCCGCTGTTAAACGTACACTGGAGTACAATATGTTTACAAAATTTTAAATTTTCTTGAAATTATTCTCTATCTTTATCCATTCTTCGGTATTGGTTGGTATCTGAACCATAATTTTATGCAATTCTTTTAGGATAATACAAACTAGAGGCCCTCGATACATTTGATACGCCAGAGGTGGGCAACTCTCTTTGACAGTTATTAGTATAGTATAGTATTTATTAACCAACAAATTTTTTTTACAAAAATTTTTACAATGATTATTATTCTATAACATTTTTTTTTCTTAAAAATATTAAAATTAAGTACCTAGGTATGGAATATCTGTATGTACTAGAGTAGTACTTTTAAATATCACAGTTTTTTTTTCCAATGTAGAATAAGTATTAACTCTTTTTACAATTTTAATAAACATGATTAAAACTAACGAAGAATATTATTGCAAAAGTTTTGAGAAAAATAATGTACAAAATTTGTACGAATTGTACAAAAAGAAAACTTAACTTTTAATACTTAAAAGGTATCTAGAAAATCCTGACAATTTGAAAAAAAGAATATTTTGAATAGTTTTTTAAAACGCTTTTTATTAGGTACTAGGTTATATAATTTTGGTCCAATGTAAGTTAGAAAATGATGGCCCTGATTGCTTCTATAAAAAGTGGAATTTAAAAGATTTTTTGTATTACCTCTTGTTTCATATGTATGAGAAATGTATATATTTTGAAATTTATTGTTTAAATGAATAAAATTGCACACATTGATGACATACAAGCTAATATAATATAGTATAATACATTTGTTGATTACAAACATGATTTTTTTAAAACAATTTTAACAATATAATTTTGAATTATTTTAAGTTCGTCTAACTGGCAGTTAGGAAATTTTGTTTTAGATAAAAAGTAATTGGAATCTGCAGGTGGACATTATACATCAATAAATTATTGTCAAATTTTAAAGTTGTCACTTTCGCATCAGTGTCAGTTGGAATTTAAAACTTTTTCGTAAAAAAAAATGAAAATCGCGACAATGGCATGTGTAGTTAACAACTGCAGAAGAAAAAAAGAAAACGGCTTTTGCTTATTCCCATTTCCTAGAGAAAAGGATAAACTGGATATATGGAAGAGAAACCTGCAATATCCAAACATGAGGGTTTGGGAAAATTCCTTAATTTGTGAGATAAGTTTATGCAAAATAAAAGAGACGAGAGTAGATTATGATAAAATATCAGTCGGAACAAGATACCTACTTTGTAGCATTTTTATTTTATGGAACAATAAAACGCTACATAAATATAAGCATGGTTAGCTCGTAAAACAACGCTCAAGTTTTTGCTTGCACTGTCCGTGTACATCAGCTGTGAATAGCCCCACTTAATATTTTGGTCGGAGAATATCCTGTTCTCTGGGGAGATTGCGATTTGCCTTTTAACGTCCGGTCCAGAGGCACGTTGAATGACGTGGACTGACCCTCAATTTTTTCTCCATTGGAGGTTTTGAGAAAATCCTCCATTAAAACCACGTTCTTAGTGAGCCCCCAACTACTGATTTGCTGTACAGTGTCTGTAGAATGTGTGGAGAGTTTTCGTTATTGAGGTAAGTCATTTTTTTTGCTAAAACAGGGTCCTTGGGAAGACCGCGTGATTATACCGCTGCAATTTCCATCCTGTTTTTGGTTATGAAAAATCATATTTTATTTTCAAACATATTTTAGTTTCAAACAATAATAAATACATGGGCGCACTGTCCCCTAGCCTTAGATTTTTTTACATATATTCCACATATTTCATAAAAAAAAACACAAAAAAATAGCTTAAAATTCGACATCATGAGGCTATAGAGGCGTCGGGCCCCTCAAGACATATTCCTGGGTGCGCCACTGATAAATAAGAACTTGCGTATCTTCACTTGGTGCTTGCTTTCCTTTTATATCCTGAGGTACAACCCTCTCGTTTCAAAAACCAGCAGTACTCCGCCAACATGCTTGCATTTCACTTCCTTGAAAACCTCTTTTTCAACTTAGCGATGTCTTGATGAAACCGTTCCCCGTATTCATCCGAGACTGCTCCTAAATTTTCAGGAATGAAGTCCAGATGCGAGTGAAGGAAGTGCACTTTAAGGGACATCCCATGGCCTTGTACGCCAAGAGCAATTCCTCGACCTGAGCAACATAATCATCACTTTTATGGTTACCTAAAAAGTTCTTACACACGTTTTGGAATGCAAACGAAGCTCATTTTTCGTTTTGATTCAGGTGTTCAATAAACGTCGAATTTTGAAAAAGTTGTCTAATCTGGGGCCCCACAAAAACACCTTCCTAGATTTTAGCCTCACTAAGGCGAAGAAATTTAGTTTTCAAATATATGAATGCGTCGCCTGTTTTGTCCAGTGCTTTTACAAACTGTTTGATCAATCCAAGTTTGATGTGCAAAAACGGCAAGTAAATATTATCTTGCGGGACTAATAGCGATTGTTGGCGACATTCTTCTGACCGGGAGTAAATCTTTCTCGCAAATACCAGTTTCGTACAATGTAATGTTTGTCACGTGCTCGGCTGTCCCATTTCCAAATAAAGCAACAATATTTTATTTTTTTATTATAGTTTCTGCATGAGCGTATACAAGGGGGGAGGGGGGCTTGGGGGCGAATGCCCCCCCCCCCAAGAATCTAAAAATAGATTATGTTAAAAAACTATTTATTTTCCTACTTTTTAATATGTTAATAAATAAAAGTGGAAAAAATTTCCAAGCCCCTCCAAGGCGATTTTTTGTATACGCCAGTGGTTTCTGTATATATATACTTTTATATAAAATATGTTGCTTTATACTTTGCTATAACGTTTATTACCTTTACCGTTAAGCTGTTGGCAGCTAAAATTTTATAAAAATAATTAGAAAATGCATATAAACCGGTAAAATCGACAATGTCCATTTACCATTTATGCAAAACACCCCCCCAAAACAAATGGCTTACCACTTTACTATAAATATTAATGTTTGAGAAAACTAAACTCTCCAGTCTCTCAGAAATAATGATGTTAAGGCCAAAAAAAATCCTTTCCGTCCCACCAAACTATCGAAAAGCAGTAAAAATAGGTAGGGGGGTCTGCCCCAAAAATGGGGGGTGATGGGGAAAAACGTAGTTTATATTTGGATTCAGGAGGTCATTTTACATAAGAATCGGCAAAATGGTGTCAGGGCCGATTTTTATACCGACCAGTGTTATCAAAAAGGGGGGTTCCAATTTTAAAAAACCCGATGGGCTTGGCCTGTGCTAACATGGTTGGTGCGACCAAGGCATTGAATACATAGACAATAGACAACTTTATTAATCTTTTCAGCTACAATAATGTAGATAAGATACGTCAAATACAAAAAATATAACATTAAGTGTAAATAATAATAGTGTAAATATTTAAAAAAATAAAAAGGAAAACACATTTACAAGATTTGTATATATATATGTATATAAATATTAAGAAAAAAAATTTACCTTCTACCCAACATGTAGTTTTCAAATTCAATTAAACTATAAAAAGTTTCTTTTAATAAAAGATTTTTGATTTCTTTTTTGAATCTTGGCAGCGACGTAGTTTGTTTGATTTTGTTTGGCAACAAGTTAAAGAATTTGCATCCAAGATAATAATTATATACTCATGGTTGTGTTTATGGATGCTGAAGTGGTTACGACTTCCAGTTGGATAGTTGTGATAAGAACTGTTTAATGTAAAAATATTTTGGTGTTGAAAAATGAAAATGAGTAGTTTATATTTGTAAATACTTGTTATTGTCATAATTTTATTATCCTTAAATGCAGAGCGACAAGTACCGTTGTAAGGTATATTGAAAATTAATCTTATAAGTCTCTTTTGACCTACCAATACTCTTTCCACATCCTGAGCACTACCCCATACTGCCACACCATAGGCTAGAGCCGAGTATGCATTAGCATAATACACAGTAATGAGATTTTTTATACTGAGAGAGTTTTTAAGTGACTTGATCATGAAGTAGCATGTATTAAGTTTTGAGCATACACGACTTATGTGTAAACTCCACTCGAAATGAGTATCGACAATGGTTCGCAAAAATTTTGAGCTATCGCTAACTGGCAAAGGGATGTCATTAAAGATTATATTGAGGTCGGTAGGTTTACGGGACTTTGTTTTAAATTCCATAAAGACATTTATAATCAGATTGTTTTGCTTGCACCAGTTCGAAAATTCATTTAGGGTTAAGTTGATTTTTTCATGAAGACAATTTGTGTCTTTTGCGGATACAACGATGGACGTATCATCGGCGAACATAAACACAAGTCCCCACGTGATAAATTCGGGAAGATCGTTAATAAACAGCAAAAATATTAAAGGCAAGCACACTGCCTTGGGGCGTGCCTATGTTTGATTCTGTAGATTCTGAATATGTGCTTCCTATTTTGATTTTAAATTTTCTATCTGTAAGAAAAGATTTAATGCAGTTATTAAGGGGGTTTTGGATACCTAGTTTTTCGAGTTTTTTATATACAAAGTTAGGGTCTATGGTATCAAAAGCACGGGTTAGATCAAACAATAGTGCAACAACTCTATCGCCTTGGTCTAGTTTGTTGTAGATCTGTTGAACAAAGTCAATGCTGGCTGTTTCGGTAGAGTGCAGTTCTCTGAAACCGTGTTTGCTTGGAGTTAAGATCTGATATTTTTTAAGAAATTGATTTATTTGGTTGCATAGAACTTTTTCAAAGACCTTAGAGAAACTGTTCAACAAAGAAATCGGACGATAGTTCTCCACCGACAAAGGGTCGCCCTTTTTATAGATAGGTAAGATATTAGCTTCTTTTAGGTGAGAAGGGTAGGTACCTTCAGATAACCAGATAAATAACGTCCCCCCTCCAATCACTCGAAATGTTTTCGGAATTAGGTAAATATCTATTGTCACCCTGTATATGCGAACATTTTTCTCAAAAATCCTGATTAGACGCCCCTGTTAACACGAATTTTTTTTTATGTAATAATCGCTAATTAATTTTGAAAATGCCTTTAAAGTGTATTTTATTTTTTTTTACGTTGGGACACTCACAAATTTCTTTTTACTTGTCTTAAAAATTAATAGTCAATTTTAGATGCAGCAGTATTCAAAAATTCAAAGTGGGGTGTTTTATTCGTAGTAGGTTGTTTTAAAGGTTTTGCTGCTTTTCCTTTATTGGAATAGCTCCTGCAATTTAGGCTGTCGAAAAGTTGATCCAAAAATATGAGATCCCCCGTATCGTGGGCCGTGCTGGGAGCCTTTTGTCATCATTAATTAATAAAAAAAATATCTTCCTCCCTATTTAGTATAAGTGGGTGTTCTTTCTGTAACTTTGTTTTACGATTATTATCATCATCATTATTATTCTTTATTAAAGAGACAAAAACTCTAAACTGCTCTCTTATCAGTACAATACTAGCAGTGCCGTACGCAGAAATAGATCCTGCAGTGGGCTTGTGCACGAATCTTAATTTTAAAAAAAATTATAGGTGAATATTTAGTGGGGGAGAACTTGAGTTCCTCCTTGCATACGCCACTGATACTAGTATATTTTTTTAATAATAAAAAACTAGTAAAGCATTAAAATCAAAATAAAATGTAAAACAAAAAACAATACCCCACTTTCAGCAGACTACCAACTGAGTAACTAAAGACCTGCGCACATATTTTAACTTTAATTTTTAGGAGATCGACATGCTGATCTGTCAGCTTCGGACATAATCTTAAAAATGTTTCTGAGTTATCTAAGTTGTATAATTGTTGTATATGTGTCCATTTAGCAATTTTTTCTGAACCATCTACTTTGAAATGTAAGTTTTTATTCAGCAGATTATTTCTTATTTCCTTAAAAAGAAAAGATGGGACACATCGAATAAAGGAATCACCTCCTTGTTCTCAACCTCAAACCCAAAACCATGATTTTCCTGATTTAATTTTGCAAACTTTCCTTCTGTATCTTCTCTAAACAACTTGATTGCCTTCACATTGTTGGTCCCCTGATTACACACTGTTCAGTGGCGGCTCGTGACAGTAAAGTTTGTGAGTTCTGCCGATGGGGTATAAAAAATGCTATTTTTTTACAGTTTCCAGATCACGTGTCTATTATAAAAAGTAAAAAATCATTAGTTTGGTTTCGCTATAATTAAAATATCGGGCAATGGCCGTCCTTCTTCTTTGAGTTTTAGTTTTTCTTCATAAGTAAAGAGAGAGAATTTTTTTACATTAATTAAATTATCCACCACATTGTGACACAATTATACAAAAACAAACAACAAACACGACCATAACCTCCCGCTCATGCGTTTGGCGTCTTCTAAATAAATAAATGCGCCCGCAAACACGCAACGCTGAGCCCGCCCGCCCGGAATTGTACTGGAACTGCAAGTTTTGCAGCTCTATTTTTGCCTAGATTTCGCTATCTAAATCCAATGAGCAAGTGCGGTGCGGGGCGAAGGAAGGGGTTCCTAGCCGAGCACAGATCTCGTTAGCCGCCCAGCTACGTTGTGTTGCAATTTAGCAGCGCAACAATGCCAATAACTTCATTTGACCGACTGTGAAATGCGGCCTTCGGCGACGGCGCGCGGCGTCATACTCAACACACGTACGCGATTTCAAGGCCTACTATACCAACACCGGACCGAAAATATGCTGCTATTCCAATAATTTTAGAAATAAAATAATTATTTAGAAAAATAGCAGCGGCTGACAAATGATCAAATGACATTTTTTAATAATTTGAACTATCATTTTTCTTGAGAGTGAAATCATTGGTTGCTCCACCACTAAAATTGAAACCAATGGGTGGTTTCCAAAGCCGAGATAGCCCTTTCAGTAAAAAAACATTAGGTGGTCTGGCAAAATTTTTTTATTTTGTTTTAACTCATAACAGTCGTGCTGAAATCCTACAATTTCATGTTTTTTTCTATTAAAAAAATAATGATAAATAGGTTTTTGTATATGGAAAGGAAAAATTTTTACTTGACAGTCGGTAGCACTTTCCACTGTTTTTATATATCGACAAGGCCAAAATATTTCCATCGGGAGTAAATCTTCTTGATTTAGATTTTAAATTTTGATTTCTGATTTGACAATTAATAAAATTGTAAGACCGATTGTTTACCAGCTGGCGTAAATTTTTAAAATGTTGGTTTTTTGCAATCTTATCTGCTTCAGCCAAATGAGCCTGAAAACTTTCAATTCTTCGTTGCTGAGTAGACAAACTAACACTCCATTCTTTTAATTTGAGATACAATTGTTTTGCTTTGGGACACAGTTTCGAAGAATACATCTACGTTTATTTCCTAAAAATAATTATTTTACATAAGATTTTATTCTTCGCAATCACTATCCAAGAATAACAGAAATATTATAATATTTTCATTAACGACATTATGTGTTTAACTATGAAGAATATCCAACCTTTTTTAACAAATGGCCTGGGTCGCCTGTTTGATGAATTGTTCTGTTATTGCAATCCACGATGATTTTTTTGTAAAATATCAGCTTTTGAAACTACACAAGGTTTCATTTCATTGGTTTTTATATCTTTTATATTCTTTGCATCATACTCATCTTTGTCTTTTTCTTTTGGTGGTAAAGAATCAACAATATCATCCAATTTTACCGTATCTTTGTCACCCAAGATCTGATGTAGTAGATCATAAAATATTGGAGGATCTATTCTTTTGTTTCTTGTTTTGTTGCTTTCTTGAACAAAAGTAATGTTTTTTTTTTTGTCAAATTTAAAAATTTTTGACGACACTTTTCTGCATCTACATTATAGCCTTTTTCCACCATTATCTCGGCAATTTTTTTCCACAAACCCATTTTGATTTATTTTTTATCCTGAAATTTTTTCACAAACTTTTCGGACGCTCTTAATTCTAGCATTAATCTGGTAGCTGCCTGGTCCTGGTCATTATTTCTTGAATGTGTAGTCCAGACAGTTACATTATTATTTGTAATTAAGTAATCGAACAACCACTTCGAGTTTATGCGAGTACAATAATAGACTTAAGAATACTAAAAGTAAAAACGTTTACAACAAATGAACTAAAATGCAACTCCTCATGTCCGGTAGGTTTAGAGGTAGTCGGGTTTCTCTAGATGATTCCAATTAAGGTCGACGTCGGTCGTATAACTCCTCCAACCCTAAATTAGACTTTACAGGGGCAGGTGGATACTGACCGGATCAATTTTGTGCTCACATTGTTTTAATTGTGAAGCAATGGCGTTAATGCTTTCTTGTGGAGTTTGCATTTGAATTACAACTGGATTTGTGTTTTTTGATTGTTTGCATTTCCGTACTCGCTTTAGATTACGTATAAACATATAAGTGTAAGTATTACATATACTAGTAATGTCCATATACTGGGTACATGATAAATGCTTGATGTTTCGAAGTATGCGTAGTTTTCTTGAATTTCTCATTTTAGGTTGTTTAAACTATCTAACTCAATATCTTAGCCAGGAAAGATATACGGCTGAACTATTGCTGCTGTTGTTTTGTTGTTGTTGTTCGTAAAAATTTCTCGGTTGATCTGAATTAGGCAGTCTATTGGCAATCTGATCAGGTGTGTTCCCAAAAGTGTATGTACTTCTTCTTAATGTTGACAGGAAGTTTTAGCGTTTTCTTCATTTGGAAGAACAAATATCCATTGGTTTGATTTCTCTAGTTGGTGAATGATTGGTGTGGCTAATTTAATTTGTGTTTTCTGGCAGGTGGTTGGCTGATTTAGGAGCATGCTGTTCGAAGTCTTCTTTTTTGCAAATGTATTCATTTCTGGGTATTACTGCGCATGGTTCTTGATAGTATGCATGTTGCAATTTGTGTTTTATAAAAATAAAATCTCGCGGGAAAACAACTTTAAACCAACTGCTCTCAAATTGCATTGGCATATAAATTAAAGTAGTCAAAAATGTCTTTAGATGTGATTGGAATTTGTCGGCGATAAGTAATTCTATTATTTAGAATAAAACAGTCTAAAGTGATACATTTTGAAGAGTAACAATTAATAACACTTGTTGTTCTCCTAATTTTTCTTGCAAAGACAATAATTCTTTGTGAAGATCAGATAACTTTATTATACTTGGATGCATGACCTTTAGTTTAGAAAATATAATTGAATTTTCAACATCTTGCAAGTTTGATTGAATAATTTCATAGGAGTTTATAAGTTGAAGCAAAATATCTTTGATAAAAAGGGAATTTTCTTTGTAGCCAGAATTTTTAACAATTGAAGCAATCTGATTGATTTTAACCACTTCGAGTTTATACTTTATAATAAGTTTATATTTTATTGATGCGAGTACAATAATATACTTAAGAATACTAAAACAAATGAACTGAAATGCAACTCCTCATCTCCGGTAGGTTTAGAGGTAGTCGGATTTCTCTAGATGATTCCAAGTAAGGTCGAAAGCGGTCGTATAACTCACTACTACTACTAATTTTTTCGAGAAAGAAAAGTTGTTGTAAATTGCGTTTCAGATGATTTTGAAACTTTTTGTCGCGCCGTCTGTCAAAAACCGCTTGCTCGATTTGAATAAAATTTGGTACCTAGGCTGGGTCTTGGGTCGTGATGGTCCCATTTAAAAATGAACAAAATCCACCGAACGCAAGCCAAATATAAGGGTGGGGGTAGATTTCAAAAATTAGAGTTTATGTGAAAATATGGCGTGTGTGATATCAAACGAAAGGTAATTGAGCCTGGAGTTCAACAAAATACATTTTAGCTAATTTAAATAAAAACGGTGGGGGTAGATTTCAAAAATTAGAGTTTAAGTGAAAATATGGCGTGTGTGATATCAAACGAAAGGTAATTGAGTCAGAAGTTAAACAAAATACATTTTAGTTTTTTTTTAAAGGGTCGGGGTAGATTTCAAAAATTAAAGTTTAAGTCAAAACATGGCTTGTGTGGAATCAAACGAAAGGTAATTGAGTCTGGAGTTAAGTAAAATATACAGTCGAACCTCTCTAACTCGAACCTCTATAACTCGAACCTCTCTATAACTCGAACCTTTTAAGCGGTCCCTGCGCTTTTTACATGTATTTTAACCCATGTAACTCGAGTTTCTATAACTCGAACTCTCCATAACTCGAACTGTTTTGGTTGTCCCTTCAGGTTCGAGTTATAGAGGTTCGACTGTATTTTAGTTTTTAGTTATATTATCTCACACGTAGACTTTAACTATAGTACCTAGTCTGAGCTTGGGTGCCCATATATTGGCAGAGTATTTTTTATTAAGTTAGTAGAAATATTTTGACACGCAAAACTTACACATACATTTGACATATATGATTTTAACATTTTTCTTAAAATACATTTTTAGCATGGTTTGTTTGGGTCAAAAAGGCATAGTACCAAATGTGATGGTATTTGTCATTCTCTTTGGGACACGATAGCTTAAAAAGCAATAAAGCTTTTTTCACCATACCGTGGATATGACGAATAAATATTATTGGCGCGATGGCGTCTGCAAGGCGGTTGTGGGTGGTTCAAATTAGTGATTTAACGCTTAGGAAAAAACCGGAAAAATTGGAAAAAAAACTTTGGTTTTTACCGTTTTTTTCACATACCTTGGAAAAATTGAGAAACCACAAATTATATTTATAGAAGCACAAATAGCTCAAATAAACGTAAATTAACCAAATTATACATTCTTGTGGGGTCAATAGTCAAAATCAAATTACATTTATTTTCATATAATACAAAAATACCGTTAGTTTCACGTTTTTAAATAAAATAAATGTAAAAAAATATTAAAAATTAAACTAAATTATTATTTCAAAAAACAAAAACATTATTTGGCAAAAAAACTAAGAGGAAGATCTTCCTCCGAGTCTGATCCTCAGTCTTCGACATCTGAATCTGCATCCACAATACCCTCTTCTTCATCTTGAATTAAATCCACAATGTTTTTCATCAAAATTTTTATTAAAATTACTTAATAATGATTTAAATAAAAATTATAAATTTCCTTATCAAAGTACTCTACATTGATTTTTAACACAATTTCAATTTTTCGGTTTTTTTCCGGAACCCGGTTTTTTTCCATAACTCAATTTTTCCGGAAATTTTAAATCTCTAGTTCAAATACAAAACTAATGTATAATTCGAGAACCACAGCAGTTAAAAAAACTAGGTTTTCAAAGTTGAATTAAAAATTGTAGTTTTAACAATAATTGTCTCAATGCCAGAGTTTAAGATGTTTTGTTTTTTTTTTATCAGAGTCACAGTTTTTGATATAAAAACATCAAATTTTTTACCCACAGTTCCTATAGAAACGCGGCGATGCGATTATTTGTCATTTTCAATTATTTTTCTTAAAGCCTCTTGTTCCCCCGGGTGCGCCTATGCATTGGAGAAGTATGACAGACTCCTGTACACCGGTTACAGGTTAAGTAGGTGTTATCCTAATGTCATAGTTTTTAAGTTTTAATGTGTAGATTCTAAATATATGTATCTTTAAATATTTAAACAGTCTTTTTTAAATAGCTCATGATAAAGTAAACGCAACCAAAAAAAAGTATCAATTACTGGTGTGATGTATTGTTGGTCGCCTAGCTCGCGTAGTCATATTGCGAGGAACATTTCACCTGCGCACATGCGCATTGTATGAGATTTCGGCCTCTCATCAAGTGCGGTTGACGTCAACGAACGTATCCTAGAAACGATCCTATAAAATAGACAATTCTACCTAAAATAGACGTCCGATCCGACCACGACTGTTCGCCAAGTGTTCGGCCGTGTACCTTGCCCAGTAGTAAGTATTTTACAACTGGGATATCAACAACTTGAATTTTATATGCTGCGTTTAATGATAGAAGCAACAGACTTGGTATGATGGTATGAATAGACATAAGAGTCCCCCGGACATTTTACGAAAGGGAACCACACCCTCAACCCTGGCAGGGGGGTGGTTCCCCCTCTTACACGTGCTTTTTGATAGTTTTTTTCTAATTACTCAAAAACAGTCATCTTTTCCAAAAATCTCCTAGAGATCATTTTTCAAGCGGATACAATTTCCTTTTCAACGATGTACGTTAGTACCCTCTGACGACAGTTGTGCACACTCCAATAGCATACGAAAAAAGGGGAACATTTTTAAAATATTTTTTTGTAGTATTTTTTATCTATAACACAATTTTTTTTTCAAAAAAATATTTTGCATCAGTGGCGCACCTTTTATAGGCATTTAAATAAATGAGAAGTGTGGAAAAAACAATTTTTTTAAAGTTTCTTAACATTTACTGTCCCACATGTTTTCAAAATTTATTTTTAAAGCTGAACAAATTTCCTTTCTAACGATTTACAGTAGACTTGCGCTGGTATGAACACACGCTTGTGTGAACCTCCCAGTGCAGTGGTGTGAACAGTGAAGATTAATACATTATCAGCGTTGCCACCTCTACCGATTTTTCGGTAGATTTACCGATTTAGCCTTTTACTTTACGATATACCGAATTACCATAGTTTTCTACCGATTTTTTTTTCGATATAAACTTTTTTTGATACGCCTCGTAATCGCGAAAAAAAAAACACCATAAATAAAATATTTTTTTCATGTAAGATCCTTTGTAGAATAAAAATTTTATTTCAAGCCATTGTTTTTAAAAGTGTATTATTATCTCTTGGATTTTGCGATATACTCAGCCAGCAGCCGCAAGCGGCATTAAAGATCAAGCTATTATAAACCCTGAGGTTTTTTTTTATTATATTATCTACCTAATAGGGACCTATTGCAATAAAGTCAGGCACAAATTATGCCGGGCACTATATTGACAGTTTCACATTATAAGAACAGCTTTCTTCTTTTAAAATAAGGCCATTGTGTATTATTAGAGCCGGAATTAATAGTGACGCTACAATTAATGGAAAATAAACGACTGGGTTTCTAAAAACGACTTTGGTATGCCAATTTTGAAAGATCAACTGTCAGTTTTTAATGCGAAACTGTCAATATAGTGCCCGGCACAATTTGTGCCTGGCTTTATTGCAATATGTCCCTAGTATGTACCTAATTTTTTTATTTAATTCTTAATTTTGGTATTTTGTCAGTAAAAACAAATCGTAGAAATACAATTTACCTACTAAATCAATCCAAACTATCGATAGTTCTCCAGCACTGCTTGCTGAGATGATTAAAAAAGCTACCGAAATCTACCAATTTTTCTCGAAGCCTTCTACCGAAGACCTCAGGGTCGAGGGTCGCAACACTGTACATTATATATCCAGTAGTATAAACAGTAAAATGTCTCGCTCGTATGAAAACGGAAAAGAGGCGTTAATCTTCTGCATTTCGTCAAATGGTAAGATTTAGGGAAATCACCGGGAATTACTTAGTTTTACTTCGTTGTTTGTTGTAAATATTAGTACCATTTGATCTTGTGCTTTGTAAAATGGTAAAAACCAAGAAGTATTTAATTCTTGCTCCCAGAAGTAAGTTTGGAAGGCAAGTCTGACAACGAAATGGAGACACCTGAAAAAGTTGCAGTAAACCATGTTTTGGAATCACTTAAAGTGGTTACATTATAGTTAGAACCAAACAATATAGAATCGTTTTCAAGCGAATAACTAGTAATTACTAGTATTTACCACTGCCGTTCAAGCGGCCTTGGTAAAACCACTCCTTGAAGAGTGACGTCATAAATGAGCCCTTTGGACGTCATCGTTTATTACCGGTAATTACCACACTTTTGAGGAAGGTTATTGCGTTTTCTAACCTCACAATCATTTGTTTTGTTTCTTTTTCGGAAAAATGTTCTGTGAATTTTTGAAATGAGTGAAATTTATCATGTGTGCCTCAATTATGAAGGAAAATTGTACAAAGTGATGGCCTCCTCTATATTGTCTTGCCAAAATTTTATTTTCATCAACCCTTGGCTTACTCGAATTTACCCAATGTGGACTGATACATAAAATATCATAAAAAAAACAGTATCATTGTAGTCCTCTAACCACAGTTTATCATACTTATATTTTTTCCAAATTATGCCCTTTTCGAATCAAATACGCCAGTATTTCAGAGTCGGTCGAGTAGAACTTAAGTTCAATAATGGCAAGAAGATTATTATTCATCTAAACTAAAACCAACTAAACTTCTTTAAAAAATCGCAAAAAGCAACAACAAACAATAACCGGTTATAAAAAAAGCTATTCAAGCGGCGTTTCTGTGGTAATAGGCAAAGGGCCTTAACAGCTGATTTTTAATGTCAACCAAGGGATAACCAGAGGTAATTACTAGTTATTCGCTTGAAAACAGCTTAGGTGTTAGTGATCTAGAGAGACAGAGAAGAAGAGCCTAAGAAATATTGAGACCGAGCAGTAGCCACTCATTGGTCAGCTAGATAAGTTCGGACTAAAATAACATCGTATTTTTCCTAATGATATGTAAATTTTGAAGTTTCATAAAATTGTAGTATTTGTCCATACTTTAAATTGTCACTTTCAGCAGAAATTTATAGATTTCCTCTAAATTGCAAATAATGCAAGGACCTAAAACCATAAACAACAAGTAAAATTATAGAAAGAAAAGTTATAAAAAAAAATTTCTTCGGCTGGGACTCGAACCCGGATCTCTTGCTCTGTACGCAAACGCTCTTTCATTAAGCCACCAAAGATCATACATACATTTTCGGAAAACTTTTACCCATGCATGCGTGTGGTGTTTCAATACAAGAACGAGAAATTCTCAAGGTATAAACTCGACCAAGGCATTCAACTGATTTCTATAAGAAATAGTCCTTAAGAAAATCCCGCAGCCCACGAGAAAGACCGGCCCGGGCGCGGAAATATCACGTGACCGTAGGAGGCTCACAAAAAAACGCCTCACGGCCCGCTGTCATTATAAAACATGTGTGTGTTCAGTTTTGGTATGTTTGTTTACGTCGATTTTTTTTTAATTCGGGCACGAATTTTATGTGAATTTTATCACAGTTATTAAAATAACGCAGCCCACGAAAAAGACTTTAGTGGGCTGCGTTAAAATAATTAATGGCTAATGAGTAAATTATAAAGAAAATATGATAAACAATGCCGCGAACGTGTAGTTAGTGTTGTTCCTTGTCGGTCCAACTATAAAACTGAAACCTAATATGTTGCAAACGGGAAAGAAGTGGTAAAAGATAAGATCTTGGATAAGGTTGATCAAGTAATAGACATCCTTAGTGACATTTTCGATAGTGAGAGTGAAAAATGTGTTCAGTTGTCATTTCTTATTGAACAATTAGGTCTCTTGAAAAGGTAACCTGAGAATCGAAGATATGGTGGATACACTTTAATGTTGGCTTCATCTTTGTTTATCCAGTCATCCATTGCATACACGTCAATTTACAATTCTAAGGTAATATGTCTTTCGCACCCTCGCAATATTAAAAAACTGAGTTGTAAAATATTGTTAACAGATAGTAATCTCTCTGGTAGTGTGAAATATTTAAAAAGTAAGATACAGCTTTTAAAAGAACATGAGTTGGTAGTTAACTTACACTTTAATGAAATATATATTAAACTTTGTGCTGGGTAATTTTTCGAAAAATTATTGACGGCCACTACATTCACTTTTTTCTTTTTAATAAATTATTGTGAAATGTTTTATATTGAAAATTTTTCTTCAGATAACTCTAGCGAGTGTTTTTGTGGAGAAAAACTATTGTCAAAGCTTGTAAAAATTAGTTTAAGGGCATGTAAAGTTTTTTAAAATAATTTTATTAAAAAGCACAATGATTTAGTGTCTGCTAATAAATCTTTGAATAAGAACTCAGACAAAGATGATGACACCAAAGAAAAATTAAAAAACTAAAAGCTTAGGTTTAATATGTCCAATTTTGAAAGATTTGTATAGATTTGAAGTTACTAACGATATTATGTACCTAATATATGTACCTGAAGATATTAGAGTGCAAATTTTGTATAATTTTTTATTTTATAGATTCAGTTCTTTTATCCATAATAAACACATATATCAGCAAAATATTTTTTAAAATTTTTGCCTATAAAATAACAAAAATTTTTTGTTAATTTATTTAAATTGTGTAAAAACATATAATATATTAAGCAATACAATAAGAATCCTGGGACTCCTAAGATCACGTGACCGCCGACTTCCTTATAATGCGCCATGGCCGGTCTTTATCGTTGGCTGCGAGAAAATCCATTGGCAGTTATCGCGGGCTCCGCGCTAGATTGATCCGGCCCTGATATTTACATTTCATTGTAGAAATATACAAACCAAAACTGTTTCTCGGCATTTATAGCTTCATGCAAAAATGTATCTAATCTTCTTAATACGATTCTTCCACCCATTATTCAAAATTCCTCCGACAATGTTTTAACTTAAGCCTCCGAATCTTGGTCATCTTTATGTGAATACAAATTTTCGTCAGAGAGTTTTTCAAAACAAAAGCATCTAGATGATAAATTATGTAGTTTTTATAGATAAAATTTTAACCGAATCTAGTGACCCACTGAAAAAGGCTCGTCTTATTGCAATTCAAGAAAAGGAAAGTGGGACATGGCTCAATACTCTTCCTTCTTCCGCTTTGGGAACACATTTAGATGATACAACTTTTAGAATATCCATAGCTCTTCGCACTGGTCAACCTGTATGCCAGACCCATACCTGCTCTTGTGGTGAATCTGTTCTTTCAAATGGGCATCACGGCCTTTCTTGCCGCCAGAGCGCTGGTAGGTGGTCTCGCCACAGCAGCCTAAATGACATTATTAAAAGGGCACTTGTTTCCGCGGGCGTTCCAGCTATCCTGGAGCCTTCAGGAATTTGCAGGAATGATGAAAAAAGAGCTGATGGTCTAACCTTAGTTCCTTGGAATAGGGGTAGGCCATTAGTATGGGACGCCACTTGCTCCGATACTATGGCTAATTCATACATAAATTTAACATCAAAAAAAGCGGGAGAAGCGGCAAAAATAAGGGAAAAAATTAAAATAAACAAATATTCAGAATTATCTCAAAATTATATTTTTGTTCCTTTTTCTGTAGAGACTTTTGGACCTTGGGGGGAAAAAGCTAAAAATTTTGTCAAAGAACTTGGTGCCAAAATCGAATGTAAGTCCCACGAACCTAGATCAACCTCATTTTTGATTCAGAGGTTAAGCCTTGCCATTCAAAGGGGAAATGCAGCTTCAGTCATAGGAACCATTCCCGACATGCAGCAGTTAAACGAAATTTTCAATCTTTAAATGTGTGCTTGGGGATGTATGCTTGCGTGTGTGAGTTTAGAGTTTAACTTTTATTAATTTTATTTTTATTGTTTATTTCTTGTTTTATACCTATTTAATGTTAAAATAAATGTTTTTTAATTAACAAAAAAAAAACTGAAAGGGTAATAACAACTGAGGATAGAGATATTAAAACAAATAAGATGTAATGTGTATTTTTGCTTTATTTTCTAATAAACAAGCTCATATAACCTTAGTAAACATAATAACGGTAACTCAAAACGACGCGTAAACGCATCAAGATAAAAAAATATTATTGAATTGCAAAAGAAACAGACTTACATTTAAATTTATTTTACTTAGTTAAAAACTAACGAAATCACATACATGCTAAACACAAAATCTATTTTTTCATATCTCTGTTACCTTTGCAAATCATAATATATTAATTATAAGTACAAAATAAATCAAATTTATATAGTCTTCAATTGGAAGGTATATTTTGTAAAACAAAAGTTTGTGATGATGGAAACCATATTTCTGAAATGAAGATTATTAAAATATAATGATTTATAAATTCCAAATTTATTCACATTGGGTTTTAGTACAGTGTTGCCATTTAAATTAAAAATAAACTATTTTTGCAGAGTATAATTCTTTTTATTTTAAATTGAATTGAATTGAACAGCAGCACCGTAAAATGGAGGAATAGTATGCATGTAAATATTCTTTTGTGTGGAATTTTGGCTTCTAAATTGGAAAAGCCAATAGTTTTTTTTTTAAATTGGTAATAATATTTACATGTTAGTTGATATACGTACCGCGTAGTGGAAAAGTTTTTTAATAAATTTAAAAATATATAACAAATTAGGGATGATCTTTTTGCTTATTAAAAATTGAGATTTATTGTCAGACCAACTTGACATGTGAGCTAAAAAAAAACGATATATATTTTTAACTAAATTCTAGTTAATAAAATTTTTGAAGTATCGTCAAATATAATGCAAAAGGTAACCTCCTAAATGGAAATGTTTCTAATCTACATATACCGGGTGGGCACAAAAAGAACCGGTCAATTTTTTTAAATTATAACTTTTGAAGTATACCATCGATTTTAATGGGACAAACTGCACTTGCCAGATAATTAATCAGAGTTTTGAATAAATATATTAATTTCGTCCGCCATCTTGAATTTTAAGATGGCGGACGGAATTAAAATGTATTCTTCAAAGATGCTCGTTTATTCTTTTGTTGCGAACTTTTTTTAATTATTTTTTTAAATCAGTAAAAATGCTGCATTCTTGGCACGCACAACAAGGTACCAGTCAGCAAAATTGGTTTAGTGATTCTAAAAAAATTATTTTTGTTTCAACCATTGTTTTGAATATTATACGATTGCCTTGCCGATTTTGATGAAATAAAAAGCGTTCTGGTGAGAATTAATTGATTTTTAAAGGTCATCGTCAAAATTTACAGCCATTTTAAAATTTTAAATAGCGGACAGAATCATACTTGATTCTTCAAAACGGCGTGTTTATTCGTATTTTCTGAAAATGTATTTTTTGATTTTATAGAAAAGCACTATTTTTGCCCCGCACAATGGGACAGGTTGTCTGATAAACAAAACAAAAGAAAATATAAATAATTAGCAAAGTAATGTTGGGTTTCGTTTTTAATTTTGTGCCGTTTGTTTTCCTGATGTGCTTGAATTCTTGTTTTGTTGTTCCAATGTACGATCTAGTCTGATGGTCTGATGAAGACAAAAACCATTGTCGAAACGTTACCGATGGATTAAAACGTATATTTACCAGAACAACAGTGTCCTTATTCCCTCTAAATTTACGTGTAATTGAATTGCAAGGACGTGATAAGTTTACCAAATATGGAACCTGGGGGTAGTTTCATTGGGATGTTTTTTATTTCATTAAAATCGGTTCAGTATTAATGAATTTATGAAGAAATAAATGCAGACATGATTAGCAAAGCAATCGTATAATATGCAAAACAATGGTTGACACAAAAATATTTTTTTTAGAACAACTAAACCGATTTTGCTGACTTATACCTTGTTGTTCGTCGCTAGAATGCGGCTTTTTTACCAATTTAAAAAAATACTAAACTATATTCGCTACAGAAGAATAAACGAGCATCTTTGAATTTCGTCCGCCATCTTGGATTTTGAGATGGAGGACAAAAATATATTTGGTCAAAACTCTGATTAATTATATGCCAAGTGCAGTTTGTCCCATTAAAATCGATGGTATAGTTCAAAAGTTATAATGAAAAAAAATTGTTCGGTTTTTTTTGGCCCACACGGTATTTCGCTTTTGTGATGACTTTGAATTTCTAATAATCTTGTAACGGAGACCGATATTGTTTTCTATCATGGAAAAATGGTCATATTTTACATTAAAGTTTCTTTGCATGTACCTAGCATTATAAATATTTTTTTATTTTAATCTTATCTCTTATTTTTACCAAAAACTGTTTTAATGTAAAAAAATAATAAATATAAATTGAAAAAATAGTCCATTTCTTAAAGTGGAGTTTGCAAATTACAAAGAAAAACTGAATATCTTCTCCACTAAAGTCTTTATTGTTTCGGGTTTTATTTAGGACATGTTTCAAGTCTAAAAAGACCCATCATCAGCTAAAACAAGTTAAACAAAGAAGTGTAACTACATCCGAAGCAACTTTAGTGCATATTAAATAGATTAAACCGATACCCCCTTAAAATGTAACATACCTTTCAAAAACCTTCAAAAGACCCTCGTACCCCCAGCAAGCTAATGCGAGGGTTCAAATAGATGCTATTACTAGTTGAAAATCCAGCGAAAAAGAGGTATCCTGAACAGGAGTGGGAAGTGGAGACATTGGCGTAGCTAGCCTTGCTTTTCAGGGGGGGGGGGCGTGGCCCCGGTCTATCTTGAACAAAAAACAAACATAGGTTTTAAAGAGTCGTGCAAAGTGTGCAATGAATAAAAAAAATACGCGAATTAAATGTTCTAATATTTTAATATAACAAATTTAATAATACATTTACCAACTTATTTATATGTATACACAGGAAGTATGTAATTCAGCAATTCTACAAAGAAAGTTTTCTACGTCGCTGACTGAAAGCGTCTACCACACTGTCTAAGTCGACCTCAAAATCTTTTTCTATGAATAACAATGACAAACCTGAGTGTCTCTCTTGAGTCATAGTTGTTCTAAGCCAATTAAAAACTCTCCTCATGGCAGAGAAAGACCTCTCGCAAGTTGCACTTGAAATTGGAAGAATACTCGCTACTTTAAAAAGTTGGTAGAGGTTTGGATAGGTGTTTTCTGCTATATGTTGTTTGATAGAATCATGACCAACAGTTTGATTTAACCGAAAAATACAATTCTTTAAAACGGTCATTTCTGCTCTTAGAGTAGAAGTATTAATATTAAAAATTCCCGGTATTGCTCGACGAATTTATTCCATTTAACGACGTGGGAAAACTTAATATGAAAATGCTTATGAAATTGTCACCAAAATCGGAAAATTTTCATAAGACACTAAACGCTAACCTCAAAAAAACTAAAAAGATTATTATATTTATTTTAGAAAAACAGTTTAAAAAGGTCTTTTATAACCTTACGACATCTACAACCCGATTTCGGAAACAGAGAGGAAAAGGTCGCTGTCTTTATTAAATGCGAAATTTAACTTACACTTCTATAATATTTTACAAGATGTCGCCAATATGTATGAAATATTCAACATGCATAATTGTTTAAATTTAAAAAATATTTTCGGGAAATTGCATAAGTGCAGAAAAGTTACCGATAATTTAAAGAGAAAAAGCCTAATTCCGCAAGACAAGGGCTTTTTCCTGAAATGTAAACATTATCTGAATGATTTTAAATTTTAATGCACCTATTTTATTTGAATATTTCCCGAATAATAATAGAAAAGTATGTATTTTCAGCGTCATGTTCTTTTACTAGTAGTCGGTAGGGGAGGCCTAAAATATCTTAGGGGGGGCCTGAGGGACTTCAGGGGGGGCCAGGCTTCCCTGGCCCCCCTAGCTACGCCAATGAGTGGAGAATTCTGTAATTTAAAAGATATAGAGTTTCATTAAAGATAAAGGAATTTTAAATTTTAATATTTGTCTTTTCAGAGTGATCAAATATATCTTACCACATTTTTTTTGGTTGAAGGCACGAGTGCTTTCAACCAAAACCAAAAAAAAAAACAAAAAAAAATATAAATAAATATAATATAAGAATATATTTGATCACTCTGAAAAGACAAATATTAAAATTTAAAATTCCCTTTATCTTTAATGAAATTCTATATCTTTTAAATTACAGAATTCTCCACTTCCCTCTCCTGTTCAGGATACCTCTTTTTCGCTGGATTTTCAACTAGTAATAGCATCTATTTGAACCCTCGCATTAGCTTGCTGGGGGTACGAGAGTCTTTTGAAGGTTTTTGAAAGGTATGTTACATTTTAAGGGGGTATCGGTTTAATCTATTTAATAATATGCACTAAAGTTGTTTTGAATGTAGTTACACTTCTTTGTTTACCTTGTTTTAGCTGATGATGGGTCTTTTTAGACTTGAAACATGTCCTAAATAAAACCCGAAACAATAAAGACTTTAGTGGAGAAGATATTCAGTTTTTCTTTGTAATAAATATAAAATATACCGACCAAAGATATATATATATAAACTTGATTTTCATTTATCCAAAAAAATATACATTTAATTTATAATAAAGCACTGTTTGGAAATAAATACAATAGAATTTATTACAATGTACAAAATTAGAACATATTGGGTTAATGATGTTCGTTTCCAAATCAAGATAAGGAACCACGTTTTGTACACTTACTTGGTTTGCACTGGTAACTTTTACGCACAAAATTGGCAGTCATACAAATAATACATTTTATATGGACCTATTTTTTAAATTAACACTTATACTGCGTTTATACAGGACTAAACTAAAAATCAAACAAATTAAAACAAAACTAAATAAAAAAGTAAACCTTATGAAAAACGGGTAGGGGACAATTCGCCGCGGCCGATTCGCCGCAGCCGATTCGCCGCGGGACAATTAGCCGCGCGGACATTTTGCCGCGAGATTTTTTATTTTATGTTACCATTTCATTCATATAATATATTTGTTTATTTATTTGATCATAACTATTTTAAAACTTTCCAACTAGGTATTTGGGGTTAGTATACAATTTAACGATTTTTTTTATTAGAAAAATAAATAAAATGGCGGATACAAAATGGCGGATTTCTCCATTTATGAACCGATATGCATCAAACTCGGAACTTTGGGGTGTTTCAGGTCGCTAATTATGATTTCTAACTTAAAATAAAAAAAAAACAAAATGGCGTATCCAAAATGGCGGACTTTCCCATTTATTAACCAATATATGCATCAAATTGAGAGCTAAACTTAAAATGAAAATGGCGGACTGTCCCATTTATGAACCGATATGCATCAACTCGGAACTTTGGGGTGTTTCAGGTCGCTAATTGTAATTTCTAACTTAAAAAAAAAACAAAACAAAATGGCGTATCCAAAATAGCGGACTTTCCCATATATGAACCAATATGCATCAAATTCGGAACTTTGGGGTGTTTTAGGTCCCTGATTATGATTTCAAACTTAAACTTAAAAAAAATCAAAATGGCGGTTCCACAATGGCGCACTTTCTTATTTATAAACGGATTTGCCTCAAACTTAAAGGAACTGCCATTTTAATTTTTTGAAATTTTAGTTAAAAATAATAATCAGCGACCTAAAAGATCTCAAACTTCCGAGTTTGATGCAAATCGGTTCCTAAATGGGAAAATCCGCCATTTTTGATCCACCATTTTAATTTTTTTAAATTTAAGTCAAAAATTGTATTAAGTTACCCTAAGCGCCGTGATGTTTCAAATTTGAGGCAAATCGATTTATTAATAAGAAAGTGCGCCATTGTGGAACCGCCATTTTGATTTTTTAAAATTAAGTTAAAAATAATACTCAGCGACCTGAAAGATCTCAAAGTTCCGAGTTTGATGCAAATCGGTTCATAAATGGGAAAATCCGACATTTTGGATCCACCATTTTCATTTCTTTAAATTTAAGTCAAAAATTGTATTAAGTTACCTTAAGCGCCGCGATGTTTCAAGTTTGAGGCAAATCGGTTCATAAATAGGAAAATCCGCCATTTTATTTATTATATAAATATCATAAAATAAAAAATCCCGCGGCGAATTGTCCCCGCGGCGAATCGCCCGGCGGCGAATTGTCCCGCGGCGAATCGGCTGCGGCACATCGGCCGCGGCGAATTGTGTCATCCCCTTATGAAAAACACTGTTTGCCTTTACGCATACACAAATCTTTCGCAAGCTATTTTTTTGAGGTCTTAAAAATGGTGTTATCAGATTTTTGCTATACCCCGTGGTTTCGCTAGTACAGGAAGATTTTGAAAAAAATGAATTTTTAATAATCGCTTATATCTCGCTTATTTTGCAAGATATATTTATTCTGTAAAAACCTTTTTATGACAACTTTTTTAGAAGAAAATAATGACATTGTCGGTTTTTTAAATATTGTTTAGATTTTGAGATATGGTATTTATCATAAAAAAATTAAATACGGACCTGGATTTTTTTATTACTATTTTGATTGGTTTCCTATTATTATTATCCTGAAATGATAAAACTTTAATATTTTTTTAATTTAAGGTTAAAAATATATGTAATATTTTTAAAAAAATTAGTCCGAACCTGGAAATTTCCAACGTAAATATAAATTAAAAATTTCAAGACACACTAGTTAAACGTTTTTTAAAAGATTCATAGATGAAGTAAAGAACGTTAAAAAGTTACAAAAATAATATCATTGTAATTATTTGATGGTACCACATCAACTCATGAAATTTACTTCAACACGGAAAAACAAAAGCGTGGAACTGACATTGTCATTTTACTTCTCATTTTTGTGAATGGCCCACTTAAAATTACTCTTAACTGGCTAGAAATATATCCAGATTTTGAAAATGTGAATTCATTATTAACGCAACAAAATCCCAATATTTAAATGGCAGAAATAACTTTTGTATTTAAAGTTTTTCCCTTTCACAATTGAGTAAACAGAGGGAGGAAATTTATGGTGAATCAACCGGTACTATACAGTGTGTCCCAGGATAGAGTTGACAAGAGGAAAAAATCCTTTATTTTTGATTTTAGAAAAAAAACTCCCACTATATAAAAAATTCTTCTTGTTGAAAAATTAAGATTACCATAATAAAATATTTGATTAGATGAACAGGGTATTGTCAAACTAAGAAACATGTAATGTAATGTAATTAATAAAAGGAAATAAATCTTTATTTTTAATTTCTTAAAAGATATCACTCTTTATAAAAAAATTCTGCTTGTCAAAAAACTGAGATAACGATATTAATGGATGATTCTACAAAAATGGTGCTGTGGAGTGGGAATGCATATTTCTCAAACACAGACTGCAAATGAGGCATAGTTTTAGTTACATGATTTAAAACGAAATGTTTTCTTTATGGAGCATTTGAGTTTAATGTATAAAAAAAATTTATAATTTTTTTTATTACAAAGCAAATACCTCATTCCTCTGGTGTAGTCCCAAACCAAATATTAAAAACTAAAATTTAAAAAAATATCCTCATAAATAATATTTAACCAAGCCTTAACTATTTATCACAAAATTGATAAAACTTAAGTTTGCATTCCTATTTTTGAAAATCCGAATTTACCTCTTCTCCGGAAAATTTTACAATTTTAAACGTGCTCCATTTTTAATAACACAATAATTGTGAATACCACCGGTTAATTTCTAGAGAAAGAGACGGCCCTGGATATCTAATTTACTTGTGAGGGTGACAAGTTGTGACAGATAATGTCAACTTTAGTTTGGTTTAAGTTATAGATCTTTTTATTTTCGGCAGAAAATTAGTTTTTTTCGGAGAAATCAAAAAGGAACGCTTTAATTATCATCCCTCTGGTAAGTAAATATTCGACTGATATCAATAGTATAATTTTTTTGTTGATTGTTTTAAAATTATAAGTATAGCAACTTTGTTTCTATAAAACTTAAGTTGAGTAGTCTAAATAGATTTTGATTTAAATTGGAAAACCATTAAAAAACTCATTCCTCTGGTACTCATTCCTCTGGAATTTGTATGCAATAATTCCTAAAATTCGGGAAAATAAATGTTTCTTAGCTTACACCTAATTAGTTACATAAATTTAAAAAAAAAACAATTATTTACTGTGCTGTACTGTTATTTAAAGGCAATGACCAAAAATGATATCCATATAGCCCACTTTTGGTAGAATCATCCTAGTATCTTTGATTGGAAGTACAGGGTGTTATCGAATTAAGAAACATAAGATAATCCAAGAGGAAGAGGGTCGTATTTATTCAGTAAAATAAAACAACATAAAATAAAAGTACAAAATCTAGGAAAACAAAATTTATACAGGTTTGAATTTTTAAAAGTTAAACTTTTGATGAAAGCAAAAAGGAGCAAAATGTAAAACAGCTATTCTACATTAATTTGATAACACCCTGTACATCTAATTAAAGATTTTATTATGGTAATCTTAAAATTTCAACAAACAAAATTTTTTATAGAGTGAGTTTTTTTTCGTAAAATCAAAAATATAGGATTTTTTCTTCTTGTCAACTCCATCCGGGGAAACACTGTATGTTCTTAATTAGTACATTCCTTCTCTTCTATCTTCAACTGGAAATGAGCGTTCCAAGTTCGAAACGTGTACTAAATCAACTGACCTTTTAAATTTTTTTAAAAGGTTTTTCTTTGACTTCTTTTTCAACTTTAGAAGGAAATAACAAAAAAAATTACTTGAGAAAACAATAAGGAACTAATCAGTTGCATGAATTAAAATTATAAAATATAACTAAAGTTAGCAAATTTATTTTCTTTTACTTCGATCATGTATGAACTCAGTATAAGTCTGTAAAGTAAAAACAGTCTAAATTTATTTATTTTTCTTGCTAATAAGAAAATAAAATCTAAATTAGGCAACAAACTTTTTTATATACAAAACCAACATTGCCTATATAGATGATGTCCATATAAATTTCGTAATATTTTCCTATTTATGACATACATTTATTTATACTGCTTTATATGTAAATATATAATTGTAAGATATATTAATTTGTAAGAATAACGGACGCATTTGTAGGTAACTATTTGAATGAAGTTGTATTTAGTTTCTGGTACTATGTAAAACATTAATATATACAACAAAACACATGAGGCTAAGATTGAGGTTAACCTGCATACGGCGAAAAATAAAGCAGCATTCCAAACTTTTTGTGAATTAATTATAACATTTGCAACAATCCGATCCAAAAATGGGTGATAGAAATTTGATAGAAAAACATTTACCTAGTCAAAAGTACATTGTCAATAATAAATTAACAATTGATAAAAATAAAAAAGACACTTTGTATGAATAGAAACAAAATTTCGGACTTCCATTGTCTTTATTTATTTTAAACACGGCGTTTCGGTTAGTAAGTATCTCTAACCATTTTCAAGTGTAAACTAAACAATCTAGTCTCTAGGCTACTACTTATACTACTTGGTGTGTAGTCAGATGTGACGCCACGCCCTTTTTTTAAAATCTTAAGGCGCTTGTTTTCCTTAAGGAGTGGTTTCTATATGTTTGGTATGTCCGTACTTAATTGACTGAAAACTTCTTTATTCTGCATTATAAACGCAGCTTTAATAAACTTTCGTTTTCGCCAATGTTCAAAAGAGCGATATTTAAAACGGCGACATTTAAAACAGCGACATTCAAAAAAGCGACATATTAAAACGGCGACATTTAAAAGGGCGACATATCAAAACAGCGACATCTAATAAAAACAGCGACAGATCAAAACAGCGACATTTAAAAGAGCGACATATCAAAACAGCGACATTCAAAAGAGCGACATATCAAAACAGCGACATTTAAAACAGCGACAATTCAAAAGAGCGATATTTAAAACGGCGACATTTAAAACAGCGACATTCAAAAAAGCGACATATGAAAACGGCGACATTCAAAAGGGCGACATATCAAAACAGCGACATCTAATAAAAACAGCGACATATCAAAACAGCGACATTTAAAAGAGCGACATATCAAAACAGCGACATTCAAAAGAACGACATATCAAAATAGCGACATATTTAAAAGAGCGATAATTCAAAAATCAATATTAAGCAACACTTAAAAAAAGTGTCTTATGACTTGCCACACCCGGTATTTCAGTAAAGTTTATAGTAACAACGATACACTAAGACAAAAATCGTCAAATTAAGCCACTGCCAGTCACTTTTAATCAACTTTAAAATGGAAAGGTCTTTGCAAAATAACAAACCGATTCTATACCACGAGGGCTATATGTTCGGTTCGGTTCGGTTTAATTCGGTTCACACACTCTAGGATCCCGGGAAAAAAGTCAGAAATTTTTTTTTTTTTTAATGTCGCTGTTTTTATTAGATGTCGTTCTTTTGAATATCGCTGTTTTGATATGTCGCTCTTTTAATATGTCGCTCTTTTGATATGTCGCTGTTTTAACATGTCGCTGTTTTAAATGCCGCTGTTTTAATATGTCGCTCTTTTAAATGTCGCTCAAATGAGACCGCTGTTTTGAATGTCGCCGTTTTAAATATCGCTCTTTTGAACCGGAGCCCAAAACTTGAGCTTCTGACCATTGAATCCTGTGATCATTTAACCATGCATGATCTGCTAAACCGGATTTTTCAATATCCCCTAATTGGGTACTTTTTAGATGTTTATTTACTCTAACCTGAAGAGGGCGTTTCGTTTTACCTACATATGTTTTACCACACTCACACGGGATTTGGTAAATACATTCCTTATTATTTGTGGGATTTTCTGGTTTTGTTTTAGTTACAAAACTCCTTATTATTTTCCGATGAGAATACTGTTTTTATATTATAGTGTTTGGCATAAGACGAATATGTTTTCTGGAATCCCTTGGGTTGTTATTAACATTCCATATGTTCAAGGGAATATTGAAAAATTCGTTTTAGTGCATCATGCATGGTCAAATGATCACAGGATGGTCAGAAGCTTAAGTTTTGCATTGGCGAAAACGAAAGTTTATTGAAGCTGCGTTTATAATGCAGAACAAAGAAGTTTTCAGTCAACCAAGTACAGACATACCAAACATATGGAAACCACTTCTTAAGGAAAACAAGCGTCTTAAACTTTAAAAAATAAGGGTTCGGGGCGTCACACCTGACTCCACACCAAGTTGTATAAGTTTAAACGGTTAGAGATACTTACTAACCGAAACGTCTTGTTTAAAATAAATAAAGACAATAGATGTCAGAAATTTTGTTAATAATAAAGACAGTTTAGTAGGAGAACAACTAATAACAAATATATTTAAAATAAAAAAAACATCTGACAGTTTTGTTTTCTGCCAAATGCTTAGAGTTTAAGATAAAACTGAAATTTCTATCCTAATCTGAACCGAATTAACGAGACATGAACGACATTATCCTAACCTACACTGGTAGTCAATAATTTAGCAACCATCTAAAACTGTACGAAAATCCTACCTTAAACTAACTAAAAAAAATGACCGTAGCACTTGAGAAATAGTTTTCAAATACACCACTAGTTTTTTTGGGAATGGGACAATTTGCCGCGGCCGATTCGCCGCGGCCAATTCGCCGCGGCCAATTCGCCGCCGGGCAATTCGCCGCGGGGACAATTCGCCGCGAGATTTTTTGTTTTATGATATCATCATTTATTATTTAGCTTGACTTCATATAATATATTTTTTATTTGTCTGATCCAAACTTTTTTCAAACTTTTTCAACTACGTATTTGGTATTAGTAATAAAATGGCGGATCCAAAATGGTGGATTTTCCCATTTATTAACTAATATGCATCAAACTCGGAAGTTTGCGATCTTTCAGGTCGCTGATTATTATTTTCAACTTAAACTAAAAACATCAAAATGGCGGATCAGAAATGGCGGACTTTCCCATTTATGAACCAATATGCATGAAATTCGGAACTTTAGGATGTTTTAGGTCGGTGATTGTGACTTCTAACTTAAACTAAAAAAAATCAAAATGGCGGTTCCAAAATGGCGGTTTTTCCCATTTATGAACTAATATGCATCAAAATGGCAGATCTACAATGGCGTACTTTGTTATTTATAAACCGATTTGACTCAAGCTTGAAACATTTTTTTTTTTTATTTGTCAAACACACTGTGTTTTTTTTTATTACAATCTAGTCAGTAAGACTAATTAGCAATTTTGTTTTAACTTAATTTACTAGAAAAGTCAGATTTAAACTTAGGGTTCACTCAACAGTTCTCTCCGCTTTGTTTAGTCTGTAACTCACAATTGTGTTGTGTTTATAGCATTATTTTGTTTTATGTGTAATTCACTTAGTTTACTAGCTCAAACGGCTTCACTCTTTTTAGTCGTCGAACTAGCATAGTATTGTCTAGAAGCTGAATTGCTTTCACATTCACATGCCGATGGAGTCTATCTTCATGGCTTTTTGCGTACTTTTTTATAGTCTCTGCTACAGTTTCGATTTTTAGATCTCGATGAAGGTCACTATTTCGAACGTACCAAGGTGCATTCACAATGTTTCTTAATACTTTATTTTGAAATCTCTGTACAACTAGAATGTTACTCTCTTTAGCACAACCCCATAGTTGAATACCATATGTCCATACTGGTTTCAGTATTTGTCTATAAAGCAGTAACTTATTATGAATTGTTAAATTGGACTTCCTTCCAATTAGCCAGTTCACTTTTCTATACCTTATCTCAAGTTCTTCTTTTTTTTTCTGAACATGTGCTTTCCAGCGCAATTTGGCATCAAGTGTCATACCTAGATATTTTGCCTGATTCGAATATGGTACTGGAATGTTGTTAATTTTATTTGTATGTGATTTATATTTTTGTTTGTAAGATCAACATGAATTGATTTGGTTTCATTTAATTTTATTCGCCACTTTGTGGTCCAACTGTGAATTTGGGTGACTGCATCCTGAAGTTTTTCTATGCATTTTTCAATAGATTTTTCTACCGTCAATAAACCAGTATCATCGGCAAATGTTGCTAAGTGACAATTTTCTGGCTTTGGGATATCACAAGTGAATAATAAGTATAGATAAGGGCCTAGTACGCTACCCTGGGGCACGCCTGCTTGAATTTCTCTTAAATTTGAGTATGAGCCTTCCTGTTTTACTCTAAAATGTCTATCAGATATGTATGATTCCAAAATATCCGAATATTGTTTTGGCAGAAACCTTTTTAGTTAAGCTTGAAACATGGCGGCGCTTAAAGTAACTAAATTCAATTTTTGACTAACATTAAAAAACATGAAAATGGCGGATGACTTGAAACCTTGCAGTGTTTAAGGTCATTCACTAGCTACAATTTTCGACCTAGGTTTTAAAAAATCAAAATAGTAGATTATAGATACGGTACCGGCCAAAAGTTGAGAAGCCACCTAAAATTGTATATAAAAACTATTCTGTACCGACTATCAAGGAACAAGTGGGGCATTTAAAAACGTTACTCCAGTTCTCAGTTTAAGTGTTTCGGCGATGTTCGATACAAAATCATTTAGTGTCAGTAAGTTTTTAATCAATTTATTACAAAATTTATTTATTTTTTAATTTTATTCCCAAGAATTACCAAATTTTCAATTATTTCCACGCGCGCACTTTACTTGCCTTTAGTGCTAAATTTAGAAAATCAGAAAAAATGCCAAAACAATATTTTGAATATTGGTTCATAAATGGGAAAGTCCGCCATTGTTGATCCGCCATTTTGATTTTTTTTGTGTAAGTTAAAAATAATAATCAGCGCCCTCAAGTTTGATGCAAATCGGGTTATAAATGGGAAAAGTCCACCATTTTAGATCCGCCATTTTGTTTTTTTTTATTTAAGTGAAAAATATTAATCAGCGACCTAAAAGATCGCATAGTTCCGAATTTGATGCATATTGGTTCATACATGGGAAAAGCCGCCATTTTGGATCCGCCATTTTGATTTTTTTTAGTTTTAGTAAAAAATAATCATCAGCAACTTTAAGGATCGCCAAGTTCCGAGTTTAATGCAAATCGATTTATAAATGGGAAAATCCGCCATTTTGGATCCGCCATTTTGATTTTTTAAAAAGTTTAAGTTAGAAGTCATAATCAGCTACCTAAAACACCTTAAAGTTTTGAATTTGATGCATATTGGTTCATAAATGTAAAAGTACGCCATTTTTGATCCGCCATTTAAGTTAAAAATAATAATCAGTGATCTGAAAGATCGCAAACTTCCGAGTTTGATGCATATTAGTTCATAAATGAGAAAATCCACCATTTTGGATCTGCCATTTTATTTATTTAAAAAAAAAAAATTTAATTGAATACTAACCACCAAATACCTAGTTGGAAAAGTTTAAAAAAAGTTATGATCAGACAAATGAAAAATATAATATATGAAGTCAAGCTAAATAAAAAATGATAATATCATAAAACAAAAAATCTCGCGGCGAATTGTTCCCGCGGCGAATTGTCCCCTACCCAGTTTTTTTATATTTAGCGTGGGATCAGATTTTTATAAAGTTTTACTTAGTTGATAAATTATTGGTCACTACTCTATAATAGCCTTAATAGCCTTACTTCTTGGCGAAAAAAAAAGACATTTACATCATATTATTTGCTATATGCAGATATTAAATTAAAATAAAAGTATTATAAAACAAAAAAGTTACAGTCTATAGTAAAGAGGAACATAAATTGGCAGTGTATATTTACAAAATTAGTATAATTATTTAAGAACTAACAGTACAAATAAAATAGAAGAAATGAGAAAATAAAGAAACAAATATGTCGTAAAAATGTAGATATTGTATAAATTAAGTCACTAATGATATTGGCAGTGTTGATTTTTTGGCAGTATTTACTGTTTACGGTATAAAGTGCAGTCTTTTTACTCAACACTTTGAGCAATCAACTGAGCTAAATTATGAATATGAATGCAGTTTTACAAATGTGTCCGTCTCTTACAATAACAAGGCAACTTACTCAGACTTATGTAGCGGTTTTCCGCAGAGAATTTTCGTGAAACATGACTTTTTAATTAGTAATTACATTAATTAAATTATATTGATGGATGATTCTAATAAGACAATTCTTAAAATAACACCGCTTTAGGATATTTTTAATTTACTTTTTAAGATTCAAGTGGTTTTCTGCCAAAATATATAAAACTAAGTGAAAATTAAAACCAAGAGCAAGGGATTGCATAATTAATACTGATGTTTCAGATTTTATTCGGTATAATTTATAGCCCAGTGAAATAAGGAAAAAAATTTCAAAAAAATACATGCAAGCTAAATTTTACTATACTTGTTCCTCAGCATCTGGGACAGATCCCCACATATTTTTCGCCAAAATTCTCCTTGAGCTTTCCTAGATATGAAACTCCAACACCAGTATTTACTAAGACCTTAAGACTTAGCATTGTAGACCGGGTTTAAGAATCAAGTCTATAGACTTGATACCGGCCGGTTTAAGTCTATTTTTTTAATACTCACAGGTCAAATAACTGCAAAAATTTGGTTCACCCTAATGTGCAATATGATACTAAGCATTTCTCAGAGAGTTTCATCTCATATAAATTCAAATTAACTTTAGAAATAAAGAAAAACCACATAAAAATTTTGTAACCAAATGTCATTTTTTATAAACTTAGTCCGTGCAGTCGTAGGATTCCCGTTAAAAATAGTCTTAAATTGTAGTACCACCCCTGAGGGGTGGTTTAAAGTTCGAAAAACAATAGAAATAATCCATGATTGACAAAAAACTTACATACAAAAATATTCAAAGCTAAATAATACATAAGTATATCTGTAGATGCATTACCGTATTAAATACGTATCAAGATTTAAATACTGTAAAAAGCACAAGATATATTAGAATCCCTTTTCAATTACTCATTCACTAAAACAATCGACCATCGGTTTAATCGTCGCTAACTTGTCTAAAAAATTAACATGTAAAATATAGCGGACAGCTGACACTGACTTACACCGTTTTTATTCGACATTTCCTAGTGACACTTGGAGGTTTAAATATGGCTACCATTGTTAAACCACAATATTTGATTATTTTTATTTATTTATAATCTTTATGTGGAAATAATGTCTTTGTAACAACAAAAAAAGATTTTTTAGAGATATTTTATATTTTATTTTTTAATTTTAATTCAACATTTTAAGTAACAGGGTAAGTAAAAAATAAAAAAAGTATATCTTACAATGTTAGGTTAGGTTTTTTGTTGATTTTATAGTTCAGTTTAGCGTTTTTTTTAAGTTATTAGGTATTAAGAAAGTTGCAAAAAACTGATTTTTAAGAGATTTGGAGCCTTATATCTAGCAAAGCTTACGGGATATTTGAATGAACCTATTTTTTTAGAGGATTGAGGATTTTTTCACATAATTTGACTAGACCATTAACAGAGGTTTTAAAATAAAAATAATCTTTTATATTTAGCATTTTAAACTAGGTACGTACAACTTTGTCGTTTTTTGCTTTTCTTGCTTAGGGACTTTTTAAGAAATAATTAAAATTCATTTAACTAAAATTGGCCAAAGGCCTTTTAAGGTGTAGTAAAATCAGACCGTATCTCAGAAATAAAGTAAAAAATATACAGATTAATAAGTACGATTATTTTTATATGTTTGCGAGTTTTCTAGTATGTTAAATTATACCGACTAAAATCTGAAACACCCTACAAGATCCTGATAGCTTGGCAACACACTATGTGTGAGCTGATAAAATTATTATATTTAAATTAAAATCAGGCCACAGTTATTTTATATTTAATTTTAGTGGTTAGGCAACATTGTAAAATACTAATAAGAGTTTAATTAACAAAAATAAATTGCCTAAATTTCAAAAAATCTCAGCCTATTTTGTACTACAATTCATTAAACAGTGCTCATGATAAAATAACGGTGCCTAATTTTAATATTTTTTATTCTAAATCATCACTTTAAAAAACCTCATTAACCGTAAAAATATCGGACACAAGTACATATAATTTATTTATTGTTATAACTAAAATAGTTTGATTATGGCTAGGAAAGGAAATACCTAACAATGTTTGGAAAGGGAAAGAACAGTTGTGTTAGTCAGACTGACAAAAAGACATCACAGCAATTCCTGTACTTGCATTGTTTTTCTCGTGCTAGATTAATTTATTGGGTTTTGTATTATTTACTTTGGTATTTTTTTATTTTTTAAACGAT
Organism: Aspidapion aeneum; assembly: GCA_963576565.1. Taxonomy (NCBI): domain Eukaryota; kingdom Metazoa; phylum Arthropoda; class Insecta; order Coleoptera; family Brentidae; genus Aspidapion; species Aspidapion aeneum. The sequence goes on from OY755040.1 coordinate 2,149,840, forward strand.
TTTAAATAATTTGATTTTTACTTTCAACGGTCATGCCATTTTATTTCAATATGGATTTGTGAGATTGATTAAAATTACTTAACTCCACATTATATGGCACGTGGAGGGCCACGCCAAGCGAGTGGGATGTGGAGTGTGAAGCCTGTAGGCGGCCACCAACCGATCGCGATCAGACGACGTTTACTCCACTGCCAAGTCTTGCGCCACGCAAAACTCATTTAAAAATGGTTCGTTATGCGTCGTCAGACCGTATGCACTTGGCGCGTTTCCGTTGAACTACCAATATTATGCAAATAAAGGTGCACTAAGGTTTGGATTAAGGTACACGGTAAAAAAAATTGTCTACAAAGAAGACACGTTATTTTCTTAAAGAAGTTGTTTTACCTTAAAACAATTTGTTTCGAATTAAAATATTTTTTTTAGACTTTATTTATTTTTCTTCTTTAAGTGTTTTGTTTCAGTATACTCCATTTTGTAACAAAGCAAATTGTCTTCATATAAGTAATATTTTGCTTCCAGAGAAAAGGGTGCCTTAGATTAATTCAGTTATATGAACCAATTTCTGTTTCACATTTCAATAAAAGGCATTTTTTGTGCTATATCAAGAAAATATTCTCTTGGTGAATAGGAAAGTAGAAATTATTTTACTTCAAAGCAATTTGCTTTGATCTAAGACCTTTTTTTACCGTGTACCTTTTTTATAAGATTCTTTAAATTTCGATTTTTTATAAAGGCTTCAGTAGGTTTAGTTATTTTAGTATCCTTTAAAAAAAACTTTTTAGAAATCTTTCCACAAAAAAGTTTAGTGAAATACAAAAATAAATGTTTATTTTATTTAGATTTTTGAATTTATGAAGATCTTTTCAAATCACCGCGGAAAAATCTCAGTAATCCCATAAAAGCCCATGTCAAAAATCACAGTGTGGTGTATTTCTTTGAAAAGCAAGATTAAAATGTGATTTTGATGGAATTGTCGCGTCTGTTATAGCGTCTCTAGAAAAAATCGTAAACATATTTTTTTTTCGTAACTTCCATTCATGTATCCGTTTATAGCAATCTACCTACCTTTCTTCTATATGGTTGTACAGGGTGTAAACGGTATGATTTACCATATTTTAATGGTTTTCAAGATATAGGATTTTTAAAGTTAAATGAGTGGAGGAAAACAGGGTTTCCAAAAAAGAAAATATGCCACCGCCAAATGATTATCTGGATAATTATGATTTAAAAATGTGGTGCTATTTTTTTTGTTAAAATTATAGTTTTTGCAAAGTCACCTGAAATGCTCCTAATACGGGGTTCTATCGATTTCATGAAATTTTGCTTCAATCTGCCCTTCAAAAGTTATCCAAATTCATATAAAATCTTCCTGGTATAATTTCAACCCTACCGACAGAGAAAAGGCGCGGCTCTTTGCGGTCCGAGCACAAAGTATTTGTTTTCTGACCGACCCAGCACAGGTGGATAGACGGCACCTGATTGGCAGATTTTTTTGAGATGCGCTTTTAATTGCTTTCGGGTGCAGAGTTAGAAAATAAATCAGTGTCGTTTCTGTAGGCGTAGGAATAGAAAGTTTTATTATCTATTTTTATTTCTTTGGTTTACGCCATAATTAAATGAAATAATTTTCATGAGTATATCTATCGTCGCCCATGTCACTTTCTTTAAAGGATATGCCGATGGTCGGCTTTAACCTTTGTTCAACTGACTTTGCAAAAACTATACCTCCAAAAACGGGGAAAAATTTCAACAAAATTAAACGTTTTATTTTCGCTTATATAAACTTTTAAAAAAATATCAATGTGACTTTACTGTTATCTCTACCTCATTAACGTATTAACGTTAATGCTCTACCTAAAGACTTGTTCCTAATAACATAAAACATCAACAAAAATATTGCGTTTTATAACAGTATAAAGTTTTTCTTGAAACAATTTGCCACATATTTTTTTAAAAATCTTTTTTATATCTAATTATTGTTCTCATTCTCATACACGAGTTCACCAGATTTTATATTTTTGCTGTAGTTTTTTAAATAGGTTATAACCAAAAAAGTTTAAAAAATCGTTTGCTTTCATGCTCTGCATCTCGCAAATAAAAGAGTTTTGACTCCCATGTTATATGAACGTTGTTCTTGTTTTGATCATACACCCTGTATAAGTATTAAAAATCAAACTACTTTAGTTACTACTATCGGATAGTATGCTTGTTACTGGACCTTTTTTTTTAACAGTTAATGAACATTTTTCTTGGCTGATATTTAAAAAGTATTAGATTTTTCAAATATTATAATGATAATAGTGTGGAATATACTGACCTCCTGTTTTAAAATACGGCTTAAAACGTAAATTAAATTATTTTTTTTTGTCCTTACCTTATATGTAAATGGTAACTGGTGAACTGCAGTTACATTTTAGAGAAATATGCTTTTAACAATTACAAAAAAAAATGCTAAAGATTTAATTAAAATTTTATAAATATACAAAAACGCTTCGAAGTTAACAATACAAAAAATGTATAATGTAGAAAATTTCAGTCTCCCGTCTCAGTCTAATAAGTGGATAATTTTTTTTATTAAACATAGGCAGAATAAGACAAAGAAATTTTTGATTATTTTCAAATAATACAAATAAGTAAATAAAAAAATAGATTAAACGCGGGAAGGGAGAATAAAAATCTTTGTCACAGTAAAAAAAAATGTTTTGTTTTTTGTTTTTTTTTAATTTGAAGGAAGTTCACGAGGTAAAAAGTTTTTACAAAAAAGTTTCACGGGCAAGACCTCAGAGGTAAAGGTAGCTTGGGGACGCGTTTCTGCCTCATTAGGCTTCATTCAGCCCGAGCATAACCATAAAATGGAAGGAGATGAAATGATGATGTGGATGTCTGAAAAGGAATATGAAATATGGTGTTTACTGAGGAGAGACCAACTGTCAATTTGCAGCTTCGGTCAGGGTTGCCTTAGTTTTAAGGCTAATTTTGACCTCGCGACGGAGGCAGATATAATCGGCTCCCAGAAAACAGCCTGAGCCCTGGATTTTTTAAATTTGAAGGAAATTCACGAGGTAAAAAGTTTTTACAAAAAAAGTTTCACGGGCAAGACCTCAGAGGTAAAGGTAGCTCGGGGACGCGTTTCTGCCTCATTAGGCTTCATTCAGCCCGAGCATAACCATAAAATGGAAGGAGATGAAATGATGATGTGGATATCTCATTTCATCTCCTTCCATTTTATGGTTATGCTCGGGCTGAATGAAGCCTAATGAGGCAGAAATGCGTCCCCGAGCTACCTTTACCTCTGAGGTCTTGCCCGTGAAACTTTTTTGTAAAAAATGTTTTGTTTCTTAGGCGACTTGGACTTGTTGAAAAAACCAAATGTACTTTTCTGTGTTTTTAGTTGTGGAGAATGACATATTAGTACCAAGAAAATTTTAAGAAATATTTTTAAATGCAGAAAGGGATACGCTAATAAAATTAAATAATTCTGATCTGACATGGCTGAAAGTTAAGATCATTTTCAATAAAATCGTATAATGCGGTCGTACGAACCCACAGTATCATAAGTAGTCCGCTTAAGGAGGGTCTAAAGTTGAGTAGAACAAATACGCCACGGAAAAAAATTTCTTTGTCTTGAGCTACATTTTTAAAATTGCACAAGTACTATCAAAATTTTTTAACAAATTAAATAATTATCTCAATTTTTAAAAATAAAATTTTGACAATTCTTGTGTGTTAAAAGCACCAACAAAAAGCTTAGCATATTTCAAGAAAAAGTAACTACTTTCAGAATTATTATTATACACATTGATTTTTTTAAATGGTAAACAATGATACAGAGAACATATATTTATTTTACAAATATTTGAAAAAATCTGGCAGTGTGGTGTACATACATTTATTTACGTACGTGTTGTTAATAAAAATCTTTTGTAAAATTCTGGCAGTATAAGTCTCTAGTGGCAGTGAAATATTGCACGTTTGCTCAGAAGAATTTTGCATCAATTATAACTAAAGCTATTTTAACGGAATTTATTATTTAATTATCTTTACTTCCAAAACCTGAATTTAGTAGAGGGAAAGTATTAAAATAAAAAAATCATGGTGACGCTCAAAATCTATCTAAAGGCGCGTTCTCACAAATCGATTTTAGTTGGTCAACTTTAGTGGATCAACTAAAATCGGTCAAGTTTTTGTTCAGACCATTGTCATGAACATCCGCTGTAGTTAGACCGTCTATTTCCATTTCCCGCGCCATCACATTTAAAGCATTTTATCTGGGATCTTTATTTTATAAATATCTGGTCGATGATTCCAAAGACAGTCATTGCTATTGTATAGTTCTTTAAATGTAAACATAACACCCTCTGACCACTTTGAACTCATTTTGTTTTGCTTTTAATGTAACAATAATTAATTTTTATTAACATTACTCTACAAAACAACAAAACTGCTGAAAGCGAAGAGCTGCCGAGTGCAAAACAAGATTCGACTAGTCTGAGAAATATTGATGACTCATAACTTGAATGATAACGTTTAATTGGATCAAACTTTTGTGGAATCGACAAAAGTTGACCGATTAAAGTTGAACCATATGTTCTCACAGTTCCTTTTATTCGAAAATCGATTCGTGAAAACGCGCCTTAAGTGTGTTTTTTGACAGAATATTGTCTTAAAGTCTGTTTTGCAAAAGCTCCAGAACTACCGAATTAATTTTGATCAAATTTTTAGAAAAAATATTGGAATATGAATGTTGGACTGCATATGATTTGCATTAAGTTTTATTAAAATTTATCTACCCTAAAAACACTTTAAAAAGTTGAAAATTTAAAAAAACTCTTACTTTTAAACCACAAACAATATTTAAAATCGTTTTTTATGGGTTTGATAAAATTACTTTTTACTTGTAACAAATATTATCATAAATGAATTTGTTATCAGAGCAACGGTTTTAAATTCAGAAAAGCCTTTTTAGACACCCTATAACATATCGCTCACCGGCGACAATAGAGACACATCTCAAAAATATTAAAAACCCCTCAAAATGTGCAAAAGAATTCAAAATTGAATAATGTTTAATGCACCAATACTGCTATAAAATTAGTTCAAATAGTCTACTGGAGATGGCACTTGTGGAACTACGGGCCACCCAGTGGCAAACCCCGTAAGTTGTATCAATACCGGCATATTGTTACTCCCCTTGGTGTTCTGTGATTGTTAGTGTGACACATATAAGAAGTAGTGACGATTTGTATATGGAATAGTGGCATATTTTGAGTTGTGCCACTATAACTTTGTGCTTTTGACCATTTTAGTTAAATGTGCAGTTTTCTCCATAAAGTTTTATTTTGAGTTGTGCCATTATTGTTGCCGGTGAGCAGTTTACATTTAATTAATTTTTAATTTAATTTCGTTTTAAAGTAATGCCTTTTGGTTGAAAATTTTAATTGTTTAGAAAAATTAAATAAACATATATATATAAAGTTGATCTTCCCTAAAAACACTTTAAAAACTTGAAAATTCAAGAAAATCTTACCCAAATAAGAAGTACTGACGATAATTTTGAGTTGTGTCACCATTATCGCCGATGAGCAATATGCAGTTTGCATTTAATTAATTTTTAATTTAATTTCGTTTTAAAGTAATGCCTTTTGGTTGAAAGGTATAAGATCCTTCAGTCTCAAGTTTTTAATTGTTTAGAAAACTTAAATATACAGATATACATAAAATTGATCTTCCCTAAAAACAGTTTAAAAAGTTAAAAATTCAAAAAAATCTTACTTTTAAACCAGAAACAATATTAAAAATCGTTTTTTTTAGTGTTTGTTAAAATTGTTTGTTACTTATAACAAATATTATCATAAATAAAAATATTATCAGAGCAGGGGTTTTAAATACAGAAAAATCTTTTTAGACACCCTATAACATATCGCTCACCGGCGACAATAGAGACACATCTCAAAAATATTAAAAACTCCTTAAAATGCGCAAAATAATTCAAAATTAAATGAAGTTTAATGCACCAATACTGTCATAAAATTTGTTCAGATAGTCTACTGGAGATGGCACTTGTGAAACTACGGGCCACCCAGTGGCAAACCCCGTAAGTTTTATTAATATCGGCATATTGTTACTCCCCTTGGTGTTCTGTGATTGTTAGTGTGACACATAAGAAGTAGTGACGATTTGTATAAGGAATAGTGGCACATTTTGAGTTGTGCCACTATAACTTTGTGTTTTTGACCATTTTAGTTAAATGTGCAGTTTTCTCCATAAAGTTTAATTTTGAGTTGTGCCGTTATTGTCGCCGGTGGGCGATATGCAGTTTGCATTTAATAATTTTTTTATTTAATTTCGTTTTAAAGTAATGCCTTTTGGTTGATAGGTATAAGATCCTTCAGGCTCAAATTTTTATTGTTTGTTTTGTGTTGCATTTTAAAAATCGTTTTTTTTTGGGTTTATTAAAATTGTTTGTTACTTGTAATAAATATTATCATAAATAAAAATGTTACCAGAGCAGTGGTTTTAAATACAGAAAAACCTTTTTAGACACCCGATAACATATGCAGTTTGCATTTAATACATTTTTAATTTAATTTCATTTTAAAGTAATGCCTTTTGGTTAAAAGGTATAAGATCCTTAAGGCTCAAATTTTTAATTGTTTAGAAAAATTACATATTAGGAGCTTACGGAGTGTCCACCCTTGGAACATCTACATATTTACACCAGGAAGAAAGGATTAAACAGGTATATAGTTATACCAACAATCCACAATACGGTATCCACCTATGCGTGCCCACCCTGATTCAAAAAACGCATCATGTGACGCTGAATTAGGGTGGGCACGCATATGTGGCAACCGACCCTTAAATTTTAATAAACACTTATTTGTTAATATTTTTTTTTAATAACAGAAATACTGTCCAATATTTTGAATGAATATCTCGAAAGCCACAACTTTTCCAATATTTTTAATTATTACTACCTAATATAATTTCTTATATTCCCAAAGGCTGCGTTTCGATACTTTGTGCAGTTTATAAAATTTTAAGGTTTTTGTGTAATTATCTCGAAAATTAAAGCTTTTTAGTTATTATAAAAATATTAGCAAACGCCGAAATCGATAACTTTAGTGATTTAAAAATTATATAATTGCTTAATTTCGACAATGGAATTGATCGATTTCGCGTAAACCCCTTTTAAATAAAAAAAAACATTTAGTTAAAATCGATTTAGTCGCTTTGGAGCTCTTGCATACTGACAAAGAGATAGACAGCTTGTAGAAGAATGTGTGATTTGTGTAAAAATAAGTTTAGGGTTCCGTTTAAAATAACCATAGTTATAATCAAACTGTGCAAATAATTCATGTTATTTTCAGATGAGATTAAGTGGAAAACCCGGTTCTTAATGAAGATAACGATCTGTGTTTTACCTTACTGTACTTTTTCTTTAGGTCCTAAAACCAATTTACAATTACAGTTTACATACATCATTACATCACCATACATGTTTTTAAGTGATGATTAGGCTTATGCGATCAAATTTTTAATGTTTTCTTTTTTGAACGTTTTTACAAATAGATTTTGTCATTGTTTTTTAAATAGATTTTGTCATTGTTTTTTAATAACAAATATCAAAATTTTGACAAGTCCGTTTTTGACATAAAAAAATTGGTACCGAAACTTTTTTATAGAATTAAACACCAGTATTTACTAAGGCGTAAGTTTTAGTCTAGGTTTTGGTTTAAGTTTAGGGTTTAGGTTTAAAATTTAAATGTGCATTGGTTTGGAAGACTTGATTTTTTGTCGAAACTGGCCGCAATTGATTTGGTATTTTTACCTGTATGGACGATAAAATGTCCTAAAAATTGAAATTTAAGACGATTTGTTCTTGAAATGGACCATATAGACCGGAAAAAAGAAGAAAACATGGAAAACTGATTTTTCTACAACTGTCTAATTTAGGCTACTACGTCACTTTAAACCCCTAGGTCATGGGATTCCAACTAAAAATCGTCCTAAATTTTAAACTACCTCCGGGGGGTGGTTTATCTCATTGTAACTTAAAAACAATCACGTTTTTGTTAATTTATTTGCTAAAAATGTAAAATTTCATCATATTTAGGGACGATATGACAAAATTTTATACGATTTTTAGCTTCAATTAACTATTAGAGCGAGTTTTTTAGGGCAATGTACACAAGGCTGGATAAACCGTTTAGTACTAAATTCTCATATCTGTTTTATATTTTAGCATGTAGCTTTTAAACGATATTTGCCTTGATGAGAAAAGTAAAAAAAACGATCTTCAGATTAAAATCCAAATAAACTCACACGCGATTTGTTTATTTGCAAATATTCTTTAAATTAATATAATAAAAAATGTTCTTATTTGTTTATTGTAGCAGTCATTTTCCATTAATGGTTGTAATAAGCTCTAGCCATACAGATATATTTAAGATGTACGTGCAACGAGATGACAGCAGATGACAATCCCAGTATTTAGTCCAGCAAGTGTCAGTCAAGTCACTTTTACGTCATTTTAATAAATTTAAAAATTTATTTTTCAGTTTCGCTTTGTTTGTGCAAGTTATATAATAAAAATTACGAAATTAGAACACATTTTCCGACAATGTCAAGTTTGGGAAGTAGGTGTAAATTGAAAAATGTAAGTAATTCACTTAAATATCGCTGCATTTTCACTTAAACTTAAAACCTATAGTTTAAACCATTTCTTTTCCGTTTTTTCAATTTTTTTTACGAAATCCTTGCAGCTTCTTATTTAAACCGGTTTTTTTCCATTGCGATATAACCTATGTAGTTATAATTAGTCCAAAATTCCATTAACTTTTATTAAGTTTGAAAGAAATTCAGTTAAAACGTTTCACAAAAGATAAACTAAAAGTTAAACCTAAACCTAAACTTTAAACTTAAACCCTTAAGCATTTACGTAAATACTGGTGAAAGTGTCTTGAAAAATAAGATATAAAAATTAGTTTTAGTCCAGTTATTGACAGTTTCGTTTCCTCTTAAGAAAGTTTGTTTATAGGTCTTGATAGTATTTTTTCTAAGTGCTTAAAAAAGAGCAAATCGCTATCTGTATTAATAAGCGAGTTTTTCCATTAATCCCATAAAAAAATGGGACACGTTGTACCCTATCAATTTCATTTGGTCCTCTTTTATGAGTTATTAGCTTGGATCCCCAAATCGTGGGTATATATATAAATAGGTATATTCTCCTTGGCTGCCAGAGCCATTGTCTGGCATTAGACTGGCAGCCAAGGACACCTAAATAAGGATCCAAAAGGAAGACATTGAGTCAGCAAACCTACAATAGAGTACCTACACAAAAAAGAATGAATGGTGTACACTTTATAATAACAAAATATTTGTTTTGAATACTACGAATCATTTCAAATCAAAAGATCGAATAAAATATTTTAATAAATTAAATGATGTTATCCTAAAAATCCTTAGACATTTTAATTTTTGTCTTCATTCGGTAGACTTTACTCTATCAGAGCCTAAATTGCAAGTCAAAGGAAATTGTTTTAAATACGGAACAAATTTTTTATAACTTTAAGTGTAATTTTTCACTTAAAATCTTTTTTTATAAAATTCCCTAAATCGCTACATAATTTTAACTACCTTTGAATCGTCGAATTCAGTAAAAAAGGAACGTAGAACATCTTACTATCTAACAGCAGGGATGCCGCACTTTGAATCTAAAAAAAAATATAATTTAAAACAATCTGCTAATCAGCAAGGAAGACATTTTCCGCAAAATTTTTTTATATGAAATCAACTTAAAAAATTATAGGTTTGACAGGCTACCTAAGCAACGCCCAAGTAGATACAAAATGTCAAATTTAAACGTTTAATTAAAAAAATTTTTTTGAATAAGTATTTTTTTTGATCACTGACCTTCAGTATTTTTGTAGCCCTGGATGCAGGTGCATATGCACCTAGGCACCCAGTGCTATAACCACTTAATTTTGCGTTTTTACTATGATTACTTTATACTACTTACTTTAGTTACTAGTGATAGCTGTATGTAATAGCAGGTTAAATAAATAAATAAATAAATAAAAATAGGGTTAAAATGACCAAGACACTCTTCGGAAGAACTTGTCCTACTTTTTTTGATCCGTGGTTACGCTTCTACGTTAGCTAGCTGGTCTAACGATACACCGCATGTAATGCGTATCGTACGTCCCAAAGGCACTGCACATGCGCACCTAAACTTACGTTACGTCAAGACACATGCCGTGGCTATTACTCCCTAATAATAACTAGTTAATACTACTTACCTCAGGCAATCTAAGAAGCAATTCATGAAACCGCGTAGTGTGCTGCGGGTACATGTACTGGGTGTAGACGCGCAGGCAAGTCATGTATCTCTCGTGGATGGTGTCCAGCTCGCTACAACTACTCGTACTGCTTCCAGGCTTAGCTAAAATATTTAATGGGGTTTTTATAATATCAAACAAAAACTAATAATTGTGTTTTTCCAAGAATTGAAATATCGTCGTCATTTGTTAATAAAATTTGTTCGTTTTGTATAAGCAACTACGATCATTCGAATGTCATAAAACAATTTTTTTTTATGTTTTCAAGTTATTGAAAAGAAAATGGCATACGGACAAGAGCTGCATTTGCTTTACGTCGATTTGCAGAAGGCATATGATAGTATACCACTAAATCTACTTTGGAAAGCGTTGGAAAACACAAACATAAGCGTACAACTAATTAAGGCCATCAAAGAGTTATACCGCAATAGTAAGGCAAAAGTTAAAATAAAAGCAAAATTAACCAAAGGCTTTCAAGTAAATAAAGGTCTTAAACAAGGTTGCTGTATCTCGCCTACGCTCTTCAAGATATACTTGGAACAAGTCCTTAAAGTATAGAAGAGAAAATGCCAAAACATGGGAATTCCGTTGGACGAAACCACCTTGTATACTTTATGTTTCGCCGATGATCACATAGTAGTGACTCAGGATTATGACGACCTCGAATATATGACACGAAAACTAATAGAAGAGTACAATAAGTGGGGACTAGAGGTTAATCTCAATAAGACAGAGTATATGTGTATCGGTGGAATGAGCGAATTCAGTCCTGTGATGAGTATAAATACTTAGGTCTAAAAATAACAGCTGACGGAACACTAGACAAAGCTATAAAAGATCGAAACGTACAAGGAAGAAAAGCAATAACTTTATTAAATGGAATAATTTGGGACCAAAGTATATCAAAACATAACAAAAAGCTTATATATAACACCATTGTAAAAAGTATTATTACATACGGCTCAGAAGTATGGCCAATCAAGGATAGAACATAAAAAATGCTTTCCGCTACGGAGATGGACTATTGGAGAAGAGCAGCAGGGAAATCAAAAAAAGAAAGAGTTACAAATCAAATAATAAGAGAAATTATGACAGTGGGGGAACGTACTTTAGTGGATGATATAAGAACAAAGCAACTGGTGTGGTATGGACATGTACAAAGAATGAATGATGAAAGACTACCGAAACAAATACTACAATGGAAACCAACTGGCCGAAGAAAACGAGGACGGCCAAGGAGAAGCTGGAGAGAAGGAATAGACAGTGAAATAAGAATAAGAGGCCTAGATGATGAATTATGGGCAAACAGAAACGAGTGGAGATTGGGTATCGGAAGACGTAGAACGTTGTGAAACCGATAAATATATATAGTTTTAAAAAATAATTTTATACTTCACACAAAGGTGTGTGTGCATCCGTGAGATACGAGCAAACTTAAAGGTGTGGCGCCATCTAGCGTTCTGGCTCGAGCACTTGAAAGTTGAAGCACACTGGCATCGTCTTGTCTAACGCGCAGCTGCACCATCTATAGACAAGTTTCGTCCATGAATGTGGAATTTAGTGCGCTGTGGAATTTATGGACAAACCCTAAACACCCTGTAAGACTTTGTTGGAGGCACAGGGACTGTATACGATTAACTTGAGTTCAGTTTGGTTTGTTGCGAACGGAAACTGCAGTAACGTGAGTGGCTCTTTCGGGCCCTGACCAAAGAAAATATATCAACAAGAAGTGTCTAGTGGAAATTTTCTTTATGTTGACATAAAAGAATTGCATGTAGGTGTGTAATACTCCAGAATGTGTCTCTTATTTTTGAAGTTCTCTGAAAAAAAAAATGGCGATTGCCCCCGCCTGAGACCACCTAATTTATTTCTATATTAGTTAGAAATGTTTGCAAGTACTTTGCGTAAATTTTTTTCTTTCTGGAAAATTTTTCGTTTTCAAAAGGCATGGAAAAAGAACAAAGAGACAGGAAAATCTATTTTTAAGGTCCTTTTTTTTTAAAAAATGATCTAAGATATAAAGTGACATTTAAAATTAATCATGAATTCATTGAAAAATAGTCAATTATAAATGTAACCAATGGGTTTTTTGATATTTATAAATATAATAGCTTTTGAGTAAGTACTTTAATATCTACATGTAGAGTAGCATGTTTGTAGTTTTTCATTTCCTTTTAAAAAAATTATTATTTACATGTTGGTTGTGTTTGTGCTGTTTTATACCGGTTTTAAAAAAGACGTACGACACACGACCGGAAACTATCTTTACTAGTCTAGTAACGTAAATAGCTATTAATTGTATTTTCTCCCAATTGTGGTTGGGTTTGTTCCTGTTTCTAAAACAATAAAAACATATGACGGAGATTCCAAACGTTTTTATAAAAATCTCTACTTTAACAAAATTTGTTTTATTTTCAATCCCCTTTTTTTCCTTTTCCTAATAATTTTTAAATTTAAAAAGGCCGGAAAGAATCTTTATACGGGCTGTCCCCGACCACCCGTCCACCCCTTTTAAAACCTAGGGGATGGATTTTTTTAATGATCTAAAAAATGATTGTAGCCGTAGCGAGTACGCTCTTTCAATTGGTGGTATTTTTAGATTCCGGCGCCGACCGGAAATGGCCTATTCAGGTCTAAAGTCCGTTTTTTGAATAAGGATGGGCATAATTTTACAACGAATTCGAACTCTACGCAAGAAAATACGTACCTTTTATTTGAAATATTTTTTTTCTTAAACGTCATTATTTTTTTAATATATGCCTACCCCTATTTAAAAAATGGACTACAGGCCTAAATAGGCCACTTCCAGTCGACTCCCAAAGTTGAAAACATCAACCAATAATCAAAAGAGCGTTCTCAAGTAATTTTTTGGATCATTAAATAAACTTTTCCCCTAGGTTTTAAAAGGGGTGGACGGGTGGTCTGGTACACCCTGTATAATATTACCTAGATTTTTATAAATATTACAATAATTATTGTATATTTTTTAGTTATTATTTTTTCTATTTAATTCCGTAACCGATTTTTCTCGATAAAAATATATAACCGTTTTGCAAACAATAAAATAAAAATTTAAAAAGGGTCGATTTTCTATGACCACAGTTATGTGTTATGTGTAATGTCCCTCTTAATTTGATTTTTTTCTTCGTGTAATAAAAATGCACCACAAACCACAATTACACAAAATTTTTCTCAGTGTAATATAACTGCATTAGTGTCATTTGGTCCAAGCGTGACGTCACATATTTGTTTCCCATATGAACAGTGCTTTGGTGACAGTGTTTCGCTTCTTGTTGATATATCTTCTTTGCCCTGACCATCTATAAGAAGGAGCTTTAACACTCCAGTGGGTTCAGTTCGTTTATCGAAGTAGAAGTTTCTTCTTTTAAACATTACACTTGCTCCAGATGGAATTAAGTTTTCCAAATTTTTTTAAAGTTTTTCATGTTCTTTTGATACCGACGTTTGCTTTTCCTTATTTACTTATCATACCACATACCTTGGTTCAGCATGGTGATAACTTTAAGGCACACGTACTCTTCCATTGTGAGTTTAATCTGTCTGAACATAAGCGTCACATGGGTGATCTTTTGGATCATCTGACCGACGTCTTGACGAAGCTGCTCGATTGTGATTTCACGACCCATCATTGACGTCAGGCAACTTTGCAGCACATATAGATTTGATTCCACCTGCGACACAAAAAACATTGTTGTTATATATATACCTTGTCAATATTTAGCAATACAGTCGAACCTCTCTAACTCGAACCTCTCTATAACTCGTGTGTGTGTGTGTGTGTGGTCCCTGCACTTTTTATATGTATTTTAACCTGTTTAATTCGAATTTCTATAACTCGAACTCTCCATAACTCGAACTGTTTTGGTTGTCCCTTTGAGTTCGAGTTATAGAGGTTCGACTGTATTTGAAATATACTCTTGTCTTCTTCCTTCTAAAGAGGTCGACAAAATTTTGCCTTTAAACCAAGAAAAGCAAGCAAAAAGGCTTTATAATGCAAAATAATATTTATTTGCTCGATTTTCAAAGGCAATGTTGGTTTAAGAATTTTTTTGAAATTATAGTTAGACAAATGTAAATAAATATCATTTGAACTTTGAAAATTTTGAAAAAAGTTTAAAATAGAAGCCACTTTGTCTTGTTATCTATTATCATTAAATACCCACCTTTTTCCGGTTCCTTTTCAAATATTAAAATATTAATTTTATGGTTTCTTTATTGGTTTCATTACACATTTCATTCAACTACCACTTCCCATACCACATTCAACTTTTGTTCAAATATCTATCATCTAGTTATCAAGGTATTTAACTTTATAATCATCTCCCTGCAACCCTTAAAAAAATCTTAGATATTTCCAAGTTTCGAAAGGAACTTAAAACGATTTTGCTCCATCAGGCATTTTACACAGTGGAGGAATTAAGAACACTTATTGTACTATTTATATTGTTTAAGCCGCGTAATTATTTATGATTGCGCAAATATTCATGGATGAAAACAGACTTACTAAAATGGTTCCGTAACGAGAGGCAGTCCCATGTGACGTCACTCCAACGCTGCTTTCTCATTGGTCAGCCGCGCGGCCATATTGCCTACGTCACTAACACTTTGTCACGGCGCGGGAAATTTAAATTCGTGTGTTTGTCGTTTCACTTATACGCAAACACTACACTTATCGTAAAGGCAAGCTTTACTATAGGAAGCGAAGCCTGACATAAATTTTGTATTTTTTGGTTATTCTTATTGTCATGTTTTCCTCGGTTTTGCATTGGCGGCTCGGTTTGATTTTAAAGATGTTGTTTTGCAATGTCTGTATAGTTTTTCCCATAGGCAGTTACCATGGCAGTTACACTTTTGTGACGTTTCCAACCTCTTTATTTATCATATGCATACTGAGAGCATCACAAAAAAAATATAAAAAATTGCATGTCTTTGAGTTGTTTTTATCTGTGCGTTTTTTTTGTCAACCTACAGTCAACATCTTTTTATCCAGAGACAATGACAGTTTTACCTTTATATACCAACATGACATATTTACTTTTTAATATATTCCTAGTTAGGAAATATGTTTATTTCCTGTCAAAGTAACAAAAGTGTAACTGCGTATGGCAAGGACTATAGTACCTAAACTACATGAATTTATGTATTTAGAAATAAAGTTATGCTGCAACAAGGTATCTTGAATGTCTATTGTTATTAAATAGATCTTTAGACTGTGCAAAAACTACATTTTTAAAATAAGAACGAGCCGCTAATGTGAAATCGAGGAAAACATGTCAAGAATTATAACCCAAAAATATAAAATCAAACTCAGGCTTTGCTACTAAGGACACTCATCGTAAAGGCAAGCTTTATAGGAAGCGAAGTTAACGTCAGGCTTTCTATTTTTTGGTTATTATTTTTGACATGTTTTCCTCGTTTTCGCATTGGCGGTTCTGTTTCATTTTGAAGATGTTTTGTTTTACACAGTATGAAGGTACCTAAACTATATTTATTTATATAATTAGAATTAAAAATTTATGCTGCAAACTATCTTGAAATTGTATCATTATTAAATAGATCTTTAGACTGTGTCAAAAACCACATTTTTAAAATAAAAACGAGCCGTCAATGCGAAACCGAGGAAAACATGTCAAAAATTATAACCAAAAAATAGAAAATCACAGTTAGGCTTCGCTACCTGTAAAGCTTGCTTGACGATAAGTGACCTTAGGAGGAATTCCTTAACTAAAATTTGTGAAGAATGTATAGTTTTTTAACGGTATTCTAACTTATTTCAGTGGTTTTAAAGATCTGCGGTTTGTGGATGTCCCTGTCTATCAACCAACTTTATTTTAATTTTCATTTAATTTCTTTTTGTATTCTTATTTTTTGTTATTTTTATTTTATACTATTTAAATCTACTTTATGAAATACACCTGTATAATAACTTATTTTTATGTATATAAAGTTCTTTATAAGATTTTATTTTTATTAATTTGTTTTGTCCCTCTTTATTTTGAATTTTGATATCAAAACACTCAAAAAATTATTTTATGCTTTTTATTCCATTTTATAAAAGCTTTTTTTTTCTAAATTTATTTTTTAATTTTTAGATTTGTCTAAGTCTATGCATTTCTAATTTTGGTCGAGATCGAACAAACTAAAGCCTTACCTCTTCTACGCCCCCCCCCACTTTTTAGTGGGAGAGCATGTGAATTTTGAAATCAATCAGATACCTACGTGGAAGTCAGTTGAAAGTAATCAGAAAAACTCGTTATTAAATCGTCCATTTTGAATCCACCATATTGAATTTTTGTATTCTGATCAAAAATTCGTAATCTTCATCCTCAAAAACCCCCAGATACCAACTTTGGTGGAAATCCGACAAACTAAAATTTTACCCCTCTCCGCCCTTCACGTTAGGGGGGAGGTAGGCAGTCAGTGGTACCACATTATTGGATTGTCATCGGAAATATAACGGTTTGTGAAATTTGAAGTTAATCGGATACGTGGAAGTCAGTGGAAAGTAATCAGAAAAACTTGACATTAAATCGTCCATTTTGAATCCGCCATATTGAATTTTTGTAATCTGATCAAAAATTCGTAATCCTCATCCTCAAGAACCCCTAGACACCAAATTTGGTGGAAATTCAACAAACTAAAATTTTACCCCCTCTCCGCCCTCCAGGTTAGGGGTGAGGTAGGCAGTCAGTGATACCACATTATTGGATTGTCACCGGAACTATAACGGTATGCAAAATTTGAAGTGAATCGGATACGTGGAAGTCAGTTGAAAGTAATCAGAAAAACTTGACATTAAATCCTCCATTTTGAATCCGCCATATTGAATTTTTGTAATCTGATCAAAAATTCGTAATTCTCATCCTCAAAAACCCCCAAATACCAATTTTGGTTGAAATCGGACAAACTAAAGTTTTACCCCCTCTCTACCCCCCAAGTTAGGGGGGAGGTAGGTACCCGATGAAACCATATTATTGTATTGTCACCGGAACTAAGACGCTATACGAAATTTTAGGTCAATCGGATGTTTGGAAGTTCTTCAAAAATGAGTTGCAAGATTTGATTACATACATACATACATACAGGTGAAGTTAAATAAAAGCTTGTAAAAAAATAAAAACAACAACCTCCAATATGTATTCTAAATAACCCACCCCCACCACCAAGTCTCACCCTCACCATTTACAGTTTGGAATTTTGTTCTGTCTTGTGATGCTGTGTGATCATAGTTTTTAAAGGTTTGTGTTTTTAGAATAGTTACCCATAAGTTGTTGTACACACTTTCGCTTGTTACATGTTTGTTTTGTAATATGAATGCTTTTAATAAATAAATTGACTATTATGTTATCATAAATATATAATGACTTTTACTTTCCACTGGTTTTATGCTATGTAAATGTAAAGTCGGTTATGTCTATAAGCAGAATTAGATGATTTTAATTTTCACTTTTGCATAACGGTACAGAATATCTATCTTTATGATGGCACGTAAGAACTAGTCTGCCCTTTTATTTTTGTTTCGCAACTGCTTCGTTAGTAAACTACAAAGTAATTACCTTTTTATACGACTGTCTTGTAAAAGGGAGAACACGGTCTGAAAATGGCATTTTGCGCACGCTGTGTGCAAAAAGTTTTGCACACGCTTATGTCATTTTTGCGCACGCCTATGTCATTTCTGCATACGGGTCTCCCGTCATTGTGATTTTTGTTGTTGTCACCCATCAATATAAGTTGGCTTAGTTCCGTAGCAACCGTCACTGCTCGTATGTTTTGTTGATTAGATACGTCAAAAAATTGTTGAATTTTTAAAGTTTTGTTGTAAAAATGTCGGAAATAAAAACAAGTTAAATTAAAATTTGATTTTTCTTTCTTTATTAGCAGTCGTATAAAAAATATTGTAAAAAACTCGTTTGAAAACCTCTTTGCACACTCCCTCGACTTGTAGACCGAGCCGAAGGCGACTTGTAGACCAAACTGTCTCGATCGTGTGCAAAGAGTCGTTTTCAAACCTTGTTGTTTAAATAACTATTATTAAAACGCAGTTTTTGTTTTCTCTGATACTCGGTCAACGATTATTGTATTGACTAAGAAAAAATATAAATTTAAATGATACCTGTTTTGTTAAATAAAAACCTGGATTTGATTTACTTTTAAGTGGAAGAGATTAAATTCTTACTTTAACCTGTCGTGGTGCAAGCAGAATTAGGTCCCGAAGAATTTTTTTTTGATTCCAGAAAAAAAATCGGTCTTATTACCGCTTGCTAAAATTGCTAAAAAATTTTTTTGTAGGTTTCCTTTAATTTATCAGGAAAAAAGATTAACAATTTTTAAACTAACTCAAAGATAAATAAACGTTTTTAATGGAATAACTGTTTCGTCCTTAGGGGACTCTTCAGAACACTGCATGGTCAATGTGACACTTTTGTTAAGCTATAGAGACGGTATATGAATCTCATCTTACGATAATCGTAAGAAAAAATAATGCCTGCGATACCGTATGCTTTCACAAAAGTGGCCACATCTACAAATACAAAAGAAACTACCACAGTAAAAATAAAAGGCAGGCTGTGACATAATTTGTCCCCAAGGTGGGGGCAATGCATTTTGCATTTTTACCGCCTTCGTGACGTTTTATGTCGAGTCAGCGGAGTGTGTGCCTAAAATACTACAAACGTAAAGTTTAGTATCCGTGAATAAAAAAACAACAATTTTTCGTGGCTAGACCTCTTAATAAACGTTGCCGATAGTTTAATAAAGCCAGTTAAAAAATATTTTCATCCTATTCTAAGATTTAGTTTATTTTTCGTTCCCTTAATTGAGGTCGACGAGTGCATTTTTCAAATATTCTCGACCTAATTATTATTGCTTTGTTTTGCGACCTATAAAATCTCATTGTTATTAAAACAAAACATTCCGGTCGCGACTTTTTCGCTTTGGCTTCCGAAAACTATCCTATGCTAGGTAGTAGAGTAAATTTGTAAAATAAAGCTGCAAATAGGGTATATTTTTTTTATATTTGGCATAGTAGTACCTAACACCAAAAGCTAAATTTTCATTCGAGGATCCCCGATTTTTCGGCCTCATAATCCAAGATGGTGGCTGCCAAAGTTAAGAAAAAAAATGATTTATTTGTTTTAAGAGAAGTTAAATTAATTTTGATAAATTTACTTTAAGTGGGACATACTCCTATACTATACTTAAAAATGTAAAAAAAATTTACACCTGTCACTGCAAAACAAAATGGCGGCTATATTTTTAAAAAATCGTTTTTCTTCTATATTTTCTTTATTTTTTGCGCGATAATTATTATTATATTGAAACTACTGACCAGCTCTTTAAGCGTGCTTAAATGAAATGGTAAGTTTCCCAGCCGACATACAGATGGCGTAAAAATTGAATTTGTTCCACAGGTTATAAAGGTCTCTTTTATTTTTGACATATTAAGCGCCATCTTTGTGTCGGCTGGGAAACTTAACACTTTTTTACATTAGGTATAAAGAGCTAGTCAGTGGCTTTAATATGAGGTATTAAAAATAAATATCGCGCAAAAATTAAAGAAAATATCGAAGAAAAACAATTTTTTTAAAATATAGCCGCATTTTGTTTTAAAGTGACAGGTGTAATTTATTTTTACATTTTTGAATTAAGTAGGTCCCTCTTAAAGTAATTTAATTTGTCTTAAAAAGGGAATTCATTTTTTTTTCTTAACTTTGGCAGCCGCCATCTTGGATTCCGATGCCGGAAATCAGGGGATCCTCGATTGAAAATTCAGCTTTTGATATAAGCTACTACCATGCCAAATATAAAAAGATATACCCTTTTTGCAGCTTTTTATTGAAATATCCTACAAATTTACTCTACTAAGGTCAAAAATAATCATTTTGAAGGCAGCAGAAATTCTACTCTGCTTTTACATCCAAATAATTTAGTTGTATGATCTGTTAATGGGTGGTACAGATTCTCTTAGACCGGCCTTCTGTTTTAGAGGAGTGGGCTCCAATAATGAAATGCAGGTCTCCCCTAGATATTTTGTGCCCCTGGGCGGTAAACTAAATTGGGGCCTTTTCAAAAATAGTTAACTACGTAGTAAACTCTTTTTTTCTGTAAAAGTAGTTAGACAATATGGATCGTTACACTGTGTTTTTAACTCACATGTTTTCGCTTATGATTTTAGAGCAATTAAGTAGTTGGACATTAATTATCCAGACTCTTGAACTGTCTCTGAAAAAAATTGTGCTGTTCTATTTGTAGTACTACTGGCTTTTATAGATAAACTCGTTTTTAGTTTTTCAACTAGACTCATATGTAGTAGTTCTACAGGTAAATCTGGAGCATTTAGATTGAATAATAATGTGTAAAGCCTGCTATCTAAACAGTTATAAATAAAAGTTAGAAACTGAATGGTAGTTATCAAAGAGAGGAGATATAGCAGAGATTTAAAACAAAGCTAAAATTTATGAAAGGTTGTAGTTGTAACAAAACGGGATTTGAATATAAATGGTATTTTTGCCATTTATAAGTTTTTAAATATTTTTAATTAAATATTGTTTTTGACATCAACAAGCATTAATTATATGCAAGACTAGGTTAAGAATAAGTAAAATTTATGGCAACTCAGACGACTTGTTTTTAGGCATATTTTCAGGTCCGCTGTATTTTAATAAAAGTTGTATTCGGCTAATATGTTGTTTGAGCCACTAACATCAAAATAATTTATATTCTGTAACTGGAAACAAATTTGCTAAATTATTTTCAATTTTTAAAAAACACACTGTGTAATTTTACTTTCTAACGGTTTCTTTAAGTCTGGCTTGCGTTGGTATTTGGTCTCTTAGTGGAGCGTTTAAAGCGCAGTCTATCTCTTTCTCGCCAAGGCGACAGGGAGTAGAATTCTAGCCAATCAACGCGAAGGTCAAGCGTAGGGTTGCTTTGAGTGAGACAGGAAACTTTTGAAAGTCGTTACAGGAAACATTCTTTAGTTGGCTTTGCTTTCGTTCACACTTCTTAAGGGTTTTTTTTCAACTGGGGAAATTTATCAATTATTTTAACTTTGTATAAAACTATTAACTTTATTATTCATAATTATTTTAATCTTTTCTTTTAGAGTTTATTCATTTTAATGCTTTTAATTATTATTGTTTCCAGTGTTTTGAAATAATGTTTTTAACTGTTTTATGGTTTTTTAACATCAAAATACAAACCATTCGTTGCCCTAAAATCGGCATTTTTAATCAATAATACATCCCAAACCTAAACGGTAATATTAAGTAAATTAAACAGTTGATTGAATAGTTTCACCTATTCATTCCTATTCAATCAACGTTTAAAATGTTGATAAAAAAATATTTACAACAAATATACAAAAGGTTTATAAAACCTAAAAGTTTAAAGAGTGTGAATATTTGAATACAAAAGCTTAATAGTAGTAAATTTTGATATTCAATTAATAAATATAAGAAGTGATAATGTGAAGTTTCGGGAAGAAAATTGAAAAGGTATGTATGATTTTCCTACATTGTCTATACATTTGAGAAAAACCTTTATAGCATAAAACTTCCTCCAAGAGCCATCAAATTCCCTTTCGAGATCGTGTAAATTTAATAACATATAGCAACTTTTAATAATTATATCCATTCTCAAATCGTTGCACAAGTTGGTAGCTCGCAACGATTAAGCCTGGGCCACTTGAGTTGACACAACCACTGTCACACAGACCCCTGTTGCATAGAGTTGAAGGAAAAAGATAAATTTATAGGAGAAAAATAATAATGGCCCTGTGTTTCTCCTTTGTGTAACTTCAAAATAATGTGTGTACAAATATAACTAGGTCACAATTTTAAGGCTCTGGGAAGCATGCAAAACGCGCTTTAGATTAAATTTGAGAGCATTGAAATCTAATCGAAAAGTTTGAATTTTTTCACCAAATGTATAAAATTAGCGTATTTAGTCGAGAAAAGTTGGACCTGGTGAATGTCGATTTGTGTAGCTATATGTTCAGAAATAGTTTTTTTTTTTGATGACTTTGATGGCTTTTTTTCTAAAATCATCCCTTACCTCTTGGTTAAAATCGGCATCCAAGACGGTTATTGGTGCAGCGGTGATGTTTGGAGGCTCATTGTTAGTCTTTTGGATGGCCTGATATGCAGATGTGGTCAGCACCAGCAGTTCGTGCCATTTGTGCGTCAAGAGTCGCGTGTGAACCTCCACTGGAAGTTCCAGGTAAAAAGGTAATCTGGAGGAAGAATATATTACTGACATTGAATCAATACTTAACGCTTCATCAAAATTTACCTTGATATACAGGATTCGTCAACGATCGTTTGGCCATTGAAAAATATGTGAATTGCAGTAAGATCGCTATTTAAATAAATGGCACTAAGAGAGTAAAATAGTTTAGCGCTGTTGTCAAGTTAGCAATTCAAGAAAATGGTTTTCTTTTTGCGATCTAATGACGTTAATCTTATCGGCAGAGTAGGCCAAAGACGGCGATTAATAAAATCCTTAAAACCCCTTGATTTTAATTGCTGTAGCGCCATCTCTTAGGTATCATTTGAACTGTATGACTAATAATCAATACTGCGAATCCGTAATTAAGTGTACAGGTAGAGCTTTCTAACATGGCAAAAATGTTAAATGAGGTTACTACACGCACAAACAAAATATTCTACAAATTTAACTTTATGGATAACAAATTTCTTGGTCTCTATGTATACCGATTTATTCTCAACCAGAGTTAGAAACCAATACTTTGCAAAGTAACTATTACATTACAATTTACTTTACAGGAATGTACTTAGAAAATTGTGTAATTAATTACAACAAAAAATAACTTAATTATAAATTTCCTACTTGCAAAATAAAAAAAAGTAGTTAACAATTATTTTTTTATTTATTTTTACATTTTCTCTCATAATTTATAAAATGTGAAACGGCTTAATTTAGGAGCCCTCTTCCTTCGTAATACGTTTCGAACTTACCCCTTAAATTCAGTAAGAAACGTGGATTGCTTTAAATAACAAAAGCAAAATAGCTTTTTACAAATAATAACAATCATTTTAGTAATTCAATTGCATTTTTGTAATTTCATTATAATTGTAAATGTAATTGAAAAAGCAATGTGTGTGTGTTGTAGCATTGCATTTTGAAATAATCTTTCAATTACTTTAAAAACTTTCTTTGTTTTTTTTTCAAGAGGAATGGCCCCTCCATTTAAGGGGCAAAAATAAAATTTTAAAAGGATTAGTAAAACGTGACAAACATTTTTTTCTGCAGACTGAAACCAGTAGAGGGGCAAGAGGTTTAGGCCTGTCGTACATCCCTACCCCCTATTCTGTTTCCTGGATGTGTATGGTGACTTTTAGCAACTTGACTTCGTGAGCCGCCGCCAGGAGATCAAACGGCACAAGAGTGTTGCAAGTGGCACAAAACACAATTGAGCGGCATTGAAGCGCGACTTTAATAAAAGAGCAAGGTTATTGTGTAGAAAAAATTATTAAAAAAATTAAATTTTTCTCGATTTAATGTTTTCTGATTAAAGCTAAAATAACGAAATATATAATAATGACTATTTCTTCGTCTTTTAAAAGTGGATTTCTTACTGTGATTGCTCCTGTTTAGTAAGAAAAAACTATTAATGAATTTTGAGTCACAGCGGAAAACGCTCCCGAATATGCGCGTCTTCGGTCCCTCACTGACTTCTTGCTTTTCATAAGTTCATCCTTTCTTATACGCTTTTCATAAGGGTTAAACGTTCGAAGTGGAGCCCTGTATAAGACTCCTTCACTTTCAATACAAGTTTATCAATTTCATATGAGATAAACAAATACGTTTTATTTATCTTTCTAGCAGTCATTTTTAGAATAAATAATTTATTAATAAAAGGTAGCATAAATTAATTTCTAGCAAGGTCACGTTTTTTAAACGTCAAAAACAGGTAATTTTTAATGACCATTGACGTCTCTAATCTCGTCTAAATATATAAAATATTCCCTGCAGTTGAGAACACTGAAGGAAACTTAGACACAGAAGGTGACTCTTCTGTGACTTAGACTTGGAAGTACTGGAACAGGTACAGCGGTGTTCGTCTGTGAGGTACAGATCAAAATAGACCTATACCTAGACTTACACATCTCCACCTTGAAGCGAAAGAAGCCTCGAAGTTTGTCTTGATTTTATATTTCATTTATTTTACATACGTACCCCCACATTCCGTATAAATCCGGTCAAGTACTGACTGGGGCACCATTTATGTAAGTATGAGTGTATGTCCCTTGGACAAAGTGTGGAGTGTGGGTAGTGACCAATATATGACGTTTTTCAGACTTTAAAAACTACACTACGAAAAGACGTCAAGTAACTGACGCCTTAAAGACAACATTTTTTGGTAGATGACCTGCTGGTCATCCAAATGACCACTTTTCGACGAAAAAAGACGTCATTTGATGACCCCTTGCTACCTGGGAGCTAACTATCTTATTTTTACCTTTTTGTCCACTGCACCAATTTGTATACTATCGAGTCGCCGATATTGCAAAGCTTCTCGCTCAGATCCGTATTGTGATCCAGCAGTTCGTCCAGGTTCCGCAAGGTAGCGATATCCTGGAACTCATCACAGTCGATTAGCGTTTTTATCATGGACAGTGCGTAGTCCACTGAAAAATTCCTAAAATAAGATTAAATAGCAAATTAAAATAAACCTTTTAACCAAATATTTTTAAAAACATTTTGCGCTCATTGGGAAACTTTCTCGGGAAAGACGCAAAGGGGCTAATCGCGACACCGCGTCATCAAAACCTTGATGGGCGGGAAGGGAGTAGAGGGGTACATACAGTGGCACGCACTTCCTTTAATTTTTTTATTGATATTGATTCCCAAAATGAGGCTCTGCACTAATTAGTTATTAGCTTATTATTTTACTTGCTTTTTATTGATTTCTTCTTCTAAACGATTTCATTAGAAAGGAACATATATACTCTTATCTGGTTGTTACGAACATATTGATTTAGCCGGGCTTTGACGTTTTCTATTCGTTGTTGTTTTGACTGTTTATGTCAAACAAATTACGACGGAGCTTTTTACAAGACAAATTACCGTTTTTGCAACTAAATCTATATTTGCGCACATTTTAATATAATTTTGGATCCTCTTTTATATTTAGGATCTTTATTTATTAGGTAAGTACCTATTTGATCCCTTCTTTAAAAGGTCTTAGTGTTTTATCCTTCGAACATTAAACCCCGAGCGGCACACTGCAAGTACAAAGTGAAACACTAATTTTTTAAGGCTTCTTTACTTAGATTTTGCCGCAAAATTCGGTTTACCATAGCTTTGATGCGGTGCCACTTTAATACAATATCAACTATACAGGGTGTCCCAGAACTAATGGTACATAGTTAAACTGTAGATTCCCTGGGTCAAAATATTACCATTTAGCCATACTTACCTTAGTCCAAAAGTTCGTACTAACCGAGATACAGGGTGTTAAACTTTATTTTTTCAATTCAATTTTCTTTAATAACTTTTTTAATAATTAATATTTTTGCAAAAACTAACCAGCGTGTAAGTTTTTTTTTTAAATTGGCAAGGCGATTCCGTTAAAAAATTTAATGTACAATGTACAGGGTGCTCCTTAGACCACTACCATTGCATAAAAATCAGTGTATTTTTGTTGTGTCTCGGTGTATACCAGTTTTTATGTAAAATAATGGTTTTCCCGTCCTTTTTATGTAAAAAAGTTATACTGTTTTAAAGTCGCTCAGAGCAACGGTTTTTGAGATTTTTGCATTTAAAATCTTTATTGCATGTGAGTGGTATGCCTAATTTATGTATGATACTTCTTCAACTCTTTCTACTAATTAATAATTTTGCACAAAAACTTCGGTTTGGTGGTTTTTGGGCATGGACAACTTAATTTTGGTAAAAAAAATAAATATTATACAGGGTGTTCTCTGGGTCGGTACCGTTACATTAAATTAGGTCTAACTTTTTTGTTCCTCGGTGTATACAAGATTCTATTAAAAACATTAATTTTTTAATTTTATTTAAGTAAAAAGTTATAGTGGTTAGATGTCACTTAGAAGAACGGGTTTCAAGATATTTAAATTAGAAATTTTTATTGTATACGTAAAAGATTTTTGATTAAATTCTTACCTACTTCATACATAATAGCTATAATCAATACTTTTTTATAGCATTCTAAGATTGGATGTTTTCTTGAGAAATATTAAGTTAAAAAATATACAAGGTGGTTCTTGAATTATCATAAGTGTGTTATCACTGTTCGTTATTGCAACTGTGTAGGGCTTTGTTTTTAATGAGGAACAAAAACCTCTTCGTATTATTTTTTTTTTAAATGGTAAATACGTATACTTTATTAATGCAAGTATTTTTTTATTGTTTAAAAATTAATATTTTATTATCTATTTAAAAAAATATAAAATTTCTTAGGCATGGCGCTCTCAGCAACTAAGTTAAAATTTTTAAATTGACAAATAGTAATCAAACTTAAAACTGTTTATTATTGTAGGCTAGATAAATACCCGAGAAAAACTATTTCAAAAAATTCAAAATGCTGGAGAGGCGTTCACAAATGCAAATCTTTATTTTAAAATCAGACGTTCGTATAATAAGCGAATAAACATATGTATTCAGGTTAACGGTGACCATTTTGAACATTTATTGTAGATTTTTTTTGTTTTTCTATCTAAAAATTTGTTGTTGCAATAAAATATGTATAATTTTTATAATTAGTTTTTTTTTGTTATTAACAATTAAAATAATATTCTGTTTAAAAGTATACACCGAGGCACAAAAAATACACTGATGATTTTAGTGCAATGGTACTGGTCCAAAGAACACCCAGTACATTGTACATCAAATTTTTCAACGGAATCGTCTTGCAAATTTCAGAAAAACCTACATGCTGGTTAGTTTTTGCAAAAATATTAATTAGTAGAATGAATTGAAGAAAGTATCATACATAAATTAGGCATATCACTCACATGCAATAAAAACTTTGAATTCAAAAATTTCAAAAACCGTTGCTCTGAGCGACTTTAAAACAGTATAACTTTTTTACATAAAAAGGATGGGAAAACCATTATTTTACATAAAAACTGGTATACAGCGAGCCACAAAAAAAAGTCACTGATTTTAATGCAATGCTAGTGGTCCAGGGAACACCCTGTACATTATACATCAAAATTTTCAACGGAATCGTCTTGCCAATTTCAAAAAAACTTTCACGCTGATTATTTCTTGCAAAAATATTAATTAGTAAAAAAGTTATTAAAGAAAATCGAATTGAAAAAATAAAGTTTAACACCCTTTATCTCGGTTAGTACGAACTTTTGGACTAAGGTAAGTATGGCTAAATGGTAATATTTTGACCCAGGGAATCTACAGTTTAACTATGTACCATTAGTTCTGGGACACCCTGTATATCTAATACGTGATATACCAAACTGTATTTTTGTGTGGTATGACAAGTTACGTTAAAGTCCGTCTGACCACAGAATTTTTATTTTATTTTTTAACTCTAATTTTAGCTACTCCCTATTAAAGTTACACATGAGTTATAGTAAACTTAAAAAAATATATATTAACATATGTTTTTAATTCCAATAGTTGTTAAAGTTAGTCTCTAGTAAATTAAAATATGATTGACCTGAAAAAAATAAATATTTCATTTCATTCATGATCAATTTTTATTCAACAAACGTACGCAACTTTAAATAAATTTAGAAAAAAAACTTTTTGGAAACAAGCTTTTATAAAATGGACTAAAAAGCATAAAATAATTTTTGGAGTGTTCTGATATCCTAATAATAAAGGCGTATTAAAGGAAATTTACCCGTTTTTGTTTTAGCCTTGTTAACTCAAAGTTTAGTGAAAATCCAAATTTATTATATTATAGCAGAGAAATGTAAGGGTAGACAATTTAACCCAGCCCAACCCAACCCTACCCAAGCTACCCTTACATTTTTCTGATATGGATGGACATTATTACGCCTGCTTCATATTAGGCAGATCATCCGCGACCGGCACTGTGTCGATTTATTTTGTCACATTGAAAAAGAAGAGTCGGCCCATCATCGGTTGTGGACGATCCACCAAATGCGCATGGAAAGGCATTTACCTAATATTAAATACGCCCATCGCTTTTATTAATATGATATCAGAACACTGTTTTTTTTCTAAATTTATTTTTAAATTTTTAGATTTGTCTACGTCTATGCATTTCAGCTACAGGTTCCATTAACAGTGCTAGCGACGCCCATCTCACCGAATTTTAAAATAGAAAAACATTGTGTGATCGTTCCCTAAAACTGTTCGTTATTATTATGATCATTATACGCAAGGATTAATTAATTTTGGTCGAGATCGAACAAACTGAAGCCTTACCTCTTCTACGCCCCTGTCCCCTTTTTAGTGGGAGAGCATGTGAATTTTGAAATCAATCAGATACCTACTTGGAAGTCAGTTGAAAGTAATCAGAAAAACTCGTCATTAAATCGTCCATTTTGAATCCGCCATATTGAATTATTGTAATCTGATCAAAAATTCGTAATCCTTATCCTCAAAAAC
Organism: Aspidapion aeneum; assembly: GCA_963576565.1. NCBI lineage: Eukaryota > Metazoa > Arthropoda > Insecta > Coleoptera > Brentidae > Aspidapion > Aspidapion aeneum. Next base: position 2,178,786 of record OY755040.1, read on the forward strand.
CCCCAGATACCAATTTTGGTGAAAATCCGACAAACTAAAATTTTACCCCCTCTCCGCCCTTCACGTTAGGGGGGAGGTAGGCAGTCAGTGATACCACATTGGATTGTCATCGGAACTATAACGGTATGCGAAATTTGAAGTTAATTGGATACGTGGAAGTTAGTTGAAAGTAATCAGAAAAACTTGACATTAAATCGTCCATTTTGAATCCGCCATATTGAATTTTTGTAATCTGATCAAAAATTCGTAATTTTTTATCCTCAAAAACCACCAGATACCAATTTTGGTTAAAATCGGACAAACTAAAGTTTTACCCCCTCTCCACCCCCCACGTTAGGGGGGAGGTAGGTACCCGATGAAACCATATTATTGTATTGTCATCGAAACTAAGACGCTGTGCAAAATTTGAAGTCAATCGGATGTTTAGAAGTTCTTTAAAAATGAGTTGCAAGATTTGATTACATACATACATACAGGTGAAGTTAAATAAAAGCTTGTAAAAAAGCATAAGATAAAAGAATGGCTAGATATCCAACTAGTAGCATGAGAAATTAAAGGCGCAAGCTTTCTAAACTGCCGCTATTCACTTTTAAATACAGGCTAGAGACCCTCGATACGTTTTGACAGTTGACATGAGTTAAATGTATCGAGGGCCTCTAATCAGATAAAAAATATTTTGTGATATATGTGTAGGTTCTCAATAGAAAATACTCTGCCAATATATGGGCCCCTAAGCTCACACTAGGTACTGTAGTTATAGTGTACGTGTGAGCTAATATAACTAAAAACTGAAATATATTTTATTCAACTCCAGACTAAATTACCTTTTGTTTGATACCACACAAGCCATGTTTTGACCCAAACTCAAATTTTTGAAATCTACCCTCACCCGTAAAAAAACAAAAACTAAAATGTATTTTGTTAAACTCCGGACTCAATTACCTTTCGTTTGATATCACACACGCCATAGTTTCACTTAAACTCTAATTTTTAAAATATACCCCCACCCTTTTTTTAAAATACTTTAAAATGTATTTTGTTTAACTGCAGACTCAATTACCTTTCGTTTGATATCACACACGCCATATTTTCACATAAACTCTAATTTTTGAAATCTACCCCCACCCTTTTATTTGGTTTGTGTTCGGTGGATTTTGTTCATTTTTAAATGGGACCATCTCGACCCAAGACCCAGCCTAGGTACCAAATTTTATTAAAATCGGCCAAGCGGTTTTTGAGTTATGCGCGTTGGTCGTTACAGACAGACAGACAGACAGACAGACAGACATACAGACAGACAGACAGACAGACAGACAGACAGACGGCGCAACAAAAAAGTTTCAAAATCATCTGAAACGCAAAGATATATAAAAATTTTTGAAATCGGAGCAACTTTTTTTTTCTCGAAAAAATTAGGATCACCATAGCTCACACTACTATAGTATAGTATATGTGTGAGCTAAAAAACACATAGAAATCCGTTTAGTGGTTCCAGTGCTACATACGGATAGCGAGGCAATATCACACATACACAAAAAAACACACACACACACACACACACACACACACCATCACATACAAACACACAATCACATACAAACACACTATCACATACACACGCACCATCACCTACACACACCATCACCTACACACACCATCACTCACACACACACACACACACACAAATTAAATACTCTGCCAATATATGGGCCCCTAAGCTCACACTAGGTACTATAGTTATAGTGTACGTGCGAGCTAATAAAACTAAAAACTGAAATATATCTTAATCAACTCCAGACTAAATTACCTTTTGTTTGATACCACACAAGCCATGTATTGACTTAAACTCAGATTTTTTAAATCTACCCCCACCTTTAGAAAAACAAAAACTAAAATGTATTTTGTTTAACTCCGGACTCAATTACCTTTCGTTTGATATCACACACGCCATATTTTTTCATAAACTCTAATTTTTGAAATCTACCCCCACCCTTTTATTTGGCTTGTGTTCGGTGGATTTTGTTCATTTTTAAATGGGACCATCTTGACCCAAAACCCAGCCTGGGTACCAAATTTCATTAAAATCGGGCAAGCGGTTTTTGAGTTATGCGCGTTGGTCGTTACAGACAGACATACAGACACACAGACAGACAGACAGACAGACAGACAGACAGACAGACAGACAGACAGACATACAGACAGACAGACAGACAGACAGACAGACGGCGCAACAAAAAAGTTTCAAAATCATCTGAAACGCAAAGATATATAAAAATTTTTGAAATCGGAGCAACTTTTTTTTTCTCGAAAAAATTAGGATCACCATAGCTCACACTACTATAGTATAGTATATGTGTGAGCTAAAATTATAACACTCTTTACATGCGTCAAGGGTTATGAACATTCCGATAATACAAAAAAGAAAGTCCTAGCTAAAAAAAGTTTAGTTTTTAACTTGAAAAATAATCTGTATGTATAAGTTTCCGTAAATAATTTGTAAAGTTTGACAGATAATTAATTAAAAATGAAATCTAATCTATTTAATATTTTTAAAACCTGATAATGTTTTAGACTTATATATAAAACACTCACCTGTCTCTAGAGCTAGAGACTTGGCTGACCTGCCGTTGCCTCAGCCGTATCACCTCACTGGGATTTGTTAGAGCTGTCTTTAAAATTGTGCCGTTGACTAAAAAATCAAAATTTAGTTACAAAATATGCACCAACTAAAAATGCTTACTTAAAATATAAGAAGTACAATTTAAATCCTGCATTAAATATTTGTTGAACTGATGACATTATAAAAATTTGGTGGAACAAGTAAATTTACAAAAAAACTAAAACATGGCGACGATACATGGATGACACATTTATTATATGGCCGGAAAATGATGACGAACTACAAAATTTTCTACACCATTTAAACGGTATTTGACCAACAATCTTACCTTTTTTGAATGTTCTTGTCAAACGATTAGGCAGAAACATTCAAACCACTGTATATAGGAAACCTACACACACGGGACAGTACCTAAATTTTAAGTCTAATCATTCTGTTGCAACAAAACAAGGAGTTATAAGAAGTTTGTATTTAAGAACCGTAAATATTTGTAGTAATAATGAAGAATTAACCACAGAAATTAACAACATTAAAAAGGACTTACAACAGAATGGTTATTCCGAGAAATTAATAAACTCAACGATATTTAAAATTAAAAACAAACTAAATGTACCAAATTCTCAAAATAATAATCCGTTAGGTGTTATTAACATTCCATATGTTCATGGGATTTCAGAAAACATAAGACGAATAGCTAAACACTATAATATAAAAACAGTATTTTCTTCGGGAAATACGATAAGAAGTTTTGTAACTAAAACAAAACCAGACAATCCCTCAAATAATAAGGAATGTATTTACCAAATCCCGTGTGAGTGTGGTAAATCATATGTAGGTGAAACGAAACGCCCTCTTCAGGTTAGAGTAAATGAACATCTAAAAAGTACCCAATTAGGGGATATTGAAAAATCCGGTTTAGCAGATCATGCATGGTCAAATGATCACAGGATTCAGTGGTCAGAAGCTAAAGTTTTACATAAGGAGTCGCATTGGCGAAAACGAAAGTTTATTGAAGCTGCGTTTATAATGCAGAATAAAGAAGTTTTCAGTCAACCAAGCACGGACATACCAAACATATGGAAACCACTCCTTAAGGAAAACAGGCGCCTTACGATTAAAAAGGGGGCGGGCCGTCACACCTGACTGCACACCAAGTAGTATAAGTAGTAGCCTAGAGACTAGATTGTTTAGTTTACACTTGATAACGGTTAGAGATACTTACTAACCGAAACGTCGTGTTTTAAAATAAATAAAGATAATGGAAGTCCGAAATTTTATTTCTACACAATCATTGTCTACGTGAGTTTCAAACAAAAAGTAAATTTACATACCGAGGGAAGAATTTTTGTAAAGTAAAACAATCATATCTTTCAATGTTTTCTTATTCGGAATCAGACTTATTCAGACAAATTGTTTAAATACAACCCAACAAACATTTAAAGTTGTAACGACGAAACGCCAACTAGAAAGAATTTCTTAAAAGTAACCGCAACGTACTCCCGCTACGTCTCAGTATACCATACAGCGACGTTATAATTCCCTAAGTGGGGAACCAATTTCTGGTTGTAACTACTAGGCCAAGTGTTTAAAGTCACTGTAGTAACAACTACACTACTACGTCGTAGCCAGGTATCTACTACGTCGAAGAGGCTGTTTTTTTCCGTAATGGCATCAAAGTTGCGATGTAGTTGCAAATAATATAATCGTTTCTTTTTGGTAGAATTGTAACACAATATGGTGGACACAACAGTAAACAGACTCGCTTAGTTTTTTTGTTTGGTTATGGTTATAATATGAACTATGTTATCCAAAAGTGTGAGAATTTACGAGCAGAGGATCAAAATTCGAGTGCGACGCAAAGTTTTTTGTATAACATGCATTATATATATTGCAAAAAACCGGTGCGCCCGTAAAATTGAGCCGTTTTCTGGTAGCTGATGGAATTTTTGTGTTGTGATTTTGGAGGTTATGTTTTCATAATCGACAGTTAACTCCAACAAATGGTGCTTAAGAAGAGCATTTTTGGTAAGCTTCAACTAATTTGTTTATAAAATAGTATGGCTCTTTAATATGAGCTCATAAAACGACAACAAAAATATTAAATTTTCTTTCTTACATAAAAACATGGCGTCCCAAACTATATTCCCTGATAGTCGAAAAGGTTACTTGAAAGTAGTTGCGGCTTTAAAGTTGATCCAAAAAGTTATTTTGTCTACATTGTTACATCAGATGTTACTATGATGACACAAACTTTTGTGGTAAAAATTAAAGTTATAATGTAGTTGTCGGATACACTTGTTTGGGACTCCAATGAAGCTTAACTTTCTAGTGGTAATTAAGTAGGATATAAAAGTCAGGGCGACTACGAAATAACGACTAAAAAGAAAGTAAAACTTTAGCAACGTCCTATTGTGGTAGAGAAGACTATCAGAATCGACTATCAAGAAACAATCCTATGAAGTAGTTTAGAGGGTCGTTTTTACGAAACATCTACTATTTCCTGATACTAAATAGTTGTTAGAACTAAAAAGTAACAAATTCTGGTTGGGATCACCACATTTCTACTATAAGAAAGTAGCAAAGCCTTTAGAACATGTAGCCGCTACTATAAATGTTAGTTGGGAACAGAGATAACAAATAAATTTGAGAAAAAGTCGGAGAGAAAAGATCCGCATAGAAAAGGGAAATCTGCTGAGTTTAACTCACCTAGGTTGGATGGTATCGCAGGCGGCGCTTGTTGTTGTTGCTGCTCAGTCTTAATCTGTAGCAAACCTCGATCTGCTTGGTTGTTTTTCGCTATCGACTTTGCCGATGGCTTTTTGTGCTTTTTATATTTAACTTTGTACAAATTATACACTGCGCCACTGTTGCGCCCACCCGGCATCCGGTCCTCTCGTACCGCTGCAAAAAAGGTAAATTGTTATTTTAAGAGTCCCAATTCGAATGTTGCGGTACAAATTTTAAAAGATCAGAAGTCGAAAGAAAAAAGGATTATCAGAAGCTAAATTTGTTATTTGAGCTTAATGATCACTGTTCTGCACGAAATTTTGCTGGGGTAAAGTTTTTGCAAAGTCACCTGAAATGCTCCTAATACGGGGTTCTATCGATTTCATGAAATTTTGCTTCAATCTGCCCTTCAAAAGTTATCCAAATTCATATAAAATCTTCCTGGTATAATTTCGACCCTACCGACAAAAAAAGGCGCGGCTCTGTGCAGTCCGAGCACAAAGTATTTGTTTTCTGACCGACCCAGCACAGGTGGATAGACGACACCTGATTGGCAGATTTTTTTGAGATGCGCTTTTAATTGCGACCCCTTTAGTCGGCAGTATACAGAGTTAGTCGTTTTAAACCAGTTGGTGTCCAATGCACTTATTAGGTGTCCATTAGATCTTGGACCCCCGTGAGGTTAAGCTTTCGGGCTACCCACGGAAAAATATGAGAGAAACAAAAAACTCCTTTTTGCCCGATTAGCCATGAAACTTGTTTGATTTGTAAAAAGTAATGTTTTTGCTACTAAAAATTCAAAATTTTTGCTTGCGGCGCATGAAAGTGTCTATTGTTATCATCGAAATTACAACCACTGACTAATTCAATAAAATGCTGCTTAAAAAAATATATACCGTTTTTTACCAACAGAGAATGTCACCTAAAGTGCACCCCCCCCCCCCCCCCGAGAAGCACCTCTGGATCCGCCCTTGGTCAAATTAACACATTAGGTGTGGTTTTTAGTCATTTGGTTTTGTGATCCTTTTTTCTTATATTTTATCATTTTAGCTCACACATATACTATACTATAGTAGTGTGAGCTATGGTGATCCTAATTTTTTCGAGACAAAAAAAGTTGCTCCGATTTCAAAAATTTTTATATATCTTTGCGTTTCAGATGATTTTGAAACTTTTTTGTTGCGCCGTCTGTCTGTCTGTCTGTCTGTCTGTCTGTATGTGTGTCTGTCTGTCTGTCTGTCTGTATGTCTGTCTGTAACGACCAACGCGCATAACTCAAAAACCGCTTGGCCGATTTTAATAAAATTTGGTACCTAGGCTGGGTCTTGGGTCGAGATGGTCCCATTTAAAAATTAACAAAATCCACCGAACACAAACCAAATAAAAGGGTGGGGGTAGATTTCAAAAATTAGAGTTTATGTGAAAATATGGCGTGTGTGATATCAAACGACAGGTAATTGAGTCTGCAGTTAAAAAAAATACATTTTAATTTATTTAAAAAAAAGGGTGGGGGTATATTTTAAAAATTAGAGTTTTAAGTGAAAATATGGCGTGTGTGATATCAAACGAAAGGTAATTGAGTCCGGAGTTTAACAAAATACATTTTAGTTTTTGTTTTTTTTAAGGGTGGGGGTAGATTTCAAAAATTTGAGTTTGGGTCAAAATATGGCTTGTGTGGTATCAAACAAAAGGTAATTTAGTCTGGAGTTAAATAAAATATATTTCAGTTTTTAGTTATATTAGCTCACACGTACACTATAACTACAGTACCTAGTGTGAGCTTAGGGGCCCATATATTGGCAGAGTATTTTATTCTGTCTGTTGATCTTTTAAAATCACACTTTATTTCTCAGTTCAATTTTTCCCAGTATAATAATCGTCTTTTCCACTTATAATAAATGACAAAGAAACGTAAACACCCAGAATTATGCTTAGACTTTAAACAAGGTACAAGAACCATTGTTAAATCTACAATTCATTAAGGTACAAGAAATTCAGGGGCTTCAACACATTTTTTTTAAACCTAATTTTCCTATTGTTTATTCATTCCCAGGTAGCAAGGGGTCATCAAATGACGTCTTTTTTTCGTCGAAAAGTGGTCATTTGGATGACCAGCAGGTCATCTACCAAAAAATGTTGTCTTTAAGGCGTCAGTTTCTTGACGTCTTTTCGTAGTGTAGTCTTTAACGTCTGAAAAACGTCATATATTGGTCACTACCCACACTGTACACTTTGTCCACGGGACATACACTCATACTTACATAAATGGTGCCCCAGTCAGTACTTGACCGGATTTATACGGAATGTGGGGGTACGTATGTAAAATAAATTAAATATAAAATCAAGACAAACTTCGAGGCTTCTTTCGCTTCAAGGTGGAGATGTGTAAGTCTAGGTATAGGCCTATTTTGATCTGTACCTCACAGACGAACACCGCTGTACCTGTTCCAGTACTTCCAGGTCTAAGTCACAGAAGAGTCACCTTCTGTGTCTAAGTTTATAGAATATTTTATATATTTAGACGAGTTTAAAAAAGTCATAAATAGGTTTGTGTCTGTGTGTTTGTCTAATGTTCTAATTTGGTCCCAAATACGTCATATTGCTGACGTCTTTAAAGCGTCGAAAAATGACGTCATTTTGGGTGTGTCTTTTGAAAGTCATTTAAAGGTCATTTACACGTCAGATTAGAGACGTCAATGGTCATTAAAAATGTTTGACGTTTAAAAAACGTGACCTTGCTACCTGGGTTTGGCTAAAATCTTCATTTATTTATTAAGCATTCGATCATAACATGAGGGCCAAAAATTAATAAACTAATATGTTACATAAAAGAGTGTTTACCTTTCTTTGTCAGTCGGTGTATTTAAGAAATCATACCTACCTTGTAGTACCATGCCCTGTTCTATACATTTCTTAAAACGACAGTACTGACATCTATTTCGCTGGGCTTTCGTTATTTCACAATTGCCGTCTGCCACGCACGTGTAAACCCGTCGATTTTGAACCTAAAGAAACATTCAAATATTACTATATATATATATATATATATATATATATATATATATATATATATATATTTATCGGTTTCACAACGTTCTACGTCTTCCGATACCCAATCTCCACTCGTTTCTGTTTGCCCATAATTCATCATCTAGGCCTCTTATTCTTATTTCACTGTCTATTCCTTCTTTCCAGCTTCTCCTTGGCCGTCCTCGTTTTCTTCGGCCAGTTGGTTTACAATGGTATTTGTTTAGGTAATATTTCATCATTCATTCTTTGTACATGTCCGTACCACAGCAGTTGTTTTGTTCTTATATCATCCACTAAAGTACGTTCACCCACTGTCATAATTTCTCTTATTCTTTGATTTGTAACTCTTTCTCTTTTTGATTTCCCTGCTGCTCTTCTCCAATAGTCCATCTCCGTTGCGGAAAGCATTTTTTCTGTTCTATCCTTAATTGGCCATACTTCTGAGCCGTGGCTCTGGAACGAAATAGCGATGTACAAAATAGCGAGTATTAAAATAGCGGTATCGAAATAGCGACAATCAAAATAGCGATGTAATGAAAGGGCGACTATCAAAATAGCGATGTAACAAAATGGCGATGTAACAAAATAGCGATTGTAACAAAATAGCGATGTAACAAAATAGCGACGTAACAAAATAGCGACTATCAAAATAGCGATGTAACAAAATAGCGACTATCAAAATAGCGACTATCAAAATAGCGATGTATCAAAATAGCGATTATCAAAATAGCGATATTTTGGTTCGGTTTTGGCATATAGTTCGACAAAGGGGTTTCTTTATAAACAAATTAAAAAAAAAAACTTCCCTGACTTCTTTCTCGGGATCCTAGAGGGTGTGAATCTAAACCGAACCGAACCGAACCAGCATATTTAAAAAAAAACTCTTCAGCCCGGATCCTAGAGAGTGTGAATCCGAGCCGAACCAAACTGAACCGAATTCGGTTCAGTTTGGTTCGGTTCGGTTTGGTTCGGTGCGGTTCGGTTCGGTTCGGATTCACACCCTCTAGGATCCTGGAAAAGAAGTCAGGGAAGTTTTTTTTTTGAAAAAATTTGTTAGAAAGAAAAGGTGGTATAGTCAAAATACCGCGAGGATGTAATAGCGCATTTCGGTTCGGTTCGGTTTGGATTGGTTTGGATCGATTCGGTTTGGTTTGATTCGGTATTTTGACACATCGCTTTTTTGATACATCGCTATTTTGATACATCGCTATTTTGATTGTCGCTATTTTGATTGTCGCTATTTTGATACATCGCTATTTTGATTGTCGCTATTTTGATACATCGCTATTTTGATATGTCGCTGTTTTGTTACAAACGCTATTTTGATACATCGCTATTTTAATAGTCGCTGTTTCATTACATCGCTATTTTGATAGTCGCTATTTCATTACTCGCTATTTCGTACGTCGCTATTTTGTACATCGCTATTTCGTTCCAGAGCCCTGAGCCGTATGTAATAATACTTTTTACAATGGTGTTATATACAAGCTTTTTGTTATGTTTTGATATACTTTGGTCCCAAATTATTCCATTTAATAAAGTTATTGCTTTTCTTCCTTGTACGTTTCGATCTTTTATAGCTTTGTTTAGTGTTCCGTCAGCTGTAATTTTTAGACCTAAGTATTTATACTAATCACAGGACTAAATTCGCTGCCCGGTATTTAAGATTAGTTCCTGTTTCGTTTCACCGATACACATATACTCTGTCTTATTGAGGTTAAACTCTAGTCCCCACTTATTGTACTCTTCTATTAGTTTTCGTGTCATATATTCGAGGTCATCATAATCCTGAGCCACTACTATCTGATCATCGGCGAAACATAAAGTATACAAGATGGTTTCGTCCAACGGAATTCCCATGTTTTAACATTTTCTCTTTCATACTTTAAAGACTTGTTCCAAGTATATCTTGAAGAGCGTAGGCGAGATACAGCAACCTTGTTTAAGACCTTTATTTACTTGAAAGCCTTTGGTTAGTTTTGCTTTTATTTTAACTTTTGCCTTACTATTGCGGTATAACTCTTTGATGGCCTTAATTAGTTGTACGCTTGTGTTTGCGTTTTCCAACGCTTTCCAAAGTAGATTTAGTGGTATACTATCATATGTCTTCTGCAAATCGACGTAAAGCAGATGCAGTTCTTGTCCGTATACCATTTTCTTTTCAATAACTTGGGTTATACAAAAGAGATTATCTGAAATCGATGTAATTTGTCTGCCATTTGTAATTCGAATCAGCTGTATATTTTTATATATGAAAATATCCCCTTTACGCCCTCTACCTTGATGCCCACGAGCATGGTTTTCTCCGTTTCTTCCATTCCCATCTTTATTGTGTAACAAAACTTTCGGAAAAAACAAAATCTTTTCAGATAAAAAAAAGGTTAGGATTTCATTTCCATATAATTTTATCAGGTGTCTTTTTATTTTTCTATGGATTATCAACATTCTATCGATGGATATCACTTGTCATTTGTCAACAATCTAGATTCTATCGATGAGAAAAACCGGAGACTCTTCCGTAGCAATATTTGCCAGTATAACAAAAAAAACCAAGATACATTATGACTTCATAGCAATGAAACAACAAGAGGTATTTCACCTAAATTTATCTACTTTCAAATGGTTTAATTAAATAAATTACCTACCGTTCTTTTGAAAAATCCCTTACATCCCTCGCAGGTGATAATACCATAGTGTAGTCCAGTGGCCTTGTCTTCGCAAATCATGCAGATCATGGGTTGCTCTTCTTCTTCGTTCGGATCGGGCTGTACTGGTTCGCGGAGGCCAAGAAGTTTTAATTCCGCTCCTTTAAAAGAAAAGTTGGCTTTAGTTATTTGACCAGCGTTGAAATTTAAAGAACAAACGATAATTGAGTTCGAGTGTAGAACAGCCGAAGTCCTTTGAAAAAGAGTGTATTAACTAAAAAGATAGCTTATGAGATAAAATGAAGTAAAAACCAAAAATATTAAAATATACACATTGAACCAAGGCCAACACAAAAATAGAGGCCACGACCCTGAAAAAATCAGCTGTTCTCCCGGGGCTGAATTTTACATTGGGTCTTATGGGAGGTCAGATGTTTTTCTATGATATTTTTAAAATGGCACTACAGATTTCCGCAAAATTTCAGTGAAATATTCTCAGACACCATCCCGATATTCCACCAAAGGTTTGTAAGGAAGCAACATGATTAAAAGGTTAAAATCTTCAAGATTTAGCATTCCTTATTTTGAATTCAAATTACCCGCTATGTACCACATGCCAACTGTTATATTTGACATGTATTTGACTTTGTCATATGTGATTGTCACATTCGCTTCTGCTTTAAACTTAATTTTTGTGTGAGCCAATGAAGCGGCTATGAAAAATTAGGGCTTACTATACATTTAAAAAAAATTGTTCTGCCAGAATAAAGTAAAAACAATCTCAAAAACGGTTTTATTTAAAAAAAAAAACCAAATATCCATGAACCGTCATTCCAACTTCAATATTTTAAAGACAATCAGCTGTGTCGTAACGTGACCATCAAAAAAAAAATCAGCCCCGGATGTGACGTCAACAAAGTGGAGGATCGTGGCCCGTCCATTTTGATAGCCCTGATTGAACGTGTATTTTTGTCTGCTTCAGTTATGGGAAACTCTTATATCTTAGCGGCTTTATTTGATATTATTATGGGATAATAACACTTAATAACATTTTCGTACCCTTTAGCGTCGAAACATTGGGGCCCTGGGGTGAAGAAGCTAAATCTTTTGTTCAAAAAATATCAAAATTTATAAACAATAAAAATGCAAATTGCTTCATTAAACAACAAATAGGTCTTGCAATTCAACGCGGCAACGCATCTTCAATTCTAGGAACAATCCCAGACGATACTGAATTAGAGGAAATTTTTTATTGTTGATGTTTCCTTTTTTTTTTTTTAGTTTTACAATTTTATTTATTTCTTTGATTTTATTATTAATTTTATCAATTGTTATACATTAATTATACCTTGTTTTTAGCTATAGATGAGGAAAGCTCAAAAAACATACAGTATGGCAGGAATAATCTGATGGGGAAGAGAGACAGCTTGAAAACACGTTTCCTCTCTTTTTCCAGTGGTGGAGATTTTAATATATGTTATAAATAATAATTGCAAACTTTTGTTTCAGAAATATATGACAGAATTTAAGAAATTGTATTATTTCTTAGCCAGAGAAAAATTAAAAAATAAGGGCCTTAAAGATTTGGATATAAATCAAATAAATGGAAATTGTTTTACAGCCAACTAAGTGAAAAACTATTTTTTTAACAAATTCACATTTTCCGTCATCCAAAGATAGGCATATTATACACGGTTGAAAAGCTCCTTTTATGCTCCATTTATTGAAGTATAAACAAAGAAAATATATCTACAAGCAAGGCCAACACAAAAATAGAGGCCACGACCCTGAAAAAATCAGCTGTTCTCCCGGGGCTGAATTTTACATTGGGTCTTATGGGAGGTCAGACGTTTTTTTATGATATTTTTAAAATGGCACTACAGATTTCCGCGAAATTTCAGTGAAATATTCTCAGACACCGTCCCGATATTCCACCAAAGTTTTGTAAGGAATCAACATGATTAAAAGGTTAAAATCTTCAAAATTTAGCATTCTTTATTTTGAATTCAAATTACCCGCCATGAACCACATGCCGACTGATATATTTGACATGTATTTGACTTTGTCATCTGTGATTGTCACATTCGCTTCTGCTTTAAACTTAATTTTTGTGTAAGCTAATGAAGCGGCTCTGAAAAATTAAGGATTACTATAGATTTAAAAAAAATTGATCTAAAAGAATATAGTAAAAACAATCTCAAAACCGGGTTTATTTAAAAATAAATCAAATATTCATGAACCGTCATTCCAACTTCAATATTTTAAAGACAATCAGCTGTGCCGCGACGTGACCATCAAAAAAAAATCAGCCCCGGATGTGACGTCAACAAAGTGGAGGATCGTGGCCCGTCCGTTTTGATAGCCCTGCTACAAGAAGGGACAAAACCTGAATGAGAGTAATGCAGTACTATTACACTCAAAGAAAAAACTGTGCAATTTTTGTTTTACACAAAAAAAACAAATTCAAAACTTTACTAGCAAAAATATTGTCAGGAATCCCTGTAATTTACTTTGTTTGAATGGTAACCTTATTTGTTTATTTGTATAATGCATCAAGGTAGAATAAAGACCTCGATGGTATAATGGAACCACGTCCTGTATACAGGGATGCATGTTTCACTTTGGCCTATAAATATATTTGTTATCTCTTTCAACTGGTCTAGCATGTTCTGTGAGTTCCAGGATGTAACGAGTTTTAAAAGAGAATAAGATTTGTATCGGTATTTATAATATGCGTCTTCAGCTCGCCACCGGCATGAGCCGTGGCTGACTCCAAATCATTTTATCCGACTAATCCATTTCTCTAGTGTCTAGAGGAAATTTTCTTTAAGTTGACATAAAAGAATTGCATGTAGGTGTGTAATACACCAGAATGTGCCTCTTATTTTTGAAGTTGTCTGGGAAAAAATGGCGATTGCCCCCGTCTGAGACAACTAATTTATTTCTATATTAGAATTTGTTTTATAAACACAATTTTTTTGCATATTTTAGCAGTAATTAACTTTTTTGGAAAATTTTCCGTTTTTAAAAGACACGGAAAAAGAACACGGTACCTTTTTTAAAAATGATCTGAAATATAAAGTGACATTTAAAATTAAGCATGAATTAATTGACGTTAATTAATTGTTATTTACATGTTGGTTGTGTTTGTGCTGTTTTATACCGGTTTAAAAAAAATACGTACGGTACACGATCGGAAACTATCTTTACAAGTCTAGTAACGTAAATAGCTATTAATTGTATTTTCTCCCAATTGTGGTTGGATTTGTTCCCGTTTCTAAAACAATAAAAACATATAACGGAGATTCAAAACGTTTTATAAAAATTTGTACTTTAACAAAATTTGTTTTATTGTCAATCCCCTTTTTTCCTTTTTCTCATAATTTTTAAATTAAAAATGGCCGGAAAGAATCTTTAAACAATATAATATTACTTAGATTCTTATAAATATTACAATAATTATTGTGTGTTTTTTAGTTATTATTTTTCTATTTAATTCCGTAACCGATTTTTCTCGATAATTTTCTAAGACCACAGTTATATAATTATATATATAGGTGTAATGTCCTTCTTAATTTGATTTTTTTTCTTCGTGTAATGCACCACAAATCACAGTTACGCAAAATTTTTCTCAGTGTAATATAACTGCATTAGTGTCATTTGGTCCAAGCGTGACGTCACATATTTGTTTCCCCAGGGCTATCAAAATTGACGGGCCACGATCCTCCACTTTGTTGACGTCACATCCGGGGCTGATTTTTTTTTGATGGTCACGTTACGACACAGCGATTGTCTTTAAAATTTTGAAGTTGGAATGACGGTTCATGGATATTTAATTTTTTGTTAAATAAAGCCGTTTTTGAGATTGTTTTTACTTTATTCTGGCAGAACAATTTTTTTTAAATGTATAATAAGCCCTAATTTTTCATAGCCGCTTCATTAGCTCACACAAAAATTAAGTTTAAAGCAGAAGCGAATGTGACAATCACATATGACAAAGTCAAATACATGTCAAATATAACAGTTGGCATGTGGTACATGGCGGGTAATTTGAATTCAAAATAAGGAATGCTAAATCTTGAAGATTTTAACCTTTTAATCATGTTGCTTCCTTACAAACCTTTGGTGGAATATCGGGATGGTGTCTGAGAATATTTCACTGAAATTTTGCGGAAATCTGTAGTGCCATTTTGAAAATATCATAAAAAAACACCTGACCTCCCATAAGACCCAATGTAAAATTCAGCCCTGGGAGAACAGCTGATTTTTTCAGGGTCGTGGCCTCTATTTTTGTGTTGGCCTTGGTTTCCCATATGAACAATGCTTTGAGTGACAGTATTTCGCTTCTTGTTGATATATTTTCTTTGGTATAAATCCAATATGGCGGTCATAAGAAATAAGAAAGTTGGCTATGGTTTCAAAAAAACTAGAAGGCCTAGAAAAAAATTGTTAACGTCATTGTTTATCCATTCAATAGTAGGTAATTAACTTTTTGACTTTGATTTTACCTCCGTCGAACAAGGGCGCGCCAGGTCCAGTGGGTGAGGTCAGATTCAGCGCCTGCGTTTGCTGGTTGGTTGGTATCTGCCTCAAATCTCCGGCCCATAACCTCTCCATGTTTAGAGGTGCGTTAGAGTATTGACTGGTGCAGCTATTTTGCGGCGATTGCGGTGAGAGCAGCGCGAGAGTCGTTGGTAACCGCAGCCGGTTGTCCTGGCCGAGGTTGAGCAACATTTGAGCGGCACTCTCCTCGGGATTGGGTGTTGTTGGACTACCTGTTGTGGCCCAGCCTACCAAAGCAAAAAGGATCTGAGTGTTATAAATATAGGCTGCAAATCTTTTGACGGATAGAGTTACGTACTATGTACGTACATAGTACGACGTAACTCTGCGACGTAGTGTACGGACATAGTACATACATTTTTGGACTTACGTCCACATATGTACGTCGCACAGTGCGGACTTCTGTGGGCAATATTCGAAAAACTGAGGTTACATTTTAAAAGTTTTAATATTGCAAAAGTATAGATAAATGTCCAGTTTATCTGTAATCATAACCTATTTTTTACATTTTTACGTTACATTAAAATACATAGTTAAAGTCGTTATTTTAAGACAGGTATAAAAAAATCGTATAAAATACTTTTCAGAAAATTAATTTTACTGGTACTGCATTTAAATATAAAAAAAATTTTCTTTAAGTATTACAGTGATATATATTTACGCT
This sequence comes from Aspidapion aeneum, assembly GCA_963576565.1. Lineage (NCBI taxonomy): Eukaryota > Metazoa > Arthropoda > Insecta > Coleoptera > Brentidae > Aspidapion > Aspidapion aeneum. Next base: position 2,195,035 of record OY755040.1, read on the forward strand.
ATTTGTTTAAATAAAATTTTGTCAAATTGACATCTCGCTTTTAAAATAATTTAATTAAAACTGGTATGCTTACAAAAAAAGATAGTTTTTAAATGTTATTAAGGTTATAAAAAATTGCAAAGATTTGCAAGGTCTGGCATATATCCTAAATATTAGTCCAATGAATTAGCAAAAAGGTAGCATAAATATTTTTTGCTACTGGCTGCTACTAAGGGTGCTGTATTTTTTTAAATAATATATTTCAATCCTAATAATTTATAACACATTGGTTACCACCCCGGTTGAGAGGCCTCACATCATCTCCTGTTTAGGTAAACCCTTAAAACCAGTCTTGCCGCCATTTGGACAAATATACAATTGTGACAGCTCTCATCAACGTTAAAAAAGGCGGCAGCAAGGTGTCAAAAATGGCACTAAATCTGGAGAAGATATGAGGCTCAATCACAGTAAACTAATTATTATTCGGTGATGGCGAGTGGTTATAGGTGATAATAAATCTAAAAAAAAAATCCCAAAATATTTTTGGTACTTTAAGTCACCTTATACTACTGTGAACAAAATGGAAAATTAAATATTTTAGAATCGCATATCGCATTGTCCGTTTTTTGTCAACGGGAACGTACAAAAACAATAATTTGAGGTAGTCAATAAAATTATAAAAATACTGCTATCAGTCTTAAAATATATATGCCAAAAATTATTCTGGTGTTTGTGTATGCGAATATTTAAAAAAAATCGTTTTGGAGATCAAAAGTGCGCTTTTTATCAAAAATTTTAGGGATCAAGTATCACTTTTTATCCCGTGGATAAAAAGTGACGTTCAAAGATAAAACGTAAGAATGGGAAGTCTGTTTTTCTTGCAAAGTAATTTTAATAAAAACGGGGCCCAAAAATGACTAAAGTAGCATTTGAGCACTCGGTGAACTGTAGCTACATACAATTTTTTCTTCTCGGGATAAAAGTGCCACTTAAGTCCCTAAGAAGATAATATACTATTTTATCACTTTTTTTTTACTTACGCATAAGCATAAAACATTCAGACTTGTTAAATGAGTGGCCTCTCATGAAAATCTGAAGGTGTTAAATATTATCAAAAAAATTCAACCCTTGTTGGGTTTAGAAGAATGTTCTGACAAAAATAACCAAATTCTAAATAAGGCATCATTAAATTTTTGCAAAAGTCTCAGTCTCAAATGAAAGCTATCGGGACGAAACAAGATATATTTTCAAAACCCTTATTTCGAATGGTTAAATAAAAATATTATATCTGAGAAATTTTGTTATAAAACGGATTCAGAAAAATCAAAAAATACAGATTCGGAAACAGAGGCCGTACCTGGACCGAGTCGTGGACGGCCTAAAACAGCTTTCTTAGGATCATCATTAAGAACAAAGAAACTGAGGGTGCAATGTGTGTGTATATGGTAAAAATTATTATTTTGGGGTTGCTAATTTAATTTTTCTGGAAGGGACTTAGCCCCCCCCAAGCCTTCCTAACTACGCCCATGAATCCGAATAAAAAAAAATAGTTTAATTTCTAACACAAAAGTAAATTGATTTTTATTTTTAACGTAACTGTAGGTTAAACTGAATGTACTTTAATTTATTTTTTAAATATTTTAAATAAAATGACATATATATATATATTTTTATAAAAGTTTTACTTATTTTAACCTTTAGACTACACTTTATCACATGGCGTTAATTAGTTTTTAAGTTATTTCCAAATAACTGGAAAAAAATACGGGTCTTTGGGGTATATTTAAAAATTATGCTTTTAATAAAAACTATAAGAACCTTTTGAAAGTAACTTAAATTTGTTTAACATACCTAGCAGATCAGGTTTTGACTTATTGTCATTGTGATAATCGCGCCTTTTTTAAATATGACGGATTCAATATGGCGGAAAAGCATATTTAAAAACAAATTGTATCTTTTTTATTTTTTATCCGATTTTAATACAACAAAGGTTAAATTACTTGATTTAAAATATATTAAAAAAATACTTAAAAAAAAAATTCTTTTAATATTCGAAAAAAAAATCGGGTGAAACATGTGACAAAAATGATTTTATTTATTTTATTTTTTAATTGACCCCCATATACGGACGTCGCTGAAGGGTTTGTCATTAATTAAACCCCACTGCCTTACACATTGTTAAAAATAAAATTTTATTTCCTACAATAAAGTATAAAACACATTTTTGTCAGTTGAGCTTAGTTTCTGAGAAAATTGGAAAAAACTTGTAACAGAATTAATTTGTTTGGTGATTTGTAAAAATTGATTTTAGTTGCACAGGCCTGTGAAGTTTTAATCTGAAGATAAATATTACACTATTGTACACGTTTAAAAGGAAATTTTATTGTCTACAATCGACTATAGATCACAATTTTTGATAGAGAGCTTGGTTTTTAAGATAATCGGGTAAAACCTATGTGGTTTCTTTAATTTTTTTATATTTTCTTAATTAACGGACGCCGCTGAAGAGTTTGTCATTAGCCCGACCCCACTGACTAATACATTGTTAAAAAGGAAATTTTATTTTCTACAATAACCGGTAAAATATTTTTTTTCCAAAAAGCTTAATTTTTGAGAAAATTGGATAAAACTTGCAAAAAATGGATAAATTTTGTGATTTTTCAAAATTGATTTTATTTACGGACGCCCCTAAATTGTTATAGATAAAACTACCATTACCTTATTATACATCATTTAAAAGGCAATTTTATTGTCTATAACAAAGTGTGTATTTAATTTTTTGATATAAAGTTCGGTTTTTAAGAAAATCGGGTAAAACCTGTAATAAACATGTTTCTTTTTTAAATTTATTTACACTACCTCAATAAACGGACGCCGCTGGAGAGCTTGTCGTTAGTTGTACCCCACTGTAAGCTTAGTTTTTAAGAAAATTTGAAAAAAATCTAAAAATTTCAGGATTTGGGGAGTCTGGGGGGTTTTGGGAAATTTTCCAGCTAAAATTTAAAAAACTTATATAATTTTATTTTTAAATTAGATTTTAGACATTTTTGATCCATTTCTATGTCATGGTGTCTTTAGTGCGTGAACTTAGATACATTTTTAGAAATTCGAACACGACTATATAAGGAGGGGGATAAAAAATATTGGACCAAAAACTTGCCCGGCAACATCCAAATCGTTAGTCTGTGACCTATTCTCAGCTAGGATATATTGTCAAATTGCGGTCCTCATAGCACCTGCACTATATTGTAAAAACTTTCGTCTATTGATAGTCACTTTTAAAAATAACAATAACAACGTTGTTTGATAATGTCCATCAAACAATGATAACAATAATAATAGAAATCACCTGTTTTACTAGACGCCTCAGCTGCGTAAAACCGCGCGCCGCCTTATAGGCGTCCGCGTACGGTAATACACCTTCGGTAGTCGTTTTGGTGACAACAAATGTTTTTTTATTGAAATAAATATAAAATATATATCTATATAAGACTTATATACATCAAATTAAAGAAAATTGTTCATTCTATAACTTTTATTTAAACTTTTTTTTTCAATTTTGCTTTGGTGTTATTAAGAATGTAGGTTAAACTTTACTAGCTATACAAAAAAAAGTAAAAATTCAGTTATTTTATTTTTTCTAAAAAAACGAAGCAAAATTTTGAAAAATATAATAAAAAGTTAATTTATTGCGGGTGTTTACTGATTCATTTGCCATTTTTTTGCAACCCTCTACGACTATTTCTAAGAAAGATACATCGTTTTAAAAAGTATCGTGCTAAAAAAAGTGGTGGGGTAAAAACGCATTTACCAAAATGACAACAAGTCAAAACCTGATCTATGGAGTGCCCTTAACAAACTTGGCTTATCAGCAAAAAGTTGGCACGACTTGCACACGAAACCCCCTTTTAGGCCGATTTGTCCATAGATTATTAATTGAACTCAAGCCTACCTGAGGTTGTTGGAAAAAAGGGCGGCTCCACACTACTGGGCGATACTGGCGAGGGACTTATACTAGGTTGAGACCAGATCATCGTGCGCACACCACCCGCTTCTCCATGATCACAGTGGGCGTTTGTCGCACCGGTGCATTAAAGTTCCCGCTCCTAGCGCCACCAGGACTCGTGGGTGATTTAAGGTCGGTAAAATGAATTGGTGAAGTCGCTCCAAAGCTGCCCCCGATCAGTTCCGGTTTCACACCGTTTATTCTTTGGTGCTTCAACCAAAGGGGGCTCTGGACGATGCTTTGGGGTGGTTGAGTGATGATGACACCCCGTGGCCTTGATTGCACGAATGATGAGTTCGTTGATGAAGTGGGTTCTATGGTGACTAAGGTGGTGGGTGAGTTGGAGTGTCTGTAAGTAAATTAAAGAATTAATTATTACATCATCATAGATCTTCTTGAAAAGATATATTTCTTTAGCAGCAGCGAATGAAGTAGAAATATCTAAAATAATTCGTAGGTTGCAAAATAAATTTTTATCAGAGACAGATGAAGTTCCAGTTTACATACTATAAAAAGCAGTTTTTTTTTAAATTTGTCAAACACACTGTGTTTATTCTGTTACAATCTAGTCAGTAAGACTAATTAGCAATTTTGTTTTAACTTAATTTACTAGAAAAGTCAGATTTAAACTTAGGGTTTACTCAACAGTTCTCCCCGCTTTGTTTAGTCTGTAACTCACAATTGTGTTGTGTTTATAGCATTATTTTGTTTTATATAATTCACTTAGTTTACTAGCTCAAACGGCTTCACTCTTTTTAGTCTTCGACCTAGCATAGTATTGTCTAGAAGCTGAATTGCTTCCACATTCACATACCGATGGAGTCTATCTTCATGGCTTTTTGCGTACTTTTTTATGGTTTCTGCTACAGTTTCGATTTTTAGATCTCGATGAAGGTCACTATTTCGAACATACCAAGACGCATTCACAATGTTTCTTAATACTTTATTTTGAAATCTCTGTAAAACTAGAATGTTACTCTCTTTAGCACAACCCCATAGTTGAATACCATATGTCCATACTGGTTTCAGTATTTGTCTATAAAGCAGTAACTTATTATGGATTGTAAAATTGGACTTCCTTCCAATTAGTCAGTTCATTTTTGTATACCTTATCTCAAGTTCTTCTTTTTTTTTTCTTAACATGTTCTTTCCAGCGCAATTTGGCATCAAGTGTTATACCGAGATATTTTGCCTGATTTGAATATGGTACGGGAATGTTGTTAATTGTTATTTGTATGTGATTTATTTTGTGATTGGTTTCATTTAATTTTATTCGCCACTTTGTGGTCCAACTGTGAAGAAAGTCGGATTGGTTTCATGGTTATGAATTCAGAGGCGCCCGTAAATTTAACCAATTTTAAAAAATCACAAATTAAAATATTTTTGTTACTAGATTTCAAAAAAATTGTTTTAAATTAAGCACACCACTGGAACGGTAAATATGAAATATTTTTTACCATGTTACACAACGTTTAAAAGGAAATTTTATTATCTACAATGAAGTAGAAAACAATTTTTTTGATAAAGGACATGGTTTTCAGAAAATCAAATAAAACCTGTGCAAAACATAATTTAAAAAAAAATTAATTAAATGGCTCCCATTTACGGACGTCGCTGGCGGGTTCGTTGTAAATCAAACCCCATCGAGTTATACACCGTTGAAAAGAGAATTTTACTGTCAAAGTGCATTATCGCATTTTTTTAAATTAGGCTTAGTTTTTGAAAAAATTAGATAAAACTTGTAACAAAAATATTTTAATTTGTGATTTTTTAAAATTGGTTAAATTTACGGGCGCCTCTGAATTTATAACTATGAAACCAATTCGACTTTCTTGTACAGCATTTTAAAGGAAATTTCATTTGCTACAATAGTGTATAACACATTTTGTTCTATAGACCTTGGTTTAAAAAAAAAATCGAATAAATCATGGAAAAAACATGGATATTTTTTTACGTATTTAAATTACTTCAATTAACGGACGCCGCTGAAGAGTTTATAAATAGTTGACCCCCATCGAGTTGTACCTTTTTCAAAAGGAAATTTCATTGTCTACAGTAAAGTGTATTACACATTTTTCTCTTAGAAACGTATTTTTTGAGAAAATTTGAGAAAACCTAAATATGTTAGATTTTGGGGGGTCTGGGGGGGTTTTTGAAGAGGTGGTTAGTTTAAGGAGGTGTTTGACCTCTAAGCTCTCTTACCTTTTTGTACGTCACTAAATTTACATAAAAAAATAAAAATAAATAAAAAACGTGCCGTTTAAAGCACTAAATTTAAAAAAATGATTATTTATACTTACTTTAAGTTAAACTCCCACTCCATTACAAAATTTAAAAATACATTTAAAGAATGAATTTTGTAGCTGATAAAATTCTCTACAAGATATGTTCTTAGAACTTTTACCCTAGAACAAAGTATTTCTGGCCGTCTAAAGTAGAAAAAATCTGAAAATTTGCCCAAGCACGTGATTTTAGTCATTTTTGGAAATTACCTAGCTCCGTTACTACTACTCGCAGAACAACCATAGTACCACCCAATTGTAGATAATTATATCCTCTAAAAAATTTCGTATAACTCTTTTTGCGATTTAGTGTAGTGGAATGAAATAAAAGGCAAAAAACTAAAAAAAGTGTCAATTTTTTATGGTTTTTTCAAGATGGCGGAGGGAGCACAGGGGTGGGGGTGACGAAAACTCAGATTTTTAACTACCCTCCTGATCTTAACAACATATCCAAAATTCAGAACTACCGGACCTTTTGTAGGGTAACCCCCCTATTTTGGCCTCTATTCAGTGAACTAATCGCTCACTCTACTATAGTATAGTAGTAGTGTGATATAAAATGCCTCGAACAACACGGCCAATGCCAGATACCTATACAACACATAAACCTCCTACCTATACGATGGCCCAATATATTGTTTCTTCATTGCTAAATTATACTATTATACTATATTACTCACTACCTCGTTACCTAACCTGGCTACTTGATTCAAAAAATGATGCACACAGGATAATTAAAATTGCAACATGAAATCCTTGAAACAAAATATAGAGTATGACCCAAATACTGGATAAACTGATTGAAATTGTTTGTGCTGTTAGAAAAGCTTCAGATATTTAAAACTTTAACAAACAAGTCACAAATAAATCATGTTGGCTTAGTCCAGGGTTTTCGTTCTATCACTTTACAATGCCAATGCTGATATTTCTGCAAAGGTGTGCGAAACTAATTAATAATTGTTGCACATTACATGCATTTCATAAATAATATAATTATTATTATACTCCACTCGGGAATATTCCAAAGAAACAATATTTGGCTTCTTCGCAATATTGCATCTTTCTTCTAGTGTTATCGAAGTTAGCTGGGGGGTTGTTGGGGCTTGGCACCATCAAATTAGTCCCCAAAAAAATTTGATTGTAGACGTCTCTAATATTTCAAGTGTCGTGTTTTAAGGTACTACTACTATGTCGGTTTAGAACGTTTTTCTACGTTGACCGACGCCTATTCTCCACCTCCTTCGATCCTGACAATCATCTTCTGTCAGATTTTTTTGACTCATTGATCTTTGGATAGACTGTTGCCATTCTAGTTTAGGACGCCCTCTTTTTCTGCGCCGTATTGGTTGCCATTCTAGGACCTGCTTTGGTAATCTTTCGTCGTTCATCCGTTGTACATGGCCGTACCATATCAGTTGTCTTTTACTGATGTCATCCGTTATGCTCCCTTCGATTCCCATTCTTTCTTTTATGATCTCATTTCTTATGTGATCTGTTCTAGATATTCTCATTGATCTTCTTATTGCATCCATTTCGACACTTTCCATTTTTGTTTTGTATTTTTCTGTTACGCGACAAGTCTCTATTCCATACAACAGCGTGCTTTTCACTATTGTTTCATATATATTAAATTTTACATTCTTTTTTATCTCTCTGCTCCATGAAATACTGTTAAGACATCCAATAACCTTTTTTGCTTTTACTATTCTTTTTTCCAGTTCTTTACAGTCTGTTCCTGTCTTATCAAATGTGACACCCAAGTATACATACTCATTGCATGGAGATATTACTTGTCCATTGTCTAGTTCTAACTCACTGGATTCGTTTCCAATACATAAGTACTGTGTCTTGTCCACGTTCACTGTTAATCCCCACTTTTGGAATTCTTCCATTAACTTTCTCATCATATACTCCATGTCCTCTTTATCATTAGCTACAATTACTTGGTCGTCAGCAAACTGTAGTGTGTATATGGTAAATCGGTCGTTAAGTTGTATTCCCATGCCGTGCACTTTCCGTTTCCAGTTTTTTAGAGCTACTGCGATATATATTTTAAAAAGAGTTGGAGAAATACAACATCCCTGTCTTAAGCCTTTTATTACCAGGAATTCTTTTGAAAGTCGATTTCCAATTTTAATTTTAGATTTTGACCCTTTGTATAGTTCTTTTATCGCTTTTATGTATGTATGATTGATATTAGTCTGCTCTAGCACTGTCCATAGTTTTTCTACTGGAACGGTATCACATGCTTTTTGTAGGTCCACAAAGGTAACATGAGTCTCTATATTTCTGGCGCTCCTCTTCTCAATTACTTGTTTAAGACAAAAAACATTATCACTACAAGATCTGCTTGCACGAAACCCACTTTGCTCTTCTTCTTCTTGTTCATGAAAATCCTTCTCTATTAGATCTCTAAGAATCCTACCGTACAATCTACTGAGAGTACTAGTTACTGAAATTCCTCTGTAATTGTTGCAATCCAGCTTGTTTCCTTTTTTATGTATTGAGGATATGAATGCAATTTTCCAATCATCAGGTACTGGATGTAAACGACTATTCCTTCAGAAAAGATTGACCAATAAAATCAATGCGACTTTTAAACCAATTGGCAGCGACGGCAGAATTTTGAGTCAGAAAAAAAAATTCGGGGTGTTGCGCCCAAATATTTACCCACAGGTTGTTAAGAAACATATACACAACTACATATAATTTTTGGGGTTTCTAATTCAATTTGTTTTTTAAGAAACTTATCCATTGAAATGTATTGTAAAGGCCGGAAATTAAATCATCCAACCATGCTCCACGCACAAACACAATGCGAGTAATAATATGGGCTGTGCCAGGCTCAAAATTTCTTAGATTTTTCCTATTTAAACAATGCTAAAATGTCCAATATTGGCCCTATCTTTGTCGCTCATATAGGCTGTAGATAAAATCTACCTATCCCTGTTGCTCATGGGGATGGGACAATTCGCCGCGGCCGATTCGCCGCAGCCGATTCGCCGCAGGGACAATTCGCTGCGAAATTTTTTGTTGTATGATATTATACCATTGGCAATTATTTAAACAGTTTTATTTTGCTTGACTTCATATAATATATTTGTTTATTTGTTTGATAATAATTTTTTCAAACTTTTATTTGGTGGTTAGTATAATACAATTCAACATTTTTTTTATCAGAAAAATAAATAAAATGGCGGATTTTCCTATTTATGAACCGATTTGCATCAAACTAGGAACTTTGAGATCTTTCAGGTCCCTGATTATTATTTTTAACCTAATTTAAAAAAATCAAAATGCCGGTTCCACAATGGCGCACTTTTTTATTTATAAATCGATTTGCCTCAAACTTAAAACATTGCGGCGCTTAAGGTAACTTAATACAATTTTTGACTTAAATTTAAAAAAATAAAAATGGCAGTTCCACAATGGCGCACTTTCGTGTTTATAAACTGATTTGCCTCAAAATTTGGGGGGGCTGATGCCTCTGGGGGGCCGAAGCCTTATGATGGCGAATTTTATACTCTTTAATTTTTTTATTCATGAAATATGTGAAACATATCTAAAAAAATCTTAGGCTTGGGGGGCCTAGGCCCGAGGAATCCGCCATTTTCAGGTTTTAAAATTTAAGTCAAAAATTGTATTGAGTTACCTTATAGGCGCCCGGATGTTTCAAGTTTAGGGCAAATCGGTTTATTAATAAGAAAGTGCGCCATTGTGGATCCGCCATTTTGATTTTTTTAAGTTTATGTTAGAAATCATAATTAGCGACCTGAAACACGCCAAAGTTCAGAATTCGATGCATATCGGTTCATAAATGGGAAAATCCGCCAAGTCGGATCCGCCATTTTGATTTTTTTAAATTTAAGTCAAAAATTGTATTAAGTTACTAAAGCGCCGCGATGTTTCAAGTTTGAGGCAAATCGGTTCATAAATGAGAAAGTGCGCCATTGTGGAACCGCCATTTCGATTTTTTAAAAGTTTAAGTTAGAAATCATAATCAGGGACCTAAAACGCCCCCAAAATTCCAAATTTAATGAATATTGGTTCATAAATAGAATCCGCCATTTCGGATCCGCCATTTTGTTTTTTTTTTAAGTTTAAGTTAGAAATCATAATTAGCGACCTGAAACACCCCAAAGTTCCGAGTTTGATGCATATCGGTCCATAAATGGAAAAATCCGCCATTTTGGATCCGCCATTTTATTTAATTTTCTAATAAAAAAAATTGTTGAATTGTATACTAACCCCAAATACCTAATTGGAAAACTTTCAAAAAAGTTATGATCAAACAAATAAACAAATATATTATATGAAGTCAAGCTAAATAAAACTGTTTAAACAATTGCCAATGATAAAAGCATAAAATAAAAAATCTCTCGGCGAATTGTCCCTGCGGCGAATTGTCCCGCGGCGAATTGTCCCGCGGCGAATCGGCTGCGGCGAATCGGCCGCGGCGAATTGTCCCCTACCCGTCGCTCATATAGGCTGCAGATAAAAATCTATATCTATTCGAAGGAGTCAAGAGAAAAGTGGCAGTGTGTTCTACGCAATGAATTATATACGAAGTAACTGGAACCGCCACGGGTATACATTACGTATACGGGACACTGAGGCAAAAATTTTAAGAGTTTTTTTAGAGTGAAAACATACAAGTAGTGTAACCTTTCTCTCTCTAGTTCTAATTATCGGTGGTCACCCAGTGGTATTTTGTGAACTTCATACTTCAAGGAAATTGTCATTTTAGGCCAGTCAAATTGCACTTTGAGAGAAAAAAATTATAAACAGAAGCTGAAGCATTAAAGATTGTAGAACGGCGAAAAACACAGTTAAAAAAATAAATGCGTGAGCAGGGGCATTGCGGGTTAGTTCTGGGGGTAAAAAGGGGCAAGGAATCGTATTATTGCGATTTCCGGTAAATGTTGACTTCGTAGAAAAAGTGACATATGTACATAACAGTCATAGGTCATAAAAATAAATCAAACGTCCGCGAACTTCAAAAACCACAGAATATCATCGGAGAGTAAAATTGAAAAAGGAAAGGTAGCAGCTCCTGCGCAGCGTGCTCTCTCTACAAAAAATATCAATATTATTGCCTCACTTTGCATATATGTAAAGGCCTATCCAGTTAAATATATATAGATCTTTTTTTGTATCTGTATGACGCCACAATACTGCAACTCGGTACTTTTTTTGATAAACTGTATAGTTTGAAAAATATGAATTTTCAAAGTTTTGCCATTTTGGTCTTCTAGGTTTCCCTATACTAAAAATCGCTAAATGACGTTTTTTGGAATCTGAACTCACTCAGTGATTTTTTCGTATCTGTATGACGCCACAATACTGCAAGTCGGTGCTTTTTTTGATAAACTGTATAATTTGTAAAATATGAATTTTCAAAGTTTTGCCATTTTGGTCTTATGGGTTTTCCTATACTAAAAATCGCTAAATGACGTTTTTTTGGAATCTCAACTCAATCAGTGATTTTTTCGTATCTGTATGATGCCACAATACTGCAACTCGGTGCTTTTTTTGATAAACTGTATAATTTGTAAAATAAGAATTTTCAAAGTTTTGCCATTTTGGTCTTATGGGGTTCCCTATACTTTTTTTTGAGCGGAAAAACATATACGTTAGAAACTTAAAAATTTTTTTGTTTGTTAAATATTGTGAATAAACCGAGTTTTGTTAAACTGACATTATTTTTGTAAAAAAATAACAAAAAAAATTACGGTTTTTTTAATTTTTCTCGAAATTTTATTTTTATGGCCTATAACTTCTCTGTATGTTACTTTTTCTCCAACGTCAACTTTCGCCGTAGATCGCAATATTACGATTCCCTGTCCCTTTTTACCCCCCAAAACCTAACCCGCAACGCAACGCCCATGCTCACGCATTTATTTTTTTTAACTTCGTTTTTCACCGCTCTACAATTTCCAATGCTTTAAGTCCTGCTAGTAAATATTTTTTTTTACCTTAAAGTATGGTTATTCTACTGGCCTATTTGTGATTTGTCATTACAGTGTTTGTCAGTATATTATTGAAATTGTTTTTGTTGAACAAAAATAAAAAATGGGAACACGATGTGTTGCTTGTAAAAACGAGTTTTATAGGAGTGAAAAGCCGTTTTCTTTTCTGAAATAAGTAGCTTTGATTATTTAAAAAATTTTGTTTGTACCTAATCGCAGTATATATCCCGTTATAAATTAAAAATTAAACGTCCTCGAACTTTCAAAACCACAGAATATCATCGGAGAGTAAAATTGAAAAAGGAAAGGTAGCAGCTCCTGCGCGGCTTGATCTCTCTACAAAAAATATCAATATTCTTGCCTCACTTTGCATATTATCTATTTATGTATATATAGAGATCATTGGTTCTACGCAGTTTTTACATATGAAACCTGTCAAATTATTTAGGGACACTATCCTAGACTAGCTTACTTTGGTGGACTTGGTGATTTCGAATAATGAAGTAAGAGCGGCGCATGCTTGATCACAGGACTAGTGTGGGCTGGCCGCCCTGGCGAGCTATGAGGGCGAGGCGGTATCGTGGGGCTGAAGGGGGGTGAAGGACGAAGGGCCGGTGGTGGACTTTGACTTCTTATACTACGAATAACGCTTGCTGTCGTAACTTCTGGGGGTCTACGTTCTTGGTTCCCACCTGCAAAAAGTAAATCTTGTAGCAAAGTGCCTGAATAAGGTATGGGTTACATGAAAATGGTACCACTTATGTACAATTTAGTACCCGTAAATTAAAATTCAAACAAGTTTCGTGGCTAATCGGGTAAAAAGAAAAATTAAGGGTTTTTTGTTTCTCTAGTACTTTTCCGTGGGTAGCTCGAAAGCTTAACCTCACGGGGGTCCAAGATCTAATGGACACCTAATAAGTGTTGACAGTTAACTGTTTCGTCCTTATGGGACTCCTCAGAACACTGCTGGTCGATGTGACACCCTTCATAAATTAGGTATATGGCTTTATCTCTCACCTTACATTGCTAATGAGAAAACAAAGTCATGTACCCAACAAGAAGCGCCATCTACCGAAATACGAGAGAAACTAAAACAGCAGCAGGCGAGTAAAACTGCTATATCATCGATCGATGAAAGTATCGTTTGAAAAAAAGAATCCATACCGTGACCTACGACACACATTGCTTTTCTAGATCAGGTCAACGCAAATTGCGTTTGTTCCGCTATCAAGACGTCGGCATCGCGTCAGTCAATGGAGTTTAAAGCCAAATATTAAAAAATGTACAATTTAGTACCCGTAAATTAAAATTCAAACAAGTTTTCGTGACTAATCGGGTAAAAAAAAAATTAAGGGTTTTTTGTTTCTCTAGTACTTTTCCGTGGGTAGCTCGAAAGCTTAACCTCACGGGGGTCCAAGATCTAATGGACACCTAATAAGTGTTGACAGTTAACTGTTTCGTCCTTATGGGACTCCTCAGAACACTGCTGGTCGATGTGACACCGTTCATAAATTAAGTATACGCAGCGGCGTAGCGTGGGGGGGGGCGCGGGGGGTTCGTCGCCCCCCCGCCCCGAGGGTAGTGGCGCCCCATAGGTGGGAGAGGCGCCCTTGTGTCGTATCGGCCGCCCCCTCATACATGATGACCTTTTTTTTTTGTTTTTTTTTAGTTGCAAGATTTCGTCAGAGGCGCCCTTGTGACTTATCGGCCGCCCCCTGACATATGATGACCTTTTTTTTTTATGATGACTTTTTTTTTTTTTTTTTTTTTTTTTTTTTTTTTTTTTGGAGACGGCGCGTTTCTTTTATTTTGGTCGCAAGATTTGTGAGAGGCGCCTTTTTGACCTTTTGGTTTTTTTTTGTTTGCCGTAAGATTTTTCATCAGTTTTCAGAGGCGCCCTTTTTAGCTGTCGCCCCCCCCGCCCTTTCGGGCACGCTACGCCGCTGAGTATACGGCTTTATCTCTCACCTTACATTGCTAATGAGAAAACAAAGTCATGTACCCAACAAGAAGCGCCATCTACCGAAATACGAGAGAAACTAAAACAGCAGCAGGCGAGTAAAACTGCTATATCATCGATCGATGAAAGTATCGATTGAAAAAAAGAATCCATACCGTGACCTACGACACACATTGCCTTTCTAGATCAGGTCAACGCAAATTGCTTTTGTTCCGTTATCAAGACGTCGCCATCGCGTCAGTCAACGGAGTTTAAAGCCAAATATTACAAAATGTACAATATAGTACCCGTAAATTAGAATTCAAACAAGTTTTCGTGACTAATCGGGTAAAAAGAAAAATTAAGGGTTTTTTGTTTCTCTAGTACTTTGCCGTGAGTAGCTCGAAAGCTAAACCTCACGGGGGTCCAAGATCTAATGGACACCTAATAAGTGTTGACAGTTAACTGTTTCGTCCTTATGGGAATCCTCAGAACACTGCTGGTCGATGTGACACCCTTCATAAATTAAGTATACGGCTTTATCTCTCACCTTACATTGCTAGTGAGAAAACAAAGTCATGTACCCAACAAGAAGCGCCATCTACCATACAGAAAAGTACTAGTTACACTTGACCTTATATTATAAAAGATATGATTTTTGAAGTGCGCCCTTACAGACTTGGATATGGGATGACGGATAAAAAAATTAAAAAGTAAAAAGTTTTTAAAAACAGAAAATCAAGACTAGGCGCAAATGATAGCTATTGGATTCCCATTAAACATAGTAAAATTCCCGATCCCTCTCCATTAAGGAGCAGTGTCAAAATGGCGGCGTCATCTTGGATTTTTGACCATTTTTTCCTTAATTAGCCTTTTACTCAAAAAGTAATGATTTTTTTAGAAAGTATGTGGGAAGGAATATTAAACCCCATTAACATACCTATCAAACGATATATCTGCGAGCTACGCAAGTACTGCACTTGCAAAGATACGCAGCCTTAAGCATCCACAATATGCTAATCTCTAGCACATCTAATTTAACATTAATTTTTAAGTTCAACCAATTTTTTTTTAAAAAAAGCCTTTTTGAAAAAATGTGTAGTTAACTTTTTTGTAGAAATTAAAATTTCCATTTAAACCATATAATATTCAGCGCGATATATATTGTGGCTCAAGCTCCAGTGGCGTCCGCAAACTAGGAATCTTCTTAAAAAATCATTTTTATTAAATGTTCTATGCAATTTTCGTAAAAACTAAGCATTTTAGGAGAAAACAATACAGAAAATATTGTCAAGAGAATAAAATTTTCTTTCCAACGATGTATAAGTACGATTGAACTTACAGCAAACGATACAGTGACTTCCTTAAATGGAGGTTATTTACAGAAATCTTCAAAAACCTAGTTTAATTATAGGTTTTTATTTAATAAATTAACTTTACTCAATTAAGTTGTACAGCGTTGAAAAAAAAATGTATTGCCTATTTCCCAGCATAAACCGTTTTTGCACAAAGTACTTTATTTTAAAGAAAATTAATTGAGAACTTATGAATTAAACAGATTTTAACGATTTCTGTAAATAACCCCTATTTATGGACGGCACTGTAGCGTTAGAGAGAGAAACCTAAATTCTAGAATGTTAGATATCTTTGGAAAGAAAATTTTATTCTCTTAAAAAAACTGTCATTTAAGTTTTTCATGAAGATCTTGGGTTTTCAGAAAAATGCTATTTGTGTGTGTGTGGTGTGCGCGTGTGTGTGTCCATCCATAGATTTTCATTAAATTTAGGTCAAAATCTATTAATGCTAATGACACTTTAAAAATTAAAAATATTCTAACTTTTTAACGGAGCATCTCATCAATATGCAGTTTCCGGAATATAGTAGAACACGTTTTTCTCAATAATTTGTGTTATAACCAAAAACTTTGTAGAAGCTTTCGTTTCTAAGATATTAACAAAAACTGTTTTGAAGGTTTATATAGCGTGGAGTTCCCTTGAAGTATCCTAATGGGCTAGGAAGGTATCAGATCTCTCAAGAATCCATTTATTTTTTTGTTATCTATGTTTAACAATAAATAAAAATATAAAGTTTCCTGAATAGCAAAAATGTTAACCCATAAGGAACAAATAACTTTCAAGCTGGCGTTTAGTAGCGTAGGTAGCGCTCCGTTGTTTGACAATCGTCAGACAATGCACAGTGCACACATTTTTAAAATTAAGTTATTTTTTCTGCTACTATCGGTTTTATGTTATATCCTTTGGTATATAGTGTATATAAAAAATAATCGAAATCATTTACAAATAGAATCTATACCAGTGTTAATTTTTAAAAATCATAAAAAATGTGGCGCCCTCCTAAACTAGATTTTCATTCATCCTCAACAACTATTTTTGACACGTCGAACAATTAGAAATAGCAATAATATTAATATAAACAAATTCAATCTAACTTTAAATAAAACAAAATATCCCCGAAAAATAGGACAAGTACGCGAAGCTGGTATTCCGTAGTAGTAGTAGTAGTAGTGCGTAGGCTCTAGGCCTGACGAAGCGCCCTTTTCGCTAAGGAATCTGCCCGTCTTCTGTACAAAGGCCAGAATATCGGGCCACCTCAGATTCAGAAAGTCCTCCGTCTTGAAGGCTTCCTCTTCGAATACCTCTCTTCTTGTCTCCTTGTATGCTTCACATGTCTCGTCCTCGGCCCAACATCGCTCGCACGTCGCGTCCTCCTTTACTCTCATCTTTGCCAGGTGTCCTTGTAGGACGCAGTGTCCGGTCAGGACTCCCACTATGGCTCCCACCTCTCTTCGTGTTCTACGGAGCAGCCAGTCCCTACGGGATTTGCTGTAGCCTGTCACATATTCCTTTGCCTGTCTGGCGTTTCCTGTGTTGGTCCACTCCCTTTGTATCTCTTTCTGGGTACACTCTGTTAGGGCCGACTTCATTTGCCCTCTTGTGAGTCCCAGGAACGGTTCTGGCCCGACGCATTTCTGCTGGGATCCTCTCCTGGCGAGTCTGTCCGCTTTCTCGTTTCCGGGGACTCCCACGTGGCCTGGGACCCATACGAGCTCTACCTCTCTTACGCCGGCCAATTCCTGAAGTGCATCCGCACACTGCTGCACCAAACCTGCGGACATGGTTGGTTTACACAGTGCTTTCAGCGCAGCTTGACTGTCTGAACAGATGCAGAGGCGTTTTCCTGTTTCGTTCCTAATTTCTTCCTCCCATGTTAACGCCAGTATAGCGTTAACCTCTGCCTGGAAGACTGTTGCATTGGATCCCAGCGGGTAGCTTTTTCCAATGCTTTCCACGTACACTCCTGCATCGGTCGAATTCCGGTCTGTCAGCCTTGATCCGTCTGTATAGCAGACCGTGGCGACGCTAAGGAATTTAACTCCGTCCTCCTTCCATGCATCCCTTGGTGGTATGGTTACACGGTATCTCCTTTTCTTCCTTAACCGCTTTTCTGGCATCGCTAGCCTGTACGTCGATAAATGTATCTCCTTTTCCGACACAGTCGCGATCTCCGAATGTCCTTTTTGTCCACCGCTCCTTCTCCACACGCCCGCGTCCCTTATAATAAGGTATGCTGCCATCGCTTCCTTCTTTATCCAGGTGGACAGCGATGGGAGACCCAGGATCGTATTCAGGGCTATGTTAGTAGTAGATGCTCAAGGTCGCCAGCCTTTGGCGTCAGTGGTTTTCATTGCCCCCGGCCACCAGACCACGGATCCGTATTGGATCCTCGGTCTTATGATGGCCGTGTAGATCCAGTGCATGATCCTTGGGCTGAGTCCCCACTTTCTTCCTACCACCCTTCTTACTTGCCAGATTGTTTTTATCGTCTTTGTTGTGAGTCGGTCTATATGTTGTTTCCAGCTTAGTTTACTGTCTAGCACCATCCCCAGGTACTTAACCTCTTGCGATAGTGCAAGTGGTCTTCTGTACATGTGTGGTGCTTTGAAGCCTACTATCTTCCTCGTCTTTGTAAAGAGAACCATTTCCGTCTTGCTGGGGTTGACGGAGAAGCCGTTCTCGAACTTGGCTTTGCTTTGATCTCAATTCTTTTTACGGAATACCACCTTCGAGTACTTGACTTTTTTTTATGAAATGTTTTTGTTATGATTTCGCTCCTTTTTTAAAGGATTTGAAAAATATTTAAGTTTTAAAATAGTAAAATATGCGGAATATTGTTCAAAACTTTTGCATTGCCTTATTAAAAATTTGGAGTTTTTTTATATTTTCCTATGGTTTTATCATAGTTACTGATCATAGAAGGCTGGTACTTTTAAAGCTTAGGTCTCTAGTGTTCCTGGAAGTAGGAAATGTTAATTTTACATAATTTTACATTTATAGGGCAGGAAAGTAATTTAAATTTTGTTTTTTTTTTATTTTTTTTCTTTGGTTTTATTAGTATTCTAAAGCTCAGCTCTTTAGCGTTTTTGGAAGTAAAGGATGTTACTTTTACGTAACTTTACATTTATAGGGGAGGGAAATTAATTAAAATTTAAGGTTTATTAATTTTCTTTTATAGTTTTATCATAGTTCCAATCGGCCTTCCAAAGCTCAGTTCTCTAGCGTTTCTGGAAGTGGGTAATGTAATTTTACATTTATAGGAGAGAGAAGCAAATTAAAATTTTGGGTTTTTAAATTTTTTCCTATAGTTTTATCATATTTCCTATCAGTCTGCCAAAGCTCAGCTCTCTAGCGCCTTTGGAAGTGGGCAATGTTATGTATGGGGGAGGGGAGTGAGCTAGAATTTTATTTTTTTTCAGCCTTGTAGCATGTCTGGAAGTACAGTAGAATTTTGATAATCTTTCTTGAAATTTCGTAACTACTTTACTACTTTATGGAAGTCCATGAAACTCAAAGGGATTGTTAACTCTATGAAGGTCTACGATTGTGCAAAGCTTGAAGTTCGCAGCTCATTCCGAAGTAGAGTTTTAGATAGGTCAAATATGGGCTAAAATGTTTCAAGAAAAGATGGTACAGCAGTTTGCGCAGTGCCTCCAGATATGTATATGTGCTCTTTTTTTAATTATGAAGAATTATTATGTATATAAAATTTATCTTACCTCCATCAAATACTCCAGAATCTTCTAATCGACTCGAAAGCTTGTCCAATGTGGGCTCGGGCTTAATAAAACGTCGTTGCGTCCCGCCGCTACTATCGTACAATGTGGGCTCGGGCTTAATAAAACATCGTTGCGTCCCGCCGGTACTATCGTACATTTCTGAGCCATCCAGTCGTTCGTTGAGATCTGATTTGATGTTCAGTGGCGTGGAGTCTGGACTGGGTGGGTTCAAAACGGCCTCTGACATTCTGCTCGGCGACAACGGAGCCAGGAGATCCGGTGATGACGTGCTGGTGTCCGCTACTGATTCGCCTAGAAGCGGACAGAGACATATCCTAAAAACAAAGGCGTTTTTTGCGATCTGACGTCTGGTTGCCTTACAAAAAACCAATAGAATTTTAGTAATTTAGAAAACTATGCCAATATTGTAATAAATTACCAACAGATTTTTTATTTCTAAAATAGTTTAAATTTACTTAATTTGTCTACGACAGTATAGTAAGCACGGATTTTTACCTTAATCTTTATTAAATTTTGCGATTAATTGAAAGGTTTCGATCTATGAAAAGCAGAGAAAAGAGGAGCTTATTAAGGAAAGATAAGTTAGGTTGGGACTCCTTACAAATTAGGTGGGGTTGATTTTCAAAAACTAGTTTTTCTTAATAAAAATTATTTAAAAAAAATGGTTAAAAATCAGTGCTTTACTACCTAGAAAAACAAAGTGGAGTTTTGAAAAATATATTTTATATATAAAGTTAACGTCAAACATCCATGATACCGATTTGCATCAGGGGGAGAAATAGAGCCAGAGAGAGAGAGAAAACCATTTACTTACATGAGAAAAAAAGATAGCATAGTTGAAAAAATTGGCGGCCGATTTGGCTTTTAACGGCCAGTCCCATCGAGCATGAACATAATTATAAAAACAAATTAAGATTTTCTCTTTTCAATACTGTTGTTTTATACAACTTAAAAATGCATGTCAAAAATATACAATGTGTCCCATAACTTAGGGGCCACAGGCCAACAGGTGAAAGAGGAGGTCAGGTCTGATAAAAAACTTCCTATAATGCATGGGCCAAAACTCTTTCTTTGTCAAGATACAGAGCATCAAAGTTGGCGATTTTATAAACTGTTTTGATAATAACTTTAAAAAAAGAAACGCAGTAAAATTACGAAATTGGGTAAAGTTGTGTATTAGAACAAGAGCAATAAATTGAAATAAAAATAATTTTAAAAAAAATAGTAAGTCAATTTTTTTTAGAAAAAACAATTTTTCTGGTATAGACTTTTATAAATGCCATATTAAACACAATGTTTTTTTTTATATTTTTTGTTAATAAAAACAAGTCTCTAGTGTAAAATATAATTTAAAAAAAGAATAAGTAATGAAAAAATAATTAAAAAAAAAAGTTATATTTTTTATACATTTTTGGAGGTTACTTTTACAGCATATATCTTCTCAATTCTTAATTTTATCAAAAAAACGAATACCACATTTTTGAATCACAATTAGCTGATTATTCAGCTGGCTGTGACAGATTTTATTTTCTTTGTAAAACCCTTTATCCCTTTACTCCTCTAACTTTAAAAATCCTATTTTAAAAACAGATATGATAACAGATAAACTTTTTTCTCGGAAATAACCTACCGTATCACCGATGCACTATGGCTTCTAAGTTATGGGACACCCTGTACATTTTATAATGAAAAGTTATAAAAAATCCGATTTTGAAAACTGAAAAGATGCGACGTCAAAACAGAGAAGCTGATAAGCTCGAAATATTTTTGGGCCTATTAAGTAGATAAATTTGCAGATATGTTGTAAAGAATTTACAAAATATTTTTTATGCTTCTTGAAAAATATTATATTTTTCTTTTTGGCATAGTATTTCTTCCGGATAAATATCTATTGATTTATTTGTAATATTCAATTGTGTCAAATCGCAAAACGCTTTTGTTGCAAGCTTTAACCATAGAGCAGAGCAAATTTTGGCTGCCTAAATTAAAGAAAAAGTTTACCCGTTAAAACAAAAAAAATAGTTACAGTAGAAGTGAATTTTTTTGACAGCACCTAAAGTTTTTCACATTTTAGAAAAGCTTTAAAAATATAAATTAGAAATACTTTTTTAAAAAAGATCACCTGGGTTTTACGTTTTCAACTAGTTTTGAAAAGTTTATTGTTCCGCCCTCCTTTCCATGCTCCATACAAGGAACTTCCGACGAATATATTTCTACTTAAATTCACATAGTTGCTACGTTTTTCATATTTTTTAGTACTAACAGATCTAATAAAATAAAATTATATTAAATGATTTTTTTTCTATTATTATTATTTGTATAATATTTTTCTCTTGAGTTTTTAATTGGCTTGGTCTAAAAAAAATACACAAAATATAGTGCGAACGATTGTTAGATATCTACTTCAAATAAAAAACATAGTTATTAATAATAACACTCATACTACATTTAGATTTCAGACATATTTTTCACAGGCCTAATGTTAACTTAAATTCACAAAAACAATTATAAATTTTAAAATAACAAGAGAAGTCAAGTGATACCTTATTTAAAAGCTATGTTGACTCTGATAGCTTGATATACATATATTATTCAATGTATTTTATTTAAAATATTATACTTTATAAAATCAGTTCAGTACCTAAAAATTTTGAGTCATCTTGCATTTTTAGGTGAGTGCAAAGCACGCCTCAAAGTTTTATTTATATTTAAAGTTCAGATCAATGAAGTAATCAATTTATTTTTGTAGATAGAGAATTAAAATACATTTTAAACAAGGTATTACGCAAAACTCCATAAGTGCACATGTGTCGGTACACTTTCAAATTTTACTTAAAAAATATTAAATTTTGATCATTCTTTAATTCATTATTTAGAACTAGAAATTAACGTTAAAGATCGTTAAATTTTCTTTTTGACCACAATGGGTGAGAACAGATTAACTGCCCTCGCAATGTAAAAAATAATTCAAAAAATTCTAACATTTAATGAATTGGTTCGGTTGAAGAATTTATTTAATAAAAAACAGACGCGTGCATTTTCAATACAAAACGTGTTTGTTAAATATAAAATCTAGGTATGATATATTTATTATTTATTTATTTAAACAATAATAATAGATAACTAAATATCTTCTTTTTTAAAAATTGACATTTGTTAGCGAATTTACAATCTTACGCCAACATCACTCTAAAAAAAATACGCCAGAAAATAGGAAACGCGTAATAACTCGTATTTAACAAGCTTTTTAATTGAATTGTTCAAAAGTTAGAAGGTAAGAAGCAGGGCCTTTTTATTCCGTCCGCTCTGTATTTTATAAAATGGTTTAATTCCATAGCAACTTACCGTCGCTGCTACAACGTGAGTCTACTTTTCTTCGTTTCAGCTTCAGATCCTGAAAGAGGCTCATTTTGTCGAGCTCACACGGAGTCCTTGTTAGTGTCATAATTCCTGAAACAATAAATACAAAATTAGTTTTTCCTTAAGCTACAAATACAGTATCAGAGTATAGTTAACAATATTAGCTCCCGAGAGATGATATAGGTGAATATTGATTCACATCAACCGAATTGATCTAGATACAAAAATGGGGCCAGTAGGCACGTACAGCTATCCATAAAACTTGGTCTTTCTGGGTGTTAGTAGTAGTGGTGAGTAGACCATTTTTGGTCTAGCGACTAGGCACACGGCGCGCCTTTTTCGCAAACTCCGATTTGTCCGTACATCATATATCAAACTGATGCACGTGCCCTTTAGGATGCAAGTTTTTTTTCTTTAAGAGGACTTAATTTTGCCTAACATCTCTTTGTCGAGGGCAGAGACCTTTATACTGCGTAGCAAGTATACACAGTGGACCCACGCTTTTATACCCCTTCCAAAAGGTGGTCCTACTACATGTTAGACTTGCATCTATCGTCCCAGCAGTTGTTGTTGGTTATAGACGATAGACGTCTTTCCTTTTCAGCGCAACTGTCGTGGTCGTCGTGAGTTGACTGTAGAAGATTTATGCTGGCGCCATCCTGGTTCCGACTATATAACTCTTATAGCAGGCTCCTTTGTTATTATCCTTGGTTCCTCGGCTGGCTGCGTGTAGGCTCCTGGACTACACTTGCGTATATTCTCGATGTTCGAGGTCAAGTTATATTTTTATCGCATGCTTATTCGATGACGGCTGTTGAACGCTGAAAAGGAAGTGGGCGACAAGGTGACGGATTTTTTTTGTTTTTGCATCGTTCGAGACGCGAGCCTGGTACCTTCTGCACGTGAAGCCGACGACCATACCACGGCATAACCCTGCCGCCTTTCTGGGTGTTACTTTTGTTGAAACTGAATTAGCTCACACATATACTATACTATAGTAGTGTGAGCTATGGTGATCCTAATTTTTTCGAGAAAAAAAAAGTTGCTCCGATTTCAAAAATTTTTATATATCTTTGCGTTTCAGATGATTTTGAAACTTTTTTGTTGCGCCGTCTGTCTGTCTGTCTGTCTGTCTGTCTGTATGTCTGTCTGTCTGTATGTCTGTAACGACCAACGCGCATAACTCAAAAACCGCTTGGCCGATTTTAATTAAATTTGGTACCTAGGCTGGGTCTTGGGTCGAGATGGTCCCATTTAAAAATGAACAAAATCCACCGAACAGAAACCAAATAAAAGGGTGGGGGTAGATTTCAAAAATTAGAGTTTTTGTGAAAATATGGCGTGTGTGATATCAAACGAAAGGTAATTGAGTTTGCAGTTAAACAAAATACATTTTAATTTATTTAAAAAAAAAGGGTGGGGGTATATTTTAAAAATTAGAGTTTAAGTGAAAATATGGCGTGTGTGATATCAAACGAAAGGTAATTGAGTCCGGAGTTTAACAAAATACATTTTAGTTTTTTGTTTTTTTAAGGGTGGGGGTAGATTTCAAAAATTTGAGTTTAAGTCAAAACATGGCTTGTGTGGTATCAAACAAAAGGTAATTTAGTCTGGAGTTAAATAAAATATATTTCAGTTTTTAGTTATATTAGCTCACACGTACACTATAACTATAGTACCTAGTGTGAGCTTAGGGGCCCATATATTGGCAGAGTATTTTTATTAATTTTTGAAAAGTACGTCCCCCTTGATAATTTTCGACCGGTAGTAGTAGATGAAGTAGATAACCTTAAATAAAAATCCTGTTTTGGGATTGTTCTTAATTTATGTAACGCTAAAATTCTAAATTTACTACACCTTTAACTAAACCTCTGACCCCCCTATAAAATTACGGAATGTTTGCTACTACCCCCCCCCCTACTCATAGATATAAATTATTTTTAAAAGCAGAAAATACTTTTTAAATCCTTAAAACTATAGAGGCATAACTTAAAAATATTAAAAATAAGTTTTTGAAACAAAAATGCTTTAAAACCAGCCTTCTCACGAAAGATCACAGAAATTGACCTTGTTCACAATTGTTTTAGAAAACTTTGCAGTACATTTTTTAACATTTTAAGTTGTACCACCACACAAACAGTGGACATCTCGAAGTTGCTTCTGTGATGAAAACTGTTTATTTAACGGTGAGAAATCCTTTTTTCATGACTCATGTAAATTTGCAGGAATAGTGAAAAATTTGGCATTTTTTAAAAAACGTTCGGTATTTTGACATTATGATAAATTCTGTTAAAAATATAATTCCCATTTTTGAAACCCTCGTTTTGCTAGCTAGCCTCTACTCTTCTTCCAAAATTCACGGGTTCCACAAAAATTTGTGTGTCAAATTTCATTAAAATCGGTATTTAAGTTATCGTGTCTTAGACAGACAGACCGATAGATCACAAAATTTGGTAGTTTTTTAACCCAAATAATTAATTTTGAGTGAAATTAAAACTACAAATTACCCTGCGTTCTATGTTTTAAATAGGTAAGAATACAATTTTTTTAATCAAAAAATTGTTGCAAATTTTGCAATTAATGTGAAAAAATTACTTTAATTACTTTAAAAGGGGACACATGCAAGCATTTGGCATAGGACATGTGTAAATAGTTTCTTTCAGAGCCAGTTTTTTTAAAACAACTCATTTTCCAAGATACAAATAGATATAAGTATCGAATATTTTTTTTCGGTTATGAATCGGTCACCCAAAGTAAAAAGGGACCATCACCTTAATAATGAAAAGTTATTTGTATTAACTATGCATTGCTATTAATTATTAACCTTCTTCGGCAGCAATAACTAGAGAAGGAAATATTTTCGACGATTTATTTTTCAGATTGTTGTATTTTGACCTATCTTAGCAATATCGTCGTCATGTCTGTCCGTGTGTGTATCTCTGTCCGTAAGAAGATAGCTGCTAAACCGCTGAACCGATTAGCATGAGATTTTCATAAAAAAGTGTTCGATACTGTAACGAGTGGATTAGATTTGGATGACTAATGATAGTTTTTTGTAAGTTTCAAAATTGAAAATAAGTTAACTTTTTAACGGAGCATCGCTGAACAACACATTTTTCTCCATAATTTGTACAACATTGGCGTAGCTAGGGGGGGGGCCAGGAAGGGCCTGGCCCCCCCTGAAGTCCCTCAAAGATATTTTAGGCCTCCCCTACCGACTACTAGTAAAAGAACATGACGCTGAAAATACATACTTTTCTATTATTATTCGGGAAATATTCAAATAAAATAGGTGCATTAAAATTTAAAATCATTCAGATAATGTTTACATTTCAGGAAAAAGCCCTTGTTTTGCGGAATTAGGCTTTTTCTCTTTAAATTATCGGTAACTTTTCTGCACTTATGCAATTTCCCGAAAATATTTTTTAAATTTAAACATAATTATGCATATTGAATATTTCATACATATTGGCGACAAGTGTAAGTTAAATTTCGCATTTAATAAAGACAGCGACCTTTGCCCCTCTGTTTACGAAATCGGGTTGTTGATGTCGTAAGGTTATAAAAGACCTTTTTAAACTGTTTTTCTAAAATAAATATAATAATCTTTTTAGTTTTTTTGAGGTTAGCGTTTAGTGTCTTATGGAAATTTTCCGATTTTGGTGACAATTTCATAACCATTTTCATATTAAGTTTTCCCACGTCGTTAAATGGAATAAATTCGTCGAGCAATACCGGGAAATTTTTAATATTAATACTTCTGCTCTAAGAGCAGAAATGACCGTTTTAAAGAATTGTATTTTTCGGTTAAATCAAACTGTTGGTCATGATTCTATCAAACAACATATAGCAGAAAACACCTATCCAAACCTCTACCAACTTTTTAAAGTTGCGAGTATTCTTCCAATTTCAAGTGCAACTTGCGAGAGGTCTTTCTCTGCCATGAGGAGAGTTTTTAATTGGCTTAGAACAACTATGACTCAAGGTTTGTCATTGTTATTCATAGAAAAAGATGTTGAGGTCGACTAAGACAGTGTGGTAGACGCTTTCAGTCAGCGACGTAGAAAAGTTTCTTTGTAGAATTGCTGAATTACATACTTCCTGTGTATACATATAAATAAGTTGGTAAATGTATTATTAAATTTGTTATATTAAAATATTAGAACATATAATGCGCGTATTTTTTTTTATTCATTGCACACTTTGCACGACTCTTTAAAACCTGTTTGCTTCAAGATAGACCGGCCCCCCCTGAAAAGCAAGGCTAGCTACGCCAATGTTGTACAACTAAAAACTTCGTGGAAGCTTTCGTTTTTGAGATATTTATAAAAAACTGATTTTAAGGCTGATATAGCCTGGAGTGTGCTAATGGGCTAGGAAGGTATTAGATCCGTCATGGATTTATTTATTTTAAATCGCTTTAGTTAATAAGTAATCTCTATAAAAAACATAAGTACCTATTTTAATATACTCTATTTTGTCAAAATTCCTTATTATTTTAAACTTTTTAATAAACAGAATGTCAGTTTTAAGTAACATTTGTAGTTTTTTTTGTTTATATTGATAATTAAAAACCTTATCCTAGGGCAACGAAAATGAAGTCAATTTATAATAAGTGCTTGGGATCGTTAAGGAGGTTAAAATAAAAGTAATTTTATTTAGAATTTGAAAAAGTGCCTAATAAATATATTGTATATAAGAACATTCAAGGATATTGTTCTCCTACTGCGCGTCGACCTTCCTCTTCAATGGCTGGAAATGCACAGCAAGTTATCGACTGAGATTTTACGAGAAATACTACAAGTCTATTTATAGATATCATGGTAAAAATAACAAAAAATGTAAACATATTTTAAAAAATCGAGGTTTTAATATGTTTTAGGCTAGAATTTATTAAACTGCACAATGTAAATAACTATTTCCTACTCGCTTGCGTAAAATACGGTTTTGTTGCGTACGTGGAAATGTGAATAAAGGAGTATGCAGTTATGCACCTTAAATGGGATTTTAAAAAATCCACGATTTTGATGAAATTTTAATATGTTGTAGATCTCGATGTCCTGATCAAAAGTTCTTCTGGGCTCAAAATGATACTATGACTGGTTTCCAAGATATAGTGGCGGGTATGGGTGTTGGTGCAAGCAAGAAATTTCCTAATTTTCATTTTCTTTTCCTTTTCTGCGCGTTTAAAATAATTTAAATTTTCGCGCTCTAAAATATGCATATGGGGTTTCACGGCACCGGACACGTGGAAGAGAAGCAGCGCCGCAATGTGTGCGCAAAGAACCACCGTCACAACAAGACACTAGCAAAATCACGTTCCCGAAAAAAGTGAATTTGAGGTGAAAAAACTGGACGTTTAAACGTCGACTGGAGCTGCAAGAGAGTCCGAGGTAGGTGCCTTTTCATATAAAATTCCATATGTATCGTAACTTTCCATTTTCAATCGTCAATACCGACAGTAATTTTTAAATGTGCTTGTGAAGCCAATACCGGCGACCTATCGAAGGAAATTCCGTTATTTTTCAGCCCTTGCACGCACATTTAATGGCCCTTCGACCCAAATTAATAGTTTTCCAAACTACCTAGACTCCTGTGGTTCAGCAATTTCCTACAAAAATTCCAAATTTCTATTTTCTATTTCAAATTTCAAAATTTATTTCAATTTCAATTCGAAACAGACCATATTGTTTGACCACCCGTTGGGGATATGTTCCTTCAAAGTTGATCGAAGTGTTTATTACCGTTCAAAAATACCTATAGCCAATGCACATATTTCGTATAGTTTACTAGTTCATCAAAGAAAGTTGATCGCTTTGTTCATTACATTTTCAGTAAAAGTGGCGTCAATACGCCGAAAGTGAAAATTTTAAGGCGGTTCTTCCACCTACTTTTCTAATTATCGATTTTACAGGTGTCGCGGCGTTAACGCGCAGGTGCAAGTGTTTCGTCGTCACCAAGGTCTCACGTTGCGCGCGTTGTTTCTTCAAATACCGAGGTTTGTTAAAAACTTTCAGACGGACCGCTAGTCGTATGCACAGAGTGTGCGACTTGGAATCGAAAGGTGCGGGGTTCAATCCTTGGTGAGACATAAAAGTTTTTTTTTAAGGGATATGTTCAAATAATAACATACAGACAAACTTACAAACATTTCATTTCAAAATTTTCGAAAAAAGTTAATAAAATTAAAATAATAAAATTGTTTAATTTTTGCTAAAATTCGGGTTATATTTTAAGCTATATTTTAAGCATTTTTTTGGGTAATTTTAAAAACAAATTAACTTTCAAAAACAAAAATGTCTACGCAAAAACAGAAAAAACTTTGCGACAAAAGGCTTTTGAGCTTCAACCAAATGGCGGAAGCTCACGAGGTAGCTTTGAAAGCGAAGTCGGATACAGCGTTTCACTTTTTGTTTAAATCCAGATATGAAGACGTCGAAGAATGTCATGCTCAATTCTATAATTTTCATAACCAAATTATTGGCTCTCTCGAAGAGTTTAAACTTTCATTTGACGAGCAGGACAAAACTAGAAAAGACTTTGACAACCTTTATTATGAATGTAAGGGTATTTATTACGACCTTTTTAGGGCCAACCCTGTCAATTACGTAGGCAACCCTAACCAACAAAATATTGTTCAGAGGTCAAATACAAGATCATTTCCACAACCACGGTTGCCAATTTTCAATGGTAATTATAAAGACTGGCAACACTGGTTTGACTTATTTAAAGTCATGGTACATCAAAATTCTGAGTTAAGTGATATAGAGAAATTTCAACACTTGCGGAGTTCTGTTCTGAATGAAGCCCTTTCTCTAGTAAAAACCATTCCCCTCGCAGATAGCAATTATCACATCGCGTATGAAACCTTAGTAAAGAGGTATCAAAATAAACGAATTATTGCTACTACCGCTTTGAATGCTATTAACTTTCTTTCAACTAAATCCAGTTCTGGGAAAGAATTACGTTCCATGTTGGATACATTTTCTGAGAATCTAGCCATCTTAAATGAGCTTGGTTTTCCTACAAAAGAATGGGACTTTCTTACTTTTAACATGATGCTCTCAAAACTTGAAGTCAAGATGAGGACTGATTTCGAACTTTACTATAGTAGAGAGAAAAACAATTCAGAAATTCCGTCCTACACTGATCTTTACACGTTTATAGAAAATCATTGCGTTGCGCTCGAATCTGTAGTGCAAATGCCCAGTTTTAGAAGGCAAAATCAAACCCCTAGACAACCTCAAACTACGCGTAATTCTCAACAGAACAGTTTTCAGAGAAACAGTTTTAATTCACCTTCTGCTTTCAATACAACTATTTCAAATCAAAGTTCAAATTCAAGAAATCAACAAAATACTTTACAAAATAGCAATCAACGCAGCAACCCTCAAATACAAAATAATCAGAACAGAACTTTTAATCCAAAAATAAAATGCTACCTATGTTCTTCGAATCACGCACTATCGAAATGTATCGAATTTCAAAACAAAAGTCCACAGGAAAGGATGGGTTATGTTCGGCAGGTGAATCTATGTCAAAATTGCTTACATTTTGCTCACCAGACCGTGAATTGCCCCTCCTCCTACAACTGCTTTACGTGTGGAGCTAGGCACCACAGTCTTCTTCACGTTCCACAACCAGTAGCGCCCTCTGTGAGTGTTAATTCTTATCCTCCAGAGAACGTTAATATTCCACTTTCCAATTCCAATAGCACCCCTATGTCAGGAAGCCATTCCACAAACTGTCATGCGACAATGATTTCCAAAAATTCCACTTTTCTACTTTCTACCGTTGTAGCTGACATGTTAGACTCAAGGGGACATTACCAACCAGTTCGTATCTTACTCGATTCTGCCTCAGAGGCAAACTTTATTTCAGAAAAATGTCTAAATCGTTTAGGTCTTTCGAAAAGCTTCTTTTCTACTTCTATTCAAGGCTTAAATCAAATGACATCTTCCAATACCAAAGGTAAGACGAAATGTCTTATCAAACCTCAAGGTCAAGCGGGACCTACCTTTGATTTTGAGGCTTTAGTACTTCCAAAACTTTGTACAGAGATTCCTTCTTGCGCTGTCGACTCGAGCAAGTGGAATCACATTCGCAATATCAAACTTTCTGATCAAAACTTCCACATACCAAGTTCCATTGATGTCCTAGTAGGTTGTGAACTTTTTCCGCATCTCTTACAAGAGGGAGTTATCCACGGAGAGCGTGGACAACCTAGTGCTTTTAATAGCATCTTTGGCTATGTGCTGATTGGTAAAGTTGAAACTTCAAAGCAACAAAATCCACAATCACTCATAAGCTGTTACACTTCCATCGAACCATCTCTGGATATCTGCCTAGAGCGCTTCTGGGAGATAGAGCAGGTTCCACATAAGGTTCATCACAGTCCTGAGGATATTATGTGCGAAAAATTATTTTCACAATCAGTTTCACGCAACGAATCAGGTAGATTCGTCGTTCCATTACCTTTCATAAACTTAGAACCCCAGTTGGGTGACACCTATCCAATCGCTTTAAAACGTTTCAAGCTTCAGGAAGCTAGACTTCTCAAAGACTCAGCTAATTATCAAGCTTACAAAGATTTTATGCAAGATTATTTAGACACTGGTCACATGATACCTATTCCTACGCCTATATCTAAAGATGTCTTGGATAATTCCTACTTTATCCCTCATCACAGTGTCTGGAACACTGGGAAGATAAGAGTGGTCTTTGATGGGTCTCAACGTAGTCCCAGAGGTGTCTCACTCAACGAGACGTTGTGCGTAGGTCCTAAACTGCAAAATGATGTCCGTGAAATTTTACTTAATTTTCGAATTCATGCTGTAGCCTTTGTTACTGACATAGTAAAAATGTTCCGACAGATTTTAATTATTCCTGAGCACACGCGTTATCAAAATATTCTATGGAGATTTTCTGAGGATGATCCTGTCCAAACCTGCTCCTTAAGAACAGTTGTTTATGGACTTAAGTCATCACCTTACTTAGCTATTCGTACTATACAAGAACTAGCTAAACTTGAGTCTGAAAGGTATCCTAATGCTTCCAAGGTGCTTCTTAAAGACATTTACGTCGACGACGTGCTCACTGGGCAGGATTCTGTGGCCTCTGCCAAAGAACTTCAGTCGGAGTTAATCTCCCTGTTGCGCCTAGGAGGGTTTGAACTTAAAAAATGGGCGAGCAACAGTCCGGAACTTCTCTCCTCATTCTCAGAATCAGAAACACAAATGTCCATTCGTTTCGACAAATCCGAACCTAATTTTGTAAAAATATTAGGTCTCCAATGGAATCCTATCTCAGATTCGTTTACCTACTTGGTCGTACCAGAAGATAAACCATGCACCAAGCGAGGTATCTTATCTCAAATCATGAAAATTTTTGATCCCTTAGGTTTCTGTTCTCCCGTTTCTTTACTTGCTAAGCATCTCATGCAAGATCTGTGGAAGGAGAAGCTGGACTGGGATTCTCAGCCTCCTCCGCATATCGTAAATGTTTGGAATCAATTTCGAACCGAACTTCCAAATCTTTCAAATATTCATTTACCTAGACGCCTTTCCATTGATCAACCACGTAGCATTGAACTTCACGGCTTTTCAGACGCCTCTATGATAGGTTACGCGGCTACGGTCTATTTCAGAATGGAGTCAGTATCCGGAGAAATCCATACCTTTCTTGTAATGGCCAAATCTAAGGTCGCACCAGTGAAAACAGTCAGTCTTCCGCGACTGGAGCTTCTTGGTGCCACTTTACTTTGCGACCTAATTTCCTTTATTCAAAACAGTCAGATATTCTTAACTTCAACCAAATCTGTGCATGGTGTGATTCCCAAGTGGTTCTATGCTGGTTGGCGGCTTCACCTCACAGGTTTAAAACGTTTGTGGCAAACCGTATCTGTCACATTCAAGAAACCATTTCTCCTACGGCCTGGAAATATATTCCATCAGCGCTAAATCCAGCCGACTGTGCTTCGCGCGGTCTTATGCCTAATCAACTTGTCAAACATGACTTGTATTGGGAAGGTCCTTGTTTTCTTAGGCTACCAAAAGAGAGCTGGCCTGATGATTTTCGCTGTCCAGACCCTCCGGAAAACGAGGTTATTCTGGAAGAACGAAAATCAGTATTTCAAACATGCACAGTTGAACCACACATGCTTGATACTTTTCTTTCTCGTTACTCTTCCCTAGAGAAAATTCAACGCATAATTTCCTATATTTTTCGCCTTACCGAAAAGAAATCTAAATATC
Source organism: Aspidapion aeneum (assembly GCA_963576565.1). Classification (NCBI taxonomy): domain Eukaryota; kingdom Metazoa; phylum Arthropoda; class Insecta; order Coleoptera; family Brentidae; genus Aspidapion; species Aspidapion aeneum. The sequence continues at coordinate 2,227,918 of OY755040.1, forward strand.
CTAACGAAAATATTACCGAAGTAGAACTTCAACATTCTCTTATTGTTCTCGTTCGGCATGTTCAACGTTCCATCTTTGCTGATCTCATTTCACATTTGAATGACGCTAAGCTACTTCCTAAACAATTTCGTAAACTTTCACTTTTTCTAGATACACAAGGCTGCTTAAGAGTGGGGGGTCGATTACCACATTCTTCCGAACTCTCTTATTCAGCAAAACACCCTTTACTTTTACCACGTTCTCACCGTTTTACTCAACTTGTCATTGAGTACACTCACAAAAGGTACTGTCATCCCGGTCAAAAAACGTTGCATTACCTTTTGAGACAACAATTTTGGATCCTTTCCCCTCGCTATGCAATCGAGAGTATAACTTCTCATTGCATTTTATGCTATCGATTAAATCCTAAACCTTCCGTACAAATCATGGGCAACTTGCCTGCTCAACGCATCTCTCAAGTAAAGGCATTTTCACATGTTGCCATAGATTATTGTGGTCCCTTTCCAATTACAATGGGAAAGTACCGAGGTGCAAAGGTATCCAAAGGTTATATTCTTGTCTTAGTCTGCTCCGCAACAAAGGCAGTTCACCTAGAACTTACCTCCGATATTTCCACCCCTACCTTTCTTGCGGCTTTTAAGAGATTTGTGGCAAGAAGAGGAAGAATCTCTGACATTTACTCAGATTGTGGTAGCGCGTTCTTGGGAGCTGATCGTTTACTCAAACAGTACTCCCAGGAAGCATGTCACAGTCTAAAAATTACCTGGCATTTTTCAAGTCCTGGTAGTCCGCACCTAAACGGACTAGCTGAGGCAGGAGTTAAATCCACCAAGGCAAATTTAAAACGTGTAATAGGTGAGCAACGGTTAACCTATGAAGAGTTTTTTACTTTTTTGTGTCAGGTCGAATCCATACTAAATAGCCGGCCTCTGTATGCCCAAAGTATGGATCCGAATGACTTTCTTCCACTGACCCCTGGTCATTTTCTTACCCTGGAACCGTTGAATTCCGTCCCAGAACCCGACTTTTCTGATTCCAAGTTGAACACCCTGTCCCGCTGGCAGCTGGTGCAAAGGCTCCAGTCCGATTTTTGGAAACGCTGGAACTTGGAGTACCTAAACACCTTGCAACAGCGTTCTAAATGGACAGAGGCTTCTAACAATATTAAACTAAATACTTTAGTCGTGGTAAAGAATGAACAAAAACCGCCATTGCAATGGGCTGTTGGGCGAATTGTCGACGTACACCCTGGCTCAGACGGTCATATTCGTGTTGTGACCGTTAAAACAGCTACAGGAACATATCGTCGACCCGTGGTGAAACTATGTCCTTTGCCTATGCCCGACGCATAAGGCAAAATTTTCTTTTTCTTTCTTAATTTTTTCTAAGTATTTTTTCTTTTCTTTTAATTTTAATTTACATGCATAATTTAATGCATATTTGGGTTAATGTTAAATTGTATCGTTTAATTGCTAATAGGCGAATACTATTTAATTTTTTTTTTTTCTTCCTTTCCTTTTCTTAACTAAGTAAAAACACACGTGTTTTGGCGGCCGGAAAATGTTGGTGCAAGCAAGAAATTTCCTAATTTTCATTTTCTTTTCCTTTTCTGCGCGTTTAAAATAATTTAAATTTTCGCGCTCTAAAATATGCATATGGGGTTTCACGGCACCGGACACGTGGAAGAGAAGCAGCGCCGCAATGTGTGCGCAAAGAACCACCGTCACAACAAGACACTAGCAAAATCACGTTCCCGAAAAAAGTGAATTTGAGGTGAAAAAACTGGACGTTTAAACGTCGACTGGAGCTGCAAGAGAGTCCGAGGTAGGTGCCTTTTCATATAAAATTCCATATGTATCGTAACTTTCCATTTTCAATCGTCAATACCGACAGTAATTTTTAAATGTGCTTGTGAAGCCAATACCGGCGACCTATCGAAGGAAATTCCGTTATTTTTCAGCCCTTGCACGCACAATGGGGCTACCTCAAAATACGAATAAATTGAAATTCTTTTGTAAAACTTAAACTGTAATACAAAAAAGTGATAAAAATAATTAACTCTTATATTATATTATTTTGATGTATAGGGGATGCTCAAAAAGTACAATATTTTTATTTAATTCATAATTTTATTTAAATAAATTAATCCATAATTTTTTTAACTTTTAAATTATGCGGTTTTTGCATATCTATAGTAACAATTGTTTTTATAAAATAACCAGCTTACTATGATTTTGAAAAAATTTTAGTTAAAATAGTGTACAAGGGTCGATCAAATATAAACAAGCCTTGGTTCTAAACTAGTTATTTAGAAACATGACACAAAACAGAAATTTTTTCTACTTTTCTACACATCCTCCTTCTTTGTTAATACTATTCCCAACAGTTTGACAGTTTCTTAATCCCGTTTTCATAAAAGGAAGCTGGGCGGGTATCTAACCAGTTGCGCACGAATTCTTCCACCTCTTTATTGGTCTGAAATTGCTCGCCTCCCAGTGAATTTTTTTGGTTGGCCAAACGTATGAAAATCGCAAGGTGACAAATCTGGACTGTATGGAGGGTATTCCAGCACAGTCAGCTGCCGTATCAGGTCTAGCGTTGTCATGCAGGAGCAACACGTCTTGGATGGGGTGTGCTCGCCTCTTTTGGCGATAATCAAGCTTTACCTGGTCGAGTAAGTTGCAGTAGTAAACCGCGTTTATTGCTATTCGCTCGTGCAAAAACTCGACCAACAAAACTCCTCTCCAGTCCCAAAAAACGGTCGCTAAAACTTTGCCTGCAGAAATGATGGTAAGCGGACCACGTGGGTGACTCATGTTGTCGACACGCTCACGGCTTTGTTAATTTCTTTACACCAAGTTTTTACAGGTACCCACGAAAGCGTCTTATTTCCGAACTGTGCTCGCAATCTGCATCGAATTTCAGCAGGTTTCACGTTTTCGCGTGTAAGAAATTTAATGATTATTCTTTGCGCAACACTGCTGTGTACCTTCTTCTCGCTCATTGCGATTACTCCTGGCCAAATGAGCATCGCGGCACTACTAGCCGTCTACATGCTGCTGGATATCCCTACTCCAAAATTATAACGGCCACGTTCATCTTGAATGATTTTTCCGTTAGTAAGTTTAAAAGGCTTTTTTATATTTGATCCACCCTCGTATAATACTGTAAAGAGCTGATTAACGTTTAGTCGAAATCTATTAATGCCAATGAGAATTTTTTGACAGTTTAAAGATTGAAAATATGATAAGTTTTTAACGAAGCCTCGTTTCAATATGCGGTTTTCGGAATATAGTAAAACGTTTTTCTCACTAATTTATATTATTAATAGAAATGTCCTAGGATCTTCCATTTCTGAGATATTTACAAAATCTGTTTTTAAGGCTGATATAGCGTGGAGTGTGCTAATGGATCAATTTATTTAAATAAAAGTATGAATTACTTTTTCAGTACCCCTTGTACATAAAAATTATCACGTGACATGGTAATCAAATACAAGAGTCAATTATTTTTATCACTTTTTGTATTAAAGTTTGTTTTATAAAAGATCCTATGTTGGGGAAGCAGATCGCTTTGAGGCTATAAGAACTTTTGATCAGAATATTAAGATCTACAACGCACTAGAATTTTATTAAAATCGTGGATTTTTTAAAACCCCATTTAAGGTATGCCTACTCCTTTGATCGCCTTGTATTTCTTTTTATAGTGTGCGTAATAAATAAAAAATAAGTTTTGGGAGTTTACAAAAAATAATCCACGAGTTGCTGGCAAGGAGTGCAGGTACACTCCAAATAGTGGAATTTTAATAAAAAATTTGTCCTTTTCATACCTTATCCAAAATCAGTGGTTTCCGAGACAAAGGAGAGAGTTAGCTGACGAAATATTGATGTTGTCACGTCATTGTTTTATAAAATACGACAATAATTGTCAGTTGTAGTCAGCTTATGAAGTATATATATATATATATATATATATATATATATATATATATATTTATCGGTTTCACAACGTTCTACGTCTTCTTTTACCTAATCTCTACTCGTTCTGTTTGCCCATAATTCATCATCTAGGCCTCTTATTCTTATTTCACTGTCTATTCTATTTAGCGATGTTAGATAGATGCAAGTCTAACATGTAGCAGGACCACCTTTCGAAAGGGGTGTAAAAGCGTTGGTCCACTCTGTATACTTGCTACGCAGTATAAGGAAGCGAAAAAGTGCCAGACAAAATTAAGTCCTCGTTGAACCAGAAAACTTGCATCCTAATGCCGGGTCCACAACAAACCAACAAAACAAAAACAGCAACACAACAAAACTGCAAGTTTACGAAAACACGAATAATTTGTCAACTGCTGTCCACATATAGGAAAACAATTAGTGAACTTTTTATGATCCCCAATAGAATAATTCAATAACTGATAATTTCTGTGTATTGATGTTTTTTATTCTTCTGTTTACTTCCTCTGAAGAAGTATCACACAATATTCTTATTTCCTTTAAGGCGTTGGCCTTTTTATAACGATTTTTATAATCAGGGTGTCTGGAGTCCCATAACATTCAAGCTTCTCGATAAAGCTCAATTAATTTACATGTATTTCCAATATCTCATTTAATTTTTTTCTCCTGACATGGTAATTTTGCACATAGAAACTACACAAACTGAACCACGATGTTTGATTCTGTTTTATTAGCGTACAGACTAGACTAGCAAAGTTGCTCAAAACGAAAAAAAAACATCAACACTTTGTTTGATCTTTACCGACAAGCGACAGGAAAACGCCGGGGCGCCATGGTCCTAGAAGCTAGATTAAAAAAGGTCTTCCTACTACTACTACTAACTAAATAGATCTTATGCTGTGTGAAACCACCAGAAACAACTACTCCGAGGGTTTGAGGCTTTCGTTCGGAACTTGTTAAAACTGTTTGGTTTGGTTTTCACTTTCTCCAACGTCGATCACGAGGATACGAGTGATCCCCGTCTGGAACACGTCCTGATAGTCAGAAACAAATGTTCCATGCCAATCCACGACCGGACCGGTTTCGACCTTTTGGGCCATCCTCAGGTGAATGAAGGCGATAGCTCCGTGTAGAGCATAAGTTGTGTGAAACCACCAGAAACAACTACTCCGAGGGAAAATACCCCTACCGGCATTGAATTATACTGATGGTTTGAGGCTTTCGTTGGGAACTTGTTAAAGTTAGATCTTATGCTGTTACTAATATTTCCCCGTTTAAACGGTATCTCCAGTAGTCTAAAAGTATTTAACCCCAGTACATAATATTTTCTTTAAAAGCAATTTTCTTCAAAAGCAAAGTTGTTCTAAAACATTTTATTTGAACGAAACCTTTATTCGAACATATTTTTTTCGAAAACATTTTCTTTTTTTTTTATTTGTCAAACACACTGTGTTTTTTTTTTATTAGAATCTAGTCAGTAAGACTAATTAGCAATTTTGTTTTAACTTAATTTACTAGAAAAGTCAGATTTAAACTTAGGGTTTACTCAACAGTTCTCCCCGCTTTGCTTAGTTTGTAACTCACAATTGTGTTGTGTTTATAGCATTATTTTGTTTTATGTGTAATTCACTTAGTTTACTAGCTCAAACGGCTTCATTCTTTTTAGTCTTCGAACTAGCATAGTATTGTCTAGAAGCTGAATTGCTTCCACATTCACATGCCGATGGAATCTATCTTCATGGCTTTTTGCGTACTTTTTTATAGTCTCTGCTACAGTTTCGATTTTTAGATCTCGATGAAGGTCACTATTTCGAACGTACCAAGGTGCATTCACAATGTTTCTTAATACTTTATTTTGAAATCTCTGTAAAACTAAAATGTTACTCTCTTTAGCACAACCCCATAGTTGAATACCATATGTCCATACTGGTTTTAGTATTTGTCTATAAAGTAGTAACTTATTATCAATTGTTAAATTGGACTTCCTTCCAATTAGCCAGTTCATTTTTCTATACCTTATCTCAAGTTCTTCTTTTTTTTTTCTTAACATGTGCTTTCCAGCGCAATTTGGCATCAAGTGTCATACCTAGATATTTTGTCTGATTCGAATATGGTACTGGAATGTTGTTAATTGTTATTTGTATGTGATTTATATTTTTGTTTGTAAAATCAACATTAATTGATTTGGTTTCATTTAATTTTATTCGCCACTTTGTGGTCCAACTGTGAACTTGGGTGACTGCATCCTGAAGTTTTTCTATGCATTTTTCAATAGATTTTTCTACCGTCAATAAACCAGTATCATCGGCAAATGTTGCTAAGTGACAATTTTCTGGATTTGGGATATCACAAGTGAATAATAAGTATAGATAAGGGCCTAGTACGCTACCCTGGGGCACGCCTGCTTGAATTTCTCTTAAATTTGAGTATGAGTCTTCCTGTTTTACTCTAAAATGTCTATCAGATATGTATGATTCCAAAATATCCGAATATTGTTTTGGCAGAAACCGTTTTAGTTTAAAATTAAGGCCTTCATGCCACACATTGTCAAATGCTTGTGCTACATCTAGAAAAACTGCAGAACAAACTTTTCCCTCTTCTAGTGCTTTTTCTATTATATTAGTAATTCTGTGTACTTGATCTATCGTGGAATGCTTGTCTCGAAAACCAAATTGATGAGGTAAGTAAATGACACATTTTATCAAAACCTTAAGTGGTGGTCATAAATATTAACTCGCAAGTAATTTGTAGGTATAAATTACTTCCATCTAAGTATTTTTTGATACTATACATATTCATGCTGAATGTTCATGGTCTAGCTCATACTAGTATGAAGGCGAAACCGCTTAAATACATAAATAAGTTGCACTTTAGCAACCGCCAACCTTCGCTTAAAATTAAACATAATCTACGTTGGCCTAGGTTATAGATACGAAATTGAAACAAACAAATTCATGGCACAGCCTATAAAAATTGCACGCTTTACCAAAAAAAATTATGAAACTTTTTAGATAGGTAAGGCGGCTTTTAAAATTTACACTACATTGATTTCCGAAAATTTGAGTTTAGGGATCAATCCTTAACATGGGCGGTCAGGGTCTCGCTCAGGGTGGGGCAAAAAAGCAAAAAAATGTACAATCAAATGTTTATTGAAAAATAGTATAAATGCTGTTGTAATTAACGGAATAACCTAAACTTAATTTATTATTAACTTGAGAGGATTGCGAATAAACCTTGATAAAATGTCTTTTTCAAATTTATCCCTGGAATCTATAACCCTCTGTCTATGAACACTCAGCATGCAAAGGCCGACAAGTCGTTCTTCTTTCATTGTTGACCTCAACCAAGTTTTTATTCTGCGCACGGTACTAAAAGATCTTTCGTTGTGCAGGGTTGTGCTGGTAAAATCTGTAGCTCTTGTTTTATGGCTGGAAAGAAGACTCGCGCTTCCTCAACTAATGTTACCAATTCTATTTCCTGCAATTTCGCTTTTGACCAATTTTTTTTCCCACTGATTGTACGGCAATTCAGTTTCAGCGGAGAACCCCTTCAAATCATAAACGTTGCAGAACAATTGAGTTATCTCTAAAATATCTTCATACTTCATGTTGCGCATTAATTGAGGGTGTAAAGTAAGCAATGAGTAAGCGGGTAAGTTCTCCTCAGAAAAACGTTGTTCCAGAGACATTATTAATGAATCTAAGTATGGTATAATCATTGGCGTAGCTAGCCTTGCTTTTCAGGGGGGGCCGTGGCCCCGGTCTATCGTGCAAAGTGTGCAATGAATAAAAAAAAAATACGCGCATTAAATGTTCTAATATTTTAATATAACAAATTTAATAATACATTTACCAACTTATTTATATGTATACACAGGAAGTATGTAATTCAGCAATTCTACAAAGAAAGTTTTCTACGTCGCTGACTGAAAGCGTCTACCACACTGTCTAAGTCGACCTCAACATCTTTTTCTATGAATAACAATGACAAACCTGAGTGTCTCTCTTGAGTCATAGTTGTTCTAAGCCAATTAAAAACTCTCCTCATGGCAGAGAAAGACCTCTCGCAAGTTGCACTTGAAATTGGAAGAATACTCGCAACTTTAAAAAGTTGGTAGAGTTTTGGATAGGTGTTTTCTGCTATATGTTGTTTGATAGAATCATGACCAACAGTTTGATTTAACCGAAAAATACAATTTTTAAAACGGTCATTTCTGCTCTTAGAGCAGAAGTATTAATATTAAAAATTTCCCGGTATTGCTCGACGAATTTATTCCATTTAACGACGTGGGAAAACTTAATATGAAAATGGTTATGAAATTGTCACCAAAATTGGAAAATTTCCATAAGACACTAAACGCTAACCTCAAAAAAACTAAAAAGATTATTATATTTATTTTAGAAAAACAGTTTAAAAAGGTCTTTTATAACCTTACGACATGTACAACCCGATTTCAAAAACAGAGGGGCAAAGGTCGCTGTCTTTATTAAATGTGAAATTCAACTTACACTTCTATAATATTTTACAAGATGTCGCCAATATGTATGAAATATTCAATATGCATAATCATGTTTAAATTTAAAAAATATTTTCGGGAAATTGCATAAGTGCAGAAAAGTTACCGATAATTTAAAGAGAAAAAGCCTAATTCCGCAAGACAAGGGCTTTTTCCTGAAATGTAAACATTATCTGAATGATTTTAAATTTTAATGCACCTATTTTATTTGAATATTTCCCGAATAATAATAGAAAAGTATGTATTTTCAGCGTCATGTTCTTTTACTAGTAGTCGGTAGGGGAGGCCTAAACTATCTTAGGGGGAGCCTGAGGGACTTCAGGGGGGCCAGGCCCCCCCTGACCCCCCCTAGCTACGCCAATGGGTATAATCAACGATCTCTTCCAGTACTCGCTAGGAGTATCTGCTTGAAGATTTGCCCGATGGGTTTGTCGATTTACAGTTCGCGGAATTCTTAAATCTGCATCGGCCTACTCTGCGATTCTTTCTGCCTCTGCTGTTAAGTTTTCGTTCGAACTATCGGCATTTTCTCGGTGTTTTTTAAAAACTTCTACGATATTATCTATATGATTTTTGCATTGTAGTAAGTCCATATTTTTTGACTGTAGAATATTTACTACTAGTTGCAGAGGAGCTGAATATTTTGCAATGACACAAACACTAATAATGAATTCTAAATTTACGTTGCTGTGTTGCCATCTTGTGAAAGTGCGTTCCCTAAATATGGCGATACTTTTATACTTCTGAGACCAACGAGTTTCGCAGAACATTGGTATGTTTGGTACGATTTTCGACGGAGCGGCGATTCTCTAATAAATTTTATTATTTCTTTTATTGTCAGGATGGGGCAGGTGACAAGCCAGGGTGGGGCAAGTGCACCACCCTGCCCCACCCTGATTACGCCCATGATTCTTAATACAGGTGCTGTGTAATTTTGTTCTAGTAAATACCGGGTGGGCCAAAAAAAACCGGACATTTTTTATTTTATTATAACTTTTGAACCATACACTCGATTTTAATGGGACAAACTGCGCTTGGCAGTTAATTAATCAAAGTTTTGACTTAGTACAAATCAGCAAAATCGGTTAAGTGGTTCTAAAAATAAAAAAAATTTCAACCATTGTTTTGCATATTATACGATTGCATTGTCAATCTTGTCTGCATTCATTTCCTTATAAATTCGCTATTACTAAACCGATTTTAGTGAAATAAATAAATCATGGTAAGAATTGATTGCTCTAAAGATTATAATCAAAATTTGCCGCCATCTTAGAATTTAAGATGTCGGACAGAATCATACTTGATTCTTAAAAATGGCGTGTTTATTATTATTTTCCGGAAATGTTTTAGTTTTTTTTATTTATAAATAAACACTACTTTTCTACCGCATAAAGGGTTACAAACTACAAATCAATTATAATCTTTAAAGAAAAATCACTTTTCACCACGATTTTTTTATTTCACTAAGATCGGCTTAGTAATAATGAGTTTATAAGGAAATTAATGCAGACAGGATTGGCAATAAAATCGTATAATGTGTAAAACAATAGCTGAAACAAAAAGAGATTTTTTTTTGCCAAAGCGATTTTAGTAATTTGTACCTCGTTATGCTATGGAAAAGTAGTGCTTTTCTATAAATTAAAAAAAAACTGAAACATTTTAGAAAATAAGAATAAACACGCCATATCGAAGAATCAAGTATGATTACGTCCGCCATCTTAAATTTGAAGATAACGATAAATTTTGATCATGATCTTTAAGAAGCAATTAATTCTCACCTTAATTATGGATTAACTCCATCAAAGTAGGGTTTATTCTTTTAGGTTTTAAGTTTAGGTTGTTCTTTTGTTGATTTTGGGAGGTTACTAATTTTATAAATAATTGTAGGAACCGGGCATTTATTTCACCTAATTTTCTTTCAGTGTACAACCTGAAGATGAGAGCGTATGCTCTCGAAACCTGTAGTTGTAAAAAAAATAAAACTAGTGGAGAACGACTGAACTTGTTTGATTTAATAATAATAAACTAATAAAATTAAAACAACATCAAACTCCCAATTCTATCAGTTTATAAGAGCATGACGGGTTTTTATTAGGAGAATAAAATTCCGAAATTTTATGATTTATTAATATTGCATAAAATCTACTGGTCTTTTTTTTTTAAATTGTTGAAATTTTTAGTTATTCGAACAACAAAAAAAAATATAGGTAGGTATTTGTGGGTAGAGGACAGACCAAAAAGAAACTAAGGTACCTTTGGCAACGTTTCGGATTTAATTAATCCTTTTTCAATTCCTCAAATCCGAAACGTTGCCAAAGGTACCTTAGTTTCTTTTTGGTCTGTCCTCTACCCACGAATACCTACTTGTTTCTATAATAGGACACAAAATGCACACAAAAAAAACATAATATTTATAAAACACCCTGTATTTGTAAATAAAACGAAAGCAAAAATGTTGTCTTGGTTCTCAATAGATATACGGAAGAAGTAACGGTCTTTAGCCTCGAAGAGAAAGTTTACTAAGTAGACCTAAAGTTCACGGTTCAGAACCATTATGATTACGAAACTTTCGCTTTCGTTATGTTATGCTAGGCTATTATGTTATTCGAATAAAAATAATAGACACACGATACGTGTGCGTATGTGGAAAAGGTAAAAATCACTTTTGCCTTGTGATGTTTTACAGGATGAGTCATTTTGTATAACTCAAATAAATCCTGCTTTTTACCCAACTGCAGCACGGCAAAAGAAAGAGTAATGTTTTTCGCTTGGAATATGTACCGGGTGGGCCAGTTTTCTTTTCATTATAGATTTTGAACTATACAATCCATTTTAATGGGACAAATTGCACTTGATAGAGAATTATTCAGAGTTTTGACAAAATATATTTTTTTGCCCGCCAGCTCAAAATCCAAGATGGCGGACGAAATTAAAATGTACCCTTTAAAGATCCTCGTTTATTCTTGTGTTGCGAACATGTTTTAACTATTTTTTTAAATTAGTGAAAAAGCAGCCTTCTTGCCACGCACAACAAAGCAAAATCGGTTCAGTGGTTCAAAAAAAATTTTTTTTGTTTCAACCATTGTTTTGCATATTATACGACCGCCTTGTCAATCATGTCTGCATTTATTTCCTTATAACTTTATTACTACTAAACTGATTATGATGAAATAAAAAAAACATCCTGGTAAGAATTGATTGCTTTTTAAAGATCATTAACAAAATTTATCGCCATCCTAAAATTTAAGATGGCGGCCAGAATCATACTTGATTCTTCAGAATGGCGTGTTTATTCTTATATTCCGAAAATGTTTTAGTTTCTTTTTAATTTATAGAAAACCACTACTTTTCCCTCACACAACGACGTACAAATCCGTGTGGTGGTTCTCAAAAAATCTATTTTTGTTGGAACCATTGTTTTACAGATGAACCGATTTTAGCGAAATAAAAAAATTGTGATGAGAATTGCTGCTCTTTAAATATTCCTATCGATATACTTGATTCTTCAAAATGGCGTATTTATTCTTATTTTGCGAAAATGTTTTAGTTTTTTTTTGTTTATAGAAAAACACTACTTTTCTCCCGCATAAAGAGGTACTGCATTCATTTATTTATAAATTCATTATTACTGAACCGATTTTAGTGAAATAAAAAACATCATGGTGCAAACTTTAAAGATCAATCAGTTTGCGCTATGATGTTTTTTATTTCACTTAAATCGGCTCAGTAATAACGAATTTATATAGAACTGAATACAGACAGGATTGGCAATGCAAGCCTATAATTTGTAAAACAATGGTTAAAACAAAATCAGATTTTGTTAGAACGACTTAACCGATTTTATTACTTTGTACCTTCTTGAGCAGGAGAAAAGTAGTGCTTTTCTATGGATTAAAAAAAAACAAAACCATTTTTCAGAAAATAAGAATAAACACGCCATTTTGAAGAATCAAGTATGATTCTGTCTGCCATCTTCACTTCTGCAATTCTCACCAGGATGTTTTTTATTTCATCCAAATCGGTTTAGTAGTAATGAATTTATAAGAAAATAATGTTAATGTATGTTTGTGTCGCGCTAGAGGCTAAACGGCTGAACCGATTTTGACAAAAAAAAGGTGCTGTTGAATTGCTACTGATCCCAAAGGTGCTATAGGCTATATTTTTTAAACAGGAATCAACATGGCGGTCTTCAAAAGCCATTTTATCATATGATGTAGGCTTTAAGACATACAAATTACCTAAATTTCAGGCGATTTTAATGAAATTTCTTTGATCACTCATTGCAAATTTCCTCTAATTTGCTGTGATTACTTTGTAGTTCTCCCTGCTCCTACCCATCTCCCCTCCTGTCATTCCCCCCCACTCTTTTCAAAAACCATATACAATTCTACTAGTTCCCCCCTCCCTTTCCCTCTTTCCTCTTCATCTTCCTTATATGTAATAATTTTAGCTATAACTTTTACAAATAGGCATAGAGCGATTTAAAAAATTCTTTGTGCACACGCTTTAACATTTTTTTCAATATCATTTCACTAGTTCCCCCCTTCCTATCCGTAGTATCAAGTAGTTAAGTAGAATTGGTATCATGTAGTACCAAACTAGGTCATCTTCATTATGTAGGTAGAAACTCCCTTGAATGATATTTCTTTAGATCTTAAGGTTCCTATGTTGAAAGAAATCAAACAAAACAGTATTATGTTAGTGCCTAAGTAGTAGGTTAATGTTTTAGTGGCAATATTATGATAAATAGTAGTGTTTTAGTAGTAGAATTTTAGCTCAGTCAAAATTTCCTATATCCTCTTCTTTAATTTCAATCGATCTTGAAAAAATTATATAAAAATAATATAAAGAGAAAACAAGGAAACAAAAAAATTTAAAAAATGGAAAGTAACACTGTTTGCGCCCGTAGAAAATCTACACATACTTTCCGGGTAATGCTAAATAAATGGTAGATGCGTAGTTGTTACTATAAGGCTAACAAAGATTTAAACCTAAAAGTTAAAAAAAAACTTTTAAATAAAATAAACACCCAACTGCTAAATTTACTGGTACCTACTAGTCGCAGTTGGGTACCAAATTACGCAATAATCTGTTTTATGAAAATACAAAAATGTATAATTTCGTAAGTGCGCTTTGGGCATTAAAACTAAAAGTTAAAGCATGTCGTACCTAAATAGGTATATCAATTTGGTACCTAAAAATTTAGCAGTTGGATGTCTTTTTATTTAAATATTTTTTTATTTACTTCTCGATAAAGCTTTCAAAGTTTTAAGCCCGGTCTAGACATAACATTTTACCTTACGTCTTGCCTGTCAGTCAAAAGGGTCACGTATGACGGTTGAAACACTAGCGTACACACTTGATAGTTTTAACGTATGTTTTTAGATCAGTTTTTGATACACCATGGAGGAAGCACTGCTTTTGTCAATAATGTTTTTTGTTTTAAATGTCTATGACTTAACCGTTTCAGTAGCTAAACATAGTTTTTTAGCCAGTTTTTCAAAATGTTATGCTGATTTAGTTTGGTAATGTCCCCTGAAGATGTAAGTTTCTACTTACGAAACATGTCGGGACTATTTGTTTAAAACAAATTAAAAATTAGTGGAGGAAGACAATAACCTGTTTGATTTCCTAAAAAATTATCTTATCTAATGTCGGACATTTCGTATATCAACTTCTAAGTTGCACTCGAAAGGAATTAAAATTGTATGCACTACCACAAGAAATGCCGCTAAAACTGACGTTTTACCGGAAACAAAGCCTCTACCGATCAGTTCAACAGGTCCGACTTCAGTCCTGTTCAGTTCAGGCAAAACGTACGTTTTATTGTCTACACAAAAGGTTTTGCCTGATCCGTTTTACCCGATCAAGTAAAACGTCAGGCAAAACGTTATGTGTAAACCCCGCTTAGACACACATCGAAGAAGCCAAGAAGATGACTGGCAAAACTTCAGCGGGTGCGACGAGTCTTCAACTCGTAACTTCCAGTAGTGTAGTAGCGATGCGACACCCCAATCATGCCTAGGAAACTCAATGCAATTTGACAGGTCGTTAGGTTAAAGTTCTTACTAAGCTCAAAAGAGGCGCTGCGGTCGCGCGTTTGTTCCTTATTCTATTTTTTTTGAGAATTATCTGTGGTTTGGATTTTCCGTCCCCCTTTTTTTCAGGTAGAAAAACTTCTTCCACCGCGTTTTATTTCGGGTTCATTTTAAATCTATCTTTTTGGCTTATGTAGGTAATCTTTGCTGCTGTGACGCATTAAAATTAAATTTTGTTAAATTTGTAACTTTTGCTATTTTTAAATATAAAAGAATAAGAATTTCTAGTTGCTTTTCTGGGTGAAGTGTCTAAAGTTCAGACGAGTATAAAATGCATAGTTTTCCGAGACATTTTAAGGTAAGTTTTCTTATTTTCTCATTTGAGGTTAGATTGGCATTTGATAAAATTTGTATTGGTAGTGTCTTTTTAACTTCTTACCGCTTACTTTACGGAACTCTGAATACAGGTTTCCAATGCCTGGTAGGTGCCTTATTTGCTCATCAATTAAGCACAAATTTAGTGTTAATTGTATGTCTATCCCTTTCTATTGATATTAAGTAAAAGGGAGACACATACAAAATTAACACTAAATTTGTGCTTAATTGATGGGTAAACGAGAGATTACCCAGCAGCGTAATGTACTTTGAATAAATGTATTCCTTAATTTTAAATCTATCTTACCATAATCTAGTACGGTTATAAGTTGATTTTTTTTATTGTTTTTAGCTTTTCGATGATATGTGCAACCACTTAAGCTATGTATATACTGCTTTGAAACATACCCTACACAACTTACAACCAAGGCGAGAAGGTACTTTTAAATCATGTCAGATTTTCGTCAAGCTGTTAAAAAGTAGACATTTAAGAATGATTCTCTTTACGAACAACTGTCATTATTTATTCACTCATCACTCACCAGAAATGTTAAAAGCAAACTTAAATATACTAGATAGTGTTTGGTTTTTCATTATATTTTATTTTACCAATCAATTAGACTATTTATTATTTCATCAATAGTTAGTCGTTAATTTGTAGCTTTTTTTATAATAATAAAAACTCATTTAATAAATGTTTTATTTATTGCACTTTATATATCATTTTCAATTTGTTTATATCTTATAAAGACAGTGTATGTCTTTATAAAATATTGACTGATTAAAAATTTCAAAAAAAATTAAAGAAAATTTATTATAAAAGGCGATTCAAATTTCCCGCCTCAACTTTTAGTTCGTCACTAAGCTCAGTAGTGGGCGCCACAGAGTTAACGATCTGTCAAACAGCCGGAGTTGCCTATCTAATAAAAGCTCACTGAACCGCGCCGCAAATCCTTTATCTATGGCCCCAACCCAAAATGGTATTTTTAACAAAAGTAAATTTCAAAGACAAAAATAACTAGCTACTAACAGTTCTTGACTTTGAAATGGGAGGAATGGGACACCCTGTATTTCTATTTTTGTGTTTCGTCACGCATTCTGCCTCTGTCCTACATTTGCAGTAGCGTAGTCAATGACCTTAGCTCTTTAAATGAAAAAGCAGTGAATGCGGTTTATATATATAAACATAAGTATAATACAGTAAAACTCATGAATAATTTGTGGATCAAACTGGAGCTAATAGGGACCTATTGCAATAGTGCCAGGCACAAATTGTGCCGGGCACTATATTGACAGTTTCGCATTACAAACTGACAGTTGATCTTTCAAAATTGACATACCAAAGTCGGATTTATAAATCCCGTCGTTTATTTTCCATTAATAGTGGCGTCACTATTAAATCCGGCTCGTATAATACACAAAGGCCTAATTTTGAAAGGACACAGCTGTTCTTATAATAAGAAACTGTCAATATAGTGCCCGGCACAATATGTGCCTGGCACTATTGCAATAGGTCCCTAATAACTCTCGAGTTGAGCCCAACTTGAATATTCAAAAAACCAAATGAACCAGGTTGTGAAGTTTTTAAAATAGTTTCTACCGAAATGTCCTATTAAGTATACAGGGGGTAATTTAATGGATGTACCAATCTTTAAGCGCTGGTAGAGAAGATCAAAAGAAGGATTTTTTTCCCATTACATTTTGCTTGTTTAGATTCAGGGTGTCAAACAGAATAAAATAAGGTGCACAAGAGATGGCTTAACTCAATCTGTTTAATGCTGCCAGTTATTTTTTCTTTATTGTTTTATTTTGAATTTTTTGGAAAACCTAACCTTAAAGTTTGTTTTGATATTTTTTGGGCTTTCTGCAAAAACCTTCAAAAAAAGAAAGTCCTGTTTGGGAAAAATTCCGATCAGGTGATAATTTCTCTCTTTGTTGAAAGTTATTTTCTTTTTGATCACCTGATCATTTTGTTGAAATCATTCGCGTTTTTTGCTCACGCTGGGAGTTTGAAGCGCCATCCTGTGTGTGACAGGGGAATGAAGATTTCACTTCCGCCAAAAAACTAAAAGAAGTCACACGTGTTTTCGGGTTGAAGACCGAAATTCCAGTCGAAAGGAGGGGCGGTGCCGCCAGTGAAATTTTGGGACTGCTGCAGAATTACAGAAGGTAAGCTTCTAGCGTGTTGCCGATTTTTTTCCTTTGTTTTTTAGTTTAATAGACTCTGTTTTCCCAGGCGGGGCGAATTTAATTTTTGGGGTTATTTTTTTTGGGGTTATTTTTTTTGGGATATCTCTAGTTTTTCTCCCCTTTAGGGCTCAGATCTCTACAATCTATCTCCCTCAGTTTACAGCACTTTTGTCTTACTGTTTTAGCAAATTTACCATGAAAATTTTTTTAATATTACAAGAAAACACGGCACTCGTTTCGTACGTTTAACGAAATCGACTCCAGCCCGTTCACAATTAACACCCTTTTATTGGGCTACTATTGTTATCGCTGGGCTCAAACAGGATGACTAGGCACGTTTTATACACATTCTAAAATTTAAAAACAGTAGCGTATCATTTACACTTTCTTAATTTTTTAATAAAACTGTGTGGAGTTCTAATTTTGAAGATATAACTAATGGTTTTGGATTTTTGCAATTTTTAGAAAGTCCAATGATATTTTTTTTAAGTTTCTAGTTTCTTACGCATCTACCTAAGGAAATAGGTAGGTACCTATTTAATTTAATAAATATAAAAGTTTTGAAAAAATATTTATTTTTCAGAAAAGTAAGGTACAGAGTTTTTCAGCAAAAAAAGGCTTAGGAGAAGTAAAATATAAAATTAATACCTAATAATTTTTGACTTTGACACAAGCTACTTTTCTTTTGATCATCTATCTACAAAAAGATGGTTCAGCGATGGTTAACCCCGCCTCTTCAGTATTGTCCAATTGAGTTATGAACCATCTGATTTCTGAAGTTCTTTAAAAAACTACTGTTTAACATTCCATTTATTTATGTCTAGGTTGATGGCATAGTCTTATCTGCTCCAATTGAACAGCTAAACACAGTGGCGGATCCAGGATTTCCGGGGGGGAGGAGCCGAAGTGGCTGCAAATATTAAAATATTTTTTATTAGCAGTTTTTGATGGATCTGACGTGTGGAATTTTTTTTGTACCGTTATGCGCACTCGCAAGGAGACCCCTATCACGCTCGAGAAGCGGCAACTGCGCGGAAATGTTGGTGTATGTTGGTTTTTAAACGTTTCAGGTTGTAATCTGCAGGAAAAACTGTCGCAGGGAGTTTATTCCACAGCGATGCTGTTCTCCAGAGATATGAATTCTGATATAATGAGGTTCTTGGTGCCTCTATTTTGACAGTAAATTGATGATTACCGTCCGTTTGACGTGTTCGCCTAGTAGGTGCTACTCCCGGGGGATCATACGTGCCAGCTCTTCAGAGCATTTTCCGTGATAATATCTGTAGAAGAGAGATAGATCACCCACAGTTCTTCGATGTTCGAGACTATCCAAGCTGCGGGTAAGTGCGGGGTCATTGATCAGCTTGTTAGCTCGTTTTTGCACGGTATTCAAAAGCATTAAGGTATGTTTGGGTGCCGCACTCCATATATGTGAGCAGTACTCCATAGTTGGTCGCTCTTTTAGCTATATCCGCCACGTGACTGTGCCAATACATGTTGGTCTCTGCAGTGACTCCTAAGATGTTCAACTGGCTCTGCAATATGACAGCACTTCCAGATAGCATGATGTTTGGCTTACCGGTGCTGGTCTTTTTTGAAAACAGGGCTGCTTGGATTTTCTGCGCGTTGAACTGTACAAGGTTTTTGTTGGCCCAGTCCTCTATTATCTTAGTATCTAAAGGAGATATGACGCCGCAGGCGAAGTTTTGTTTAAAAATTCAGTAGAATTTGTGACAAATTTTAAACAACTGCAAAATAAGTTATACATCTGGGAGGGGGGGCCCGGGCCCCTCTGGCCCCCTCCTGGATCCGCCACTGACTAAACACACTACTGGAAACCTTGAATAATTTTCATCCATCACTCCAATTTAATACGGATAAAGAGAAAAATAATAAGATTTGTTTTCTATACATGGAGATCCACCATCTCCTACAACAAATTGGTATTCTAAACACACTATCTCTGGCCGATTTCTTAACTACCTGTCAAATCAATTTATATTTATTTATAAATCACCCAATTTTTAATGAAATAGTCATTATAAAATGTATGTTACATAGAGTCATTAATTTAAATGACCAAGAGTTTCACACATCCAACTAGACAATGAACAAAAACTACTATTAAATATTAACTATCCATTAAATTTTATTAATAGAAACATTCATAGAATTAAAACTAAAACCAAAAATAATAAGATGACTCAACAAACTAAATATTAAAAGTTTCCTTACATTGATGCCCTCTCACAAAAAATAGGAGGTTGCTTTAACGACTCGGAAGTAAAGTTAGCTTTCTATAGTTTAAAATCTACCAATTCTCCTTTTACATCATTCAAAATACCAAAAGGTAAAAGAAGCTCGGTGGTTTATAAAATTCCACGTAAATGCCAGAAATTGTACATCGGAGAAACCATGCAGTACCTAGACAGAAGAATACAACAACACCAATATGACTGCCGCAATGACAGAAGTTATAATGAAGATAAGACTACGCTATTCAAACATCACTTTGAAACAGGCCATTAATAAATTCAATGAAGTAACAATACTAGACTCAAAAACACAAACATAAAAGAGAAAGTTGAGTAAGATGATTCATATTCATTTAAATAATACCGTTAATATCAAAACGAACACTACAGACAAACTCAGTGGAATTTATAATAATCTCTTACGAACACACAAAAATTTAAAACAAAAATAAGAAAATGAAGTTAATACCATCTAAAACAAAGTTCCTAACATCTAACTGATAAGTAAATTTGATAGCTAAACAACAATTCCTTACTTTTTAATTTAATTAAGTCCCCATATCCCATATCCAAGTCATAAATTATAGATAAGTGGTAAACAATTGTTTTATTAATTTTTTAAAAGTTGTTGCGTACATGTGGGAAAAATGCTTTTTAATTTTAAATAATTTAAATTTTTTTAAAACTGTTTGTTGTCCTTATTTAACAAGTTTACAGTTTTTAAAGTATTAACAAGTCTCGTTTTAAAGTTGTTAAGCGTACATGGAGAAAGGATAATGCAACACATGACCTTACATAAAATTCTAGTTGGCAGTAATCGTGATAAAAATACGGCTACTTAGAAAGCCCATTTTTAAAAACAAAACTAAAAAATTTTCGTTAGCCAAAGATAACATAACCTTACTATTTATTTGCCAATTTAACTAAAAAATAACAACAATAAAAAATATTTTTTTTTCTAATAAATCATAGTCAGGTTGTCTGTCTTAGTTCCTTATGGACAAATAAGACAATAGCATAAGTAAGAAGCAAACTATTTAAATTTTCAAAACGAAAAATTTACCGTAAAATTTATATGTAAAAGAAAGCATTTCAATAGATGCCTATTTTTTGTATTTTAGGGCTTGAAAAAGGGTAAATGCAATCCGAAACGTTGCCAAAATCTGGTAGTTTCTATTTGTCCTGTCCTTTAACTTTAAGTAGTTTTACTAGTTAAAAAATAAAAGGACAAGAAATGATTACTGAAAATAAAGTCTTTAGAACTATTAGTATGTTCCATTTAAAAAAAATTTGGGTAGGTTACTTGATCATAAGGACAAATTATGGGTTTAATTCTCCAATAAATAGACTCAGCAGACTTGGCAATGAATTGATTGAAAAAACTAATATTGATTTTTTTAATGTGAGTCTTACTGGATTTAGGAAAAAGGTAAAAAGTCAAAATTATCATTAATATCATTAATAATTGATATTAATTATGATGTATTTCTTATTATTGTAGCATTGCAACAATTGTAACAATTATTACTATATTTTACATATATATATACCTGTTAAAAAAATTAAATGATGAGTATCATCTACCTAATGTTTATCTAAATGATTTTAAATATTTGATAAAGTTACTAATCTAATTTTAAACTAGTTTTAATACTATTAGTACCTACATACTATAAGATATACATGTAAACTATGTAAATGGCATGCCGTTAATAAATTTAAAAAAAAATCATCTCAAAATTGCCCACAAAAAGAGGGAGGTATATTATGTATTGAATCACAACACAACACAATAAGAGCCCGTGTTGTACGTTGTCGTGCTCACTCACTTAGACTCTTTGACTCGTGTACAGAAATCCGACTCCAAATAGAGACTCAGCGAGACAAAACAAGGCAAGATGAGGCGAAGCGAGAGGTCGTATCTACACTCTTCATCTTGGGCTGTCTCACTGTGCCTCGGCGAAAGTATGGAATCGGCATAAGAGTTCCTACTATCTAACTGCGCCATGACTTCTGTTATAGAACTATCTGAATACAAAATCGATTTGAAGTTTGATGCCAGTTCAACACTCTCGCCGAGACACAGTGAGACAGACCAAGATGGACAGTGTAGATGGGACCTCTCGCTTCGCCTTGCCTTGCCTTGCTTCGCCTCGCTGAGTCTTTATTTGGAGTCGGACTTGTATACACGAGTCAAAGGGTCTCTCGAAGATTACCGAGGTTGAGTGAGCACGACAATGTACAATCTCGCACACTTCTGCGAGCTTTCGTTGTGTTGTGATGACGATGGAGTCCTCGGGAGCTCACAACTGCAGCTGACTTGATACTCTTGCTATATAAGCGAGGGTCTGTATGGTCGTGCTCGGGGAGAGATAGCAAGAGCACTCGGACGAGCATGTGGAACCGGCATGATGAATGTTAATTTTTGACATCAAATTTAATCTGTACCCAAGCGAGCAGCTCTTTACCCGTCGTTGTCTGATAGCCAATTGAAGCTGTCTGACAGTTAATAACTGAAGTCTTTATACTCTTGAGAGCAGTTTTTAAAAGCATTTCTGTCCAGTTAACACGCACATTTTGGATGTTGGAATATATTTGCATGCAGACCAAAAACCCTAAAACACACTATCCGTATCAGTGTACCCATGTATTAAGCCAGTGCTATGCCGGTTTAACCCTTAAGTATGCGCACACGGCAGTGCTAAGAGTCCGTGAGGTTTCAGGACTTGGCGTTACTTAAACTTAAAAGCGCTGTTTGAATTTTTTTCTTTTAAATTTGAATTTTTTCCATTACAGAAATGATAAAGTACCAAAAATTTAAATTTGTACCTAGTAAAAACGCTGCGACCTCCAAACAATATTATTTTAAAATTTGCGCATTTATTACAAGCCAACGCCTTACCTAGGGGAGACAAGGGGATCAATCCCCCGAAATATTTGGTAAAGTTTATTTATATAATAATAAAAACTATAACGTAAAATAAAATCAAAATTAAAATTAAAATAAAATTAAAAATTTAAATAAAATATTTAAATGTAAAAAATTTCATTTAAACCAGACTCGAAAGGGATCGTCCCAAGCACCGATGCAGCGTTTCCTCTTTGAATTGCTAAACTTATCCGTTGGGTAATGAAGCTATGTGCTTTTGGGTTATTTAGTTTACAGCTGATTTCATTAATTAAATTTTTAGCTTCATTACCCCAGGGACCATAGGTGTCTACAGAAAAAGGAATTAGATGAAAACCTCGGTCTATCAACTCTCTATACTTTAAATTTTTTTGTGATTCTCCAAGGCTTGCTGCTTCCCCTGCTTTAATGGAAGTTTTTGGAAGGTATGATTTTGCCAGGGTATCACGGCAAGTAGCATCCCATAAAAGTGCCCTGCCATTCTTCCACGGCAACAAAGACATACCATCCACCCGCTTTCCGTCATCCCTACATATACCAGGCGGTTCTAAAACTGATGGAATATTAGCTGAAATAAGAGACCGCCTGATAATGTCGTTAATCTGCCTATGGCGGGCCACACGACCTGCACTTTCTTTGCAACTAATAGTGGGTTTACACATGCATGAATTTAGTGGCGCCAGTGTTCGCGCCAGTTCAATTTGCACGCCAGTAAAGGTTTACACTATTGTGCGAAAATTAAAAAGAGTGGCACGCCAGTTTCATTTTTAAAGTGTACACGATACGCGATATGTCGGCTGAACTCTCGAAAGCCTGCAAAATAGTCGCTAAACTTTTATTGAAAAAAAAATAAAAGAGATTCAGGAAAAGGAACAACGAAAAGGCCGTATCTGCATGGGTTAAAGCATGGATTGCTAGTCGATCTACTTTGGGTGCTTCCGAAAAACATTTAGGAGAACTTGCAGCAGAAGATCCTGCGAGCTATAAAAACCATCTTCGAATGACAAAGCAACATTTTGATATTCTTCTAGAGTTTCTCTTATTTAAACAACATTCTTTAAAATTCGGTCTGCTACTTTAAACCATGGTACTTTTGGGGTGTATACTTCATTTGCACCGGCTCCGGAACGTTGGCTTTTTTTAATTTTTGTCAATTCCAAAGCATATGTGTTTCTTATGGATCATATTTTTGCTTTTACTTCTGCAACTTCAAAGCCTTCAATAGTCATTATTTTACTAATTTTTTGGGAAGCATTATCTCGACTATTTTTGTTTTTATACGAACTACTGTGTACATCCCATAAACAAGGAAAACATTCATAGCCTTCAAGAAACTATATGGTCAGTTCTGCTGACCACTTTTTTAGCCATATTAAGCTATAAAAACAAAAATAAACAAAATTTTTAAGCTCAAACACAATGAAAATAAAAAATAATGTAAAATAATGAACTTAAAACCATAACATATTGACTCGTTTAAGCGGACCGAACCGTGGTCTTCTGTGCTTAAAACTGGCGAGCCGACGTGCAAGCACTTGTTTACACATGAAAATTTTCCTTTTCTGCGGGCATGCGTCACCACTGGCGCCAGCAAATTCAGTCAGCTGCAGACTTTTTTGATACATGCATGCAAAAAAATAACTTGTGTGCAAGTCGGAGTTTACACTTGCAAATTTAACTTACTGGCGCGCCAGTTTTTATTGGCGCCAGCAAATCCATGCATGTGTAAACTCTCCTTAAGGCCATGTAACCCATATTTATCGACTGTTTCGTTGCAAATGCAGACATGCGGCTCGCATACAGGCTGACCCAGTCGTAAAGCAACGGACACACGGAAAGACGCGTCATCTAATAAGTTACCTAGTGTGGAAGAAGGCAAAGCACTTAGCCAGGCGCCACTCTCCGGCTCTTGCAGTGCTAGGAGTCTTGATTTGTCCACTATGGAATTTAGATTTAAAATAATATTGTCAATAAAGGTTTTGCATATGTTCAAATCGAAATCTTTTTGGGTTTTAAAATTTGAAAAGTCTGATATTTTTGTTAAGTTTTTATAAATAACTAATAAATGTATCACACCTAGTTTATTTTCTCTTCTAATGGCAAAGATGAAAATTTAATTGTCTTTAAATATTGCACACTAATTCTATCATAATTAGAAACTTCCGCAGTTCTCGTAAATACCAAATCGACGAAATCAAAACAAACCGCCCGCGCTCGGTCACCAAGTTGTCCAAGCGCACACCACTTAAAAGTGCGCGTGAGCTGCTCTAAAATGCAACGTGAACAGTGGACGCGGGAGGCATCACGGAGGTGCGGGCGGCATCGAGGCTAGTTTTTGTATAAGCGCGGTGCCGAAGGATGGTTCAGATTCTATGTACTGTAAAATTCTATTTGGACATGTCGTCCTCTCTTTTTATATTTCGTAATTAGCATGCGACATAACATCTAGGGTGTATAGAATTTGGTTCCAGTAAATAAAAGCCATGGAGAGTTTGAACACGAATACAAACACATACATACCGGGTATTAATTTCTAGATAATATTCCAGTCTTTAGTGAATTTCTTTTGGGGTAATTATTAATTAAATTAAGGAATGATCAAAGTTTAATATGTTTTTAAGCAAAATTTGGGAGTGCACGTGCACATGTGCACTTATGGAGAACAGTGGCGGATCCGGGGGGGGGGGGTGCTCTAGGGGCACTTGCCCCCCCGAGAATTTTTTGAATATACAAAAAATGAGTAAAAAGTCATGTTTTTGCTAATAAAAATTCCCCCCCCCCGAACCGAACCGAACCCCCCCCCCCGAGAAGCACTTCTGGATCCGCCCTTGATGGAAAAGCCGCCAACAAATATAAAAAGTAAGGCCAAAATATTAATTTTCTTTTTAGAGAAGAAGAAGAAGAAACCATATTTTTTCTAATTTTACCTAAATTAAAGATTGTTAAATAACCAAAACTATACTTATACCTAGACAAAAAAGACATCGGTTTTTAAAACCTTGATAATTTATTTTTATACGCTGCAAAGCGGGTATAAATTTTTTATGTTCATCAAACAAAAACGACGACAAAAACACTACAAACCACTGACGAACTTTTTGCTACCACATAACAAATGATAGCGTTACTGAAATATCAATTACAGTTATGGTACAGAGTATGGCAGTGGCGTATATAGAAAAAAGTTTCGGGGTGGGCCCGAGACAGTTTTGGGGGGGGCCGAGACCTCATGAGGCTGTATTTTATGGTATTTTATGTTTGTATTCATGAAATATGTGGAATATATCCAAAAAAATATTAGCTTCGGGGGGGGGGGGCGGGCCCCCCAGGCCCCCCATATATACGCCACTGGAGTATGGCTATTCGTAAGAGAAAGAAAGGATATTTTTTTTGTCTACAATATTTGCGTATTCTCACTCTAAAGAAGCTTATTCATTGCCCTGTTTGTTAGTTATTGATAACACAGAATTAATATTACTAAATAACACCCAGTATGTAGATTCTAAAAATAATTGGAAAATTTCGACACTGTTACCATCAAAAGACGAGCTTTCACTTTTGTACCATAAGGCGATAAAATTTCGTAAGTTTTTCGACAATATCAAGGTTGCGTGAACATTGACTTTGTGCGTTTCCAAATTGTTGTGTTTTGGGGTACTTATGAGCACATAATTTAAGGCTGAACCAACACTGATTTTTACTTTCATAAAAGGTCGATGACTCTATAGAAAAATCTGGGACACTGTCAGTTAATCTACCATACAATAAAGCAGTATATATTTACTCTTTTCAATTCTGTTTTTCAGATTCCTAGCCCGCGCAGCAATAGCAAGAGAAGCTACTGTTTTCGACATAAATATCTTTTTGAGATAACGTCATTGGCGTAGCTAGCCTTGCTTTTCAGGGGGGGGGCGTGGCCCCGGTCTATCTTGAACAAAAAGCAAACATAGGTTTTAAAGAGTCGTGCAAAGTCTGCAATGAATAAAAAAAAATACGCGCATTAAATGTTCTAATATTTTAATATAACAAATTTAATAATACATTTACCAACTTATTTATATGTATACACAGGAAGTATGTAATTCAGCAATTCTACAAAGAAAGTTTTCTACGTCGCTGACTGAAAGCGTCTACCACACTGTCTAAGTCGACCTCAACATCTTTTTCTATGAATAACAATGACAAACCTGAGTGTCTCTCTTGAGTCGTAGTTGTTCTAAGCCAATTAAAAACTCTCCTCATGGCAGAGAAAGACCTCTCGCAAGTTGCACTTGAAATTGGAAGAATACTCGCAACTTTAAAAAGTTGGTAGAGGTTTGGATAGGTGTTTTCTGCTATATGTTGTTTGATAGAATCATGACCAACAGTTTGATTTAACCGAAAAATACAATTCTTTAAAACGGTCATTTCTGCTCTTAGAGTAGAAGTATTAATATTAAAAATTTCCCGGTATTGCTCGACGAATTTATGCCATTTAACAACGTGGGAAAACTTAATATGAAAATGGTTATGAAATTGTCACCAAAATCGGAAAATTTCCATAAGACACTAAACGCTAACCTCAAAAAAACTAAAAAGATTATTATATTTATTTTAGAAAAACAGTTTAAAAAGGTCTTTTATAACCTTACGACATCTACAACCCGATTTCGGAAACAGAGGGGCAAAGGTCGCTAACTTTATTAAATGCGAAATTTAACTTACACTTCTATAATATTTTACAAGATGTCGCCAATATGTATGAAATATTCAATATGCATAATTATGTTTAAATTTAAAAAATATTTTCGGAAAATTGCATAAGTGCAGAAAAGTTACCGATAATTTAAAGAGAAAAAGCCTAATTCCGCAAGACAAGGGCTTTTTCCTGAAAAGTAAACATTATCTGAATGATTTTAAATTTTAATGCACCAATTATTTCCCGAATAATAATAGAAATCAGCGTCATGTTCTTTTACTAGTAGTCGGTAGGAGAGGCCTAAAATATCTTAGGGGGGCCTGAGGGACTTCAGGGGGGGGCAGGCCCCCCTGGCCCCCCTAGCTACGCCAATGGATAACGTCAAAAATGTATTTTAACCCAGTGGCGGCTGGTGACCTTATAAATTGGGGGGGCAGAAATTTAAATTGCATAAAAAATGAGATAAAAAACTTACCGAAACAATTTTATTTTAGTATTATTCAAACAAGCAGCTACTTGGTGTAGTTTTTAGTTTATTTGTTTATAGATAAAGTCCATTCGCCTCAGCAACAGTCTATTAACCTACTAAGTATATTTCTAATTTTTGTCACATTTTCATTGTGTTCGGTAATGTTTTGCCTATGGGCACTATTCAATTGGCACCTAATATCAGTCTTGCCTAGCATAGAAAATTCTATGTGGTTATTTACATGAATACCACTTACTTTATGTCTTTTTAACTTTTCACTAAAGTGCTTGATATCACACATTCCCTTTGCACGCAGGATCACTTCGTGGATTGTTCATAACAAGACAAATAAAGCAAAAAAAACATTTCTTTTTTCACAACCGCACAACCAGTTTTCAGCATCGTATAATTTTTTATTAAATTTTCTATTATAAGTTTTTATGGAACACCCCTCGGCATTACTTACACTAAAATTTTGGTTAACTTTTAAGTCCGGTCTATGTGGCCCTTTTTAATTTTTTATTTTACGGGTATGCGCACTCGCAAGGAGATCCCTATCACGCTCGAGAAGCGGCAAGTGCGCGGCAATGTTGGTGTGTGTTGGTTTTGAAACGGTTCAGGTTGTAACCTGCAGGGAAAACTGTCGCAGGGAGTTTATTCCACAGCGATGCTGTTCTCCAGAGATATGAATTCTGATATAATGAGGTTCTTGGTGCCTCTATTTTGACAATAAATTGATGGTTACCGTCTGTTTAACGTGTTCGCCTAGTAGGTGCTACTCCCGGGGGGATCATACGTGCCAACTCTTCAGAGCATTTTCCGTGATAATACCTGTAGAAGAGAGATAGATCGCCCACAGTTCTTCGATGTTCGAGACTATCCAAGCTACGGGTAAGTGCGGGGTCATTGATCAGCTTGATAGCTCGTTTTTGCACGGTCTTCAAAAGCATTAAGGTATGTTTGGGTGCCGCACTCCATATATGTGAGCAGTACTCCATAGTTGGTCGAATCTGGGCTTTGTAGAGTGTCAGCAGTTGGCTTGGTGTATACAGATGTCTTGTACGAAATAGCACCCCAAGCTTTTGAGACGCCCTTTTAGCTATATCTGCCACGTGACTGTGCCAAGACATGTTGGTCTCTGCAGTGACTCCTAAGATGTTCAACTCGCTCTGCAATGCGACAGCACTTCCAGATAGCATGATGTTTGGCTCACCGGTGCTGGTCTTTTTTGAAAACAGGGCTGCTTGGGTTTTCTCCGCGTTGAACTGTACAAGGTTTTTGTTGCCCCAGTCCTCTATTATCTCCAAGTCGTTATTTATCTGTGATATTTCAGTTAGTCTAAGGTAATGGAATTCACGTGCGGAGAGACATGTGGGTGGTATGACTGAGGAGACTACATTGCCATCATCTAAAGATTTTATTTGTAATCGAAGTTCATATGTCAACGTATTTAAATTTGCACAGTTAATTATGTAATCGACGGTAATGGTGTGGATGTTCCTAAAGGAGGAAATGTAAAAATTTTGGGGGTAACCTTTGATGAGACTTTGAATTGGAGGGATCACTGTCAGAGTCTCATGTCTAAATTAAACTCTGTTGTATATCAGTTTAGAAACTTGAGGCAAGTTTTAAATGAAAAAGAATTGCTTTCAGTGTATTATGCAAACTGTGAATCTCGTCTGAGGTATGGTGTGGGACTTTGGGGGTGGTCTACCAAGTCACAGGATGTTTTTATCTCACAAAATAATGTTCTAAAAAGTATGTTAGGATTAAGTTACACCGACTCGTGTAGAGCACATTTTCAAAGATTAGGCATTTTAACCCTGCCTGGCCTCTTTGTATTTGAACTATGTGTGTACGTTTTTAGTAATAAGAATAAATTTATGTCTAACGAATGTGTCCATAGTGGAAATACACGTCAAAAAGGAAATCTGCGCGAGAAATCGTTTCGGCTTGAAATAACTAAAAAAAGTCCAAATTATTTAAGTGTTAAAATGTATAACAGTTTACCAAAGAAAATTAAAGAATGTGATAGTATAAATAGTTTTAAAAGGGTTTTAAAGTGCTATTTGTGTGAAAAAACATTGTATGATGTTAAGGACTTTGTGCAATGGGCATCCTAATTTTTATTATTCGTATTAATATTTTTATTATTATCTTTTTTCCGACTCTCCGAGAGTCAAACGTCTCTTCTTTAAAATACATTGTGTTTGGAAGAGATTGTAAAAATTTTGACGTGTCCTATACAATTTGTAAATTGTCTTAAAGGAAATAAATGTATCTTATCTTATCTTATCTTATTTATTTCCATTTTATAAACAAACGATAACGAAAATAAACAATGACACATGACCGACAAGGCGTTTTACTACTGATGACAAACCCCAAATCAAAACATATTCATACGTCTTCACTAAGGATAGAAGCGGCAACACTAGAAAGGGCAACGTACGTTTCTGCACGATGATGATGGCCGAGGTTAACTAAAACAACATTCCTCCCGCCCCAGCTCGAGAATATCCACCCATACCCCGCTGAAAAACGGGTGAAATTAAAACCTTGCCCCGCGCGGCGCTGCCGGCTTTTAATTTTTTACGCTAAAACCGTAAAAAGTTCTCCCAATTAATCACTTGTTGTTAACCATAGATAATAAAAAGAACTAGACAATCATGTCGTAAGGGAAGATTTAACTTTTTTAAAATATTTCAATTAAAAATACTGTTTGTTGTCTAGGGCACTGCCCCGTGGCTCTCCCTGTAACAGCTCACTGTTTTAACCTATGTTAGCAATATCTTCGTGATGTCTGTTCGCATGTGTGTCTGTTTGTGTGTGGGTATGTCCGGCCTATGATAGCTTATAAGTCGTTAAACTGATTTTTATAAAATTTTCGCGTAAAATAGTGTAAAATCCATTAATGCTAATGACACTTTTTTCATGGGCGCACCCAAGGGGAGGGCCCCGGGGCCCGGGTCCCCCCCCAAGCCTTAGATTTTTTTACACATTTTCCACGTTTTTAATGAAAAAACACAAAAAAGAACTTAAAATTAGACATCATGAGGCTTCGGGACCCCCCAAGACATATTCCTGGGTGCGCCACTGCTTTTTTGACAGTTTAAAAATTAAAAATATGCTAAATTTTTCACGGAGTATCGCATCAATATGTTGTTTCCTGAATGTAGTAGTATAGTGCGATTGTTCGTGTGCTATTTTATCCTGCGCTATCTTATCCTGCGCTATTTTATCCTGCCCTATTTTGTCCTGCGATATTTTGTCTTGCGCTATTTTGTTCGGCGCTATTTTTTATTGGTTTATTTTGTACCAGAGCCTGAAAGTTGGCAGCCCAATTTGCCCAAATCACAAATAATCTAAAAATCATCAAAATGTTATTATATCATTGCAGTTAGGCCATCGTATAGTAGGTATAAAAATATTTGCTATGTATGTATGTTTGTCTGCCCACATTTTGTAATTCAAGTTTTTTCATATTCTTTTTCCAAAAGAAAAATAGATTTTGGATAGTAGTAGTGGTAGTAGTGGGGGGGTTGACCCGTAGGTCTGACAAGTAGGCCAGAGTAGGCCCTTTGTGCCATGCCCCAAGTCTGTCCCTTAACCCACTCTCTGCACTTCCCTTTGAGGGTCGGGTAACTCATTGGGCCTTCCTGTTCTCTTTACAAAGTCCAGTGAGTCTGCCCATTTGAGCATGTGCAGTTCTTCCACGCTCAGAGTTGGCGCTCCGAGTGCCTGTTGTCTCATCCTTGCGTAGGCCTCGCATTCTGCCACGAGGTGTCTTGATGTCTCTTCTTCCTGTCCACAGGCTGGGCAGGTAGGGTCATTCTCGACTCCTATACGTGTCATGTGCCTCCTCAACCGGTTATGTCCGGTTAGAGTGCCTATCAGCAGTCCGAGGTCTTTTCGTGTCCGTCCCAGCATCCATCTAATCTGGTCGCTTTTGGACGGTCTATGAATTCTCTGGTCTGTCTGCAACCCATTCCTGTTTCCCAGCAGTTTAATAGCGCGTCCTGGGCCCATTTGTTGAGTCCGCTTTGCACTTATCTTTTTGTCACGCCCAGAAGTGGCTCCGGTCCTACATAAGCGGTTCCTGCCCCGAGTCGTGCGAGTTCGTCCGCCTTCTCGTTGCCTGGTACCCCCGTATGTCCCGGAACCCAAACCAGCGTCACCCGTTTGCCATCGCTTAGGGTATCCAGAGCCTCTGCGCATTCTTCCACCAAGCCGTCATCAATCTTGGGTGCGTTTAGCGCCTTCAGGGTGGCTTGACTGTCAGAGCATATATATATATATATATATATATATATATATATATATATATATATATATATATATATATATATATATATATATATATATATATATATATATATATATATATATATATATATATATATATATATAAGCTCCTCTTCGCTGTTCCGAACCTCTTCTAGGGTTGCCGCCATTATTATGGCGTAAACTTCTGCTTGAAAAACAGTAGCCTGCTCACCGAGCGAGCAGCTCTTCTGAACTTCTAGTTTTTCCACGTATACTCCCGCTGCTGTGGTTTGCCTCTCTGATAGTTTGGATCCATCAGTGTAGCATTTCATCTCTCTGCCACGCTTCCCTGTCTGGGATGTGGATTTTGTACCTCTTCTCGAGCCTCCAAGGTGCGTGTGCTCTGCTGACCCTTATTGACGTGAGGGGGATTTCTCTAATTGTCAGTTCTTCTATAGCTAGATGACCAGCTTTTGGATAAGTTAGCATTTAATTAAGGTTAGGTTTGAAATTTTCGCAGTAAAAATTACTCGGATTTTTCTTGACTTAATTCTTAATATATAATCAGAATAAATCAAATATTGCTATTTTAACTATTTTTTAATAATAACGCTTGATAATTCCTGTAAAAACTGAATGTTATTTAAATCTATAAATTAAAATGCAAACAACAGTTATTATATTACGTATTAGTTAGATTTATTATTAGACGTCTGCAAAGAATATGACTTAGTAACTACTATTCTTTGTTATAATGTTATAGTGCAAATAAAATCTATTACCAATTCGTTTATAAAATCATAAATACCTTTATCATATACACGGTGTTTCTAGAACATCGAAGCAGAGGCCTTTTTGGGTATTTAGAGTCTAAATTTTGTTTGCAAGGGGGACTCTTTTTGGCTATCTTGAAATTTTTGTAGCAGGAACCTCCTTCGAGGGGTAAACTTTACCCCTATATTTTGAATAGAGAACGTGGGTCTAGTGATACCTTGTTTTGAAACTCTCTTGGATATCTTTACAACCGGGTAAAATTTTTGAAAATTCTTTGATTATTTTTTGACATATTTGCTTTCGCGTACTATGGCTTTTTTTACCAACACGCATTTAGCAGAATGGAAGTTATTAAAATGCGCATTTCTTTCAAAATAGCAGTTAAAATGGTTATTTGTGAATGTTGTTTATGATAAAGTATGTAAAAAGCGCCCTCTAGGAATAAAGTTTAAACTGATACCGAAATCTTTATTATCACCTTTGTAAACGCTACTTAAAATTATTTTAATTTTTAAAAAATTAAATTTTACCTACTTCAAACACTTGCAAGCCAAAGATATCATAACAAAAACATTTCATGTAAAAAAAGCCAAGTACGCGAAAGTGGTATTTCGTAAAAAGAATTGAGATAAAAGTAAAGTCAAGTTCTCCAATACAAATTTCAAAATCAAAGGTTCTTACTAGTTTGGAAATGTTTTTTTAAACTTCGCTATTCCAGCCAAATTTCTTTATGTTCAATGGTGGGTGTGCTTTCGGGCTGTTCGGCCGTCGTCGTTGGAAATTCGTTCTCGACGTTTCGCCATCTCGAGTGGATGGCATCTTCAGGAGATGTTGACTGTTTGTCGGCTTCTCGAAGACTGGTGGTTAGTCTGTCGCGGGCGCAGGTTATATACGCTATGGTGGGCGGGGCGTATATCAGAGCTGGTCGGTGATTGGTCACATTCCCTTGATTCAGTTTTGTTATTGTAAGCGAGCCGTTTAGTGTTTTTAAGAACCGGTACCCATGTTCTGTTAATTTTAAGAGTTTCTTCAGATCTGTTGAAGTTCTGCTGGTGTTTATGAATTTCGATTGCTTCTCTATAGAGTCTTGGATAGTATGAAGAGGAGGCGCAGAGAACTTGTGTGTCTTCGAATTTTATTCGGTGGTCTTCATTGTTTAGTGTGTGGTCTGCAACTGCGGATTTTTCCGTATGTCCGAGGCGACAGTTGGCTTTGTGTTCTTTGATTCTTGTGTTTACGGACTGTTTGGTTGTTCCGATGTAGACACTTCCACAGGTACAGGGAATGCGGTATACCCCCGAAGAACTTAGTGGGTTCCTTATATCCTTCGCAGATCTGAGGTGGTTCTCGATCTTCTTAGATGGCTTGAAGATCGTTTTTATGTTGTGTTTTCCCAGAATACGTCCGATCCTATCTGTCACTCTAGGGATGTAGGGCAGACAGGCTCTTGAAGTAACTTCGCGGCTGCTCAGTTCACCGCTACTGTTACTTCTAGTGCTCGGCTTTGGTCTTATACATTTATCTATGTCGCTTTGAGTGTATCCATTTGCTACGAGGGCGTTTTTAAGATGGTTTAATTCTTTGTCTAGATGTTCTGGTTCGCAGATTCTTTTCGCCCTCTCTACCAATGTTCTTATTACCCCTTTCCGTTGGCACGGGTGGTGGTTAGATGTGTTGTTTAGGTAGCGGTCTGTGTGAGTAGGTTTTCTGTATACGGTATGTCCTACTCGTCCCTCTTTCCTCGTTACTAGTACGTCAAGGAATGCTAATTCTGTGTTGTTCTCTGTTTCCATTGTAAATTGTATACTGGGGTGTATGCTGTTAATGTGGTTGAGAAATTCATTAAGCCTGTCTCTACCATAAGGCCAAACGACAAAAGTGTCATCTACATATCGAAACCAGACTTATATTTAAGTTTTATCATAGTTCCTATCAGTCTACCAAAGCTAAGCTATCTAACATTTCTGGAATTGGGCAATGTTACTTTTACAAAATTTTACATGTATAGGGGAGGGGAGTAAATTAAAATTTTGGGGTGTTTTAAATTTTTTCTATAGCTCTATAGTAGTTACCATCGGCTTTCCAAAGCTCAGCTCTCTAGCGTGTCTGGAAGTGGGCAATGTTACTTTTCCATTACTTTACATTTATAGGGGAGGGAAGTAAATTATAATTTTGGGGTTTTTACATTTTTTCCTATAGTTTTATGATAGTTCCTATCAGTCTGCCAAAGCTAAGCTATCTAGCATTTCTGTAATTGGACAATGCTACTTTTACATAACTTTACATATATAGGGGAGGGGAGTAAATTATAATTTTGGGTTTTTTGATTTTTTCCAGGGGTTTTGTCATAATTTCTATCAGGCTGCCAAATTTCAGCTTTGTAGCATGTCTGGAAGTACAGTACAATTTTGATGATCTATACATGAGTAAGTGAGTCAGTGAGTGAGTGGCAATTTCGACGTTTTCTGAAATTTCGTAACTACTTTATTACTTTATAGAAGTCCATGAAACTTGGAGGGGTTGTTAACTCTGTGAAGATCTAAGACTGTGCAAAGTTTGAGATTCGTAGCTGTATGTATGGGCTGAAATGTTTCAAGAAAAGATGGTACGGCAGCGCGAACTTGGCGAGGCACTGCCGTGCCCTCAGATTTTTGGTTCATCTGCATGTGGTAGTGAAGGTATTTTCATATTACACTGCTTTTTTATAACCCATAGTGCAGCCCTCAAAAATATAATCCACATATTATACTGCCGTCCTAAGCGTAACCCCCGTATTTGAATTTTATATGAAATTGAGTAAATCGCGTTTGAATGTTTGAAAATACATAGTGCCTTATGGAAAAAAGAAAATTTTAAGTGACTTTTTAAATACTTTTTGTAGTTTTACGATTTGTTACATTAGTATAAACAATAGAGTATATTATTATAATTTGTCTTAACCAACAATCACATTTTTGGATTTTTTTCAAATACGGGGGTTATGCTTAGGACGGCAGGCTACTTAATTGATTTTGTCTAAAAAAATTTATTGTAGTGGATCTTTTTTATTAGGTGAACTTAGTAACTAAACCGCATATTAATACTAATGCACCTTGAGAAAAGTCTAACAGAACTTTATAAATATTAATTAAGCAATAATTTGTTGCATTGAATTTAATGGTTTGTCTTTTAGCTCACACTACTACTATAATACTATATTGTGTAAGCTATGTTGATCGTAATTTTTTCAAAAAAAAAAGTTGCTCCGATTTCAAAAAATTTTATATGTCAGATGATTTTGAAACATTTTTGTCGCGCCGTCTGTAACGACCAACGCGCATAACTCAAAAACCGCTTTCCCGATTTTAATGAAATTTGGTACCTATGTCTTGATTTGGGATGGTCGCATTTAAAAATGAACAAAATCCACCGAACATAAGCCACATAAAAGAGTGGCGTGTGTGAGGTAATTGAGTCTGGAGTAAAACAGATTACATTTTAATTTAAAAAAAGGCTGGGGGTAGATTTCAAAAGTTAGAGTTTAAGTCAAAACATGGCTTGTGTGGTATCAAACGAAAGGTAATTGAGTCAGGAGTTGAATAAAATATATTTAAGTTTTTAGTAATATTAGCTCACACCTACTCTATAAGTATAGTACCTAGTGTGAGCTTAGGTACCCATATATTGGCAGAGTATTTTATTGGTTGTCTAAAAAGCCGTATCTAATTTTTTAATTGCATACACAAAATCTCTAAACCATTTTGACAATGATCAAAATAGTCGAAAATGTGCATTAGAAATATCAAGTTCAAAGAAAGATTGGGTTATTTTGAAATCCTAGCAATATTTACTTTGGCTTTAATAATTAAAAATATTTGACAAAAGGAAGTTATAAATATAATAAAAAAAGAAAAAAATTGGGCAAAATCCAAAATGACGGCAAAATGGTTGGTTGATGATCATAACTCGTATTAAAGCCTTTTTCCTCGAGGTTACTAGTCCCTCATTTAAGTTACTCGAAATGACGTCACGGTTACTCGGAGTGACCGCTGTATGACGTCAGACAGTCAGCTGTGGATGACATTTCCAATTGTACCAAAAAACGTATCACGGGACATGGATTTACACCAGTTTTAAATGCAGCGTTACCTGATGCGTTTTTTGAATCGGGGTGGAAACTGGGTGCTCCTCTGGTATTCTGTGGTAAGGCCGCAGTACCACAGAACACCAAATGCAGTACATTTTAAGACTAGTTGCAGTTGAATTGATATAGGACCAACTTCAAGGGATGTGCTTCATTTTCTACCGTTACCAAACATAATTCGTTGGTAATATATATATATTAAAATCATTGAGTTGTATAACGCCCTGTAGGGTATAGAAGTCAATGATTAAAATCAAACATTTTGAAAAAAAAAACAAAACAAAACGATCTTAACCTCAAAATATTTCAGCAACCACGTCTGCTAGGCTGGTTACACTGTGTGGTTACTCGTGACGTCATAGTTAGTGTTACTCAGCGAAGAAAAACAGAAAACGAGTAACCAGGTTACCTGGTAACTTGTAGTTACTGCGAGGAAAAAGGCTTTTAGTCTGACAAAGAAAACACATAATAACGTTATTGTAGGAAATTTTTGGCTACAATTTTACACATTATAACTTTTTTTGGTAAACCTATAGAAACCAAGTTATTTTAGAAAAACTAAATTTGAGCGCAATTTTTCCAAGATGGCGGCACGAGCGTAGATAGTTTGAAGTTGCAAACTTACTGGAGCATTAGAAACCATCGACCCTATAATCGTGCCAAGTTTCTAAACTTTTGGATTTTTTGCACCAAAACGGCATTTTTATGTCACTAATGATTGGACTAAGGCGGTAATAATGCTTGCAAGACAACCTTGTCTAATGCAGTCGGTATTGGTAATAAATGTTATTTCCGAATGATCGTAGGTTTACTCATTTGCGGAAACTTCAGTTAATTCAAGATAAAAAAAAAATCAATTTATAGATACCTACCTATTTTAATTATTGAACAAAAATTAAATAATTTTAAAACCGCTCTTTTGATTGCTTTATCGTAATGTTTTTTTTATATTAGAGAATTATTGAAATAAAGTCAGGCTAAAATAGTTCCAACCACTATTGTGACACTTTTACATTGAAAACTGACAGTTAATAATTCAAAATTGACATACCAAAGCCGAATTTAAAACTTTCGTCGTTTATTTTCCAATTATAAAGGAAGGCACTATTTATTACGGTTCATATAGTAAACAAAGGCCGTATGTTGAAAGATCACAGCTGATATTGCAATGTGAAGGTGTCAAAATAGTGCCTGCAGGGGCGGTTCGTCCATAGGAGCGCTGGTGCGCGCGCAGCCCCAGCAAAAATAAGAAAAAAAATAAATACAAACCATTATTAAATAATTACCGTTGTTTTTTATTTATTTTTTAATGATCCCGATCCCGCTAGTGGCATCTATCGGCCATTAACGGAAGTAATTAATATCTTTTCGAGTTGACGCTTGCTACCGCATACGGTGGCCTTCGATCGCCTCGCTTGAATCTAGAGATATGAGAGGGCGGGCTTGAATCTGGAGGTGCGCGTGGATTCGGCGTTCCTCTTTAATCCAATTTTTGCCACGCAATTGGATCGGAAATGCTCGGAATATCGGCCGAGAAAAGGGCGGGCTGGTGCGCTAAATCAATTCACACTTGCATCGTTTTTTTATAGTTCTCAGCTGATTACTGTTTATATTATCGTTAGTATGCGTGTATTGGGCGTAATTAAAATTTATTTACGCAGTTTTTAAGTGAATTTTATGCTGTTTTCGGCTTCTTGTTTGCAATTTTTGGGTTAATTATTATCTACAAGTGTCGAATATGTCTAAGGCAGTTATAAGTTCGGGTTCGGGTAATCCTGGAAGTAATTCAAGACTTACTTCTGTACAAAACATTATAGCAAGCTTTTCCTCCTTTAATTTAAATCAAAAAATTTAAATTAAAAGATTAGGAAGGCCGACTCCAGAACTAGAATTATCGCAAACTTGCTCCAAAAGAAAAGAAGGTAGGAATTTTAAAAGATATTTACCAAAAAAACAACTGGATTTGTGGATGTGATGTTACAAACTCGTTATTATTATTATTTAAGGACTAGGAAACTAAACAAAAAGCAGGACTGACAAAAAGGTGCGTAATATCAATTTAACATTAATTTTCAGCCGATGACTGGAAAACATTGAATCAACGTATACGAACATTACAATATGAAATGGTATTTGAATCAAAAGCTAAGATAAAACGGTTTTGTACATTGAATTAATGTTATCCATCGTTGGCTAAAAACTAGGCATATTTTTATTTATTGGAGACTTGCTTTTTTTTACTTTGACAATCTTATTACCTTATAATAATAATTTTTTACTTTGACAATCTTATTACCTTATAATAATAATATATTAAATATATTAATTATATTAATATATTAATATAATAAGTTCTTTTATTTGGCTACAAGTAAATATGCAAATTTTTTTAACTTTATTTATTTTAAATTTATTTCGACTCACTTATTATAGCGCACACCCATTCTTATACTTCACGAGCCGCCACTGAGTGCCTGGCACTATTATAGCCTGACTTTATTTCAATAATTCTCTATTAATAAAATACGAAAAAGTTATAAAGTGTCAAAGGTAGCGTATAAACCTCGTCTCGAAATAAAATGTATCAGTGTCACATTTACCTCTTAAAGCCAGAAAATTGCCACTTAGCAACATTTGTCGATGATACTGGTTTATTGACGGTAGAAAAATCTATTGAAAAATGCATAGAAAAACTTCAGGATGCAGTCACCCAAGTTCACAGTTGGACCACAAAGTGGCGAATAAAATTAAATGAAACCAAATCAATTCATGTTGATTTTACAAACAAAAATATAAATCACATACAAATTGCAATTAACAACATTCCCGTACCATATTCAAATCAGGCAAAATATCTAGGTATGACACTTGATGCCAAATTGCGCTGGAAAGCACATGTTAAGAAAAAAAAGAAGAACTTGAGATAAGGTATAGAAAACTGAACTGGCTAATTGGAAGGAAGTCCAATTTAACAATTCATAATAAGTTACTGCTTTATAGACAAACCAGTATGGACACATGGTATTCAACTATGGGGTTGTGCTAAAGAGAGTAACATTCTAGTTGTACAGAGATTTTAAAATAAAGTATTAAGAAACATTGTGAATGCACCTTGGTACGTTCGAAATAATGACCTTCATCGAGATCTAAAAATCGAAACTGTAGCAGATACTATAAAAAAGTACGCAAAAAGCCATGAAGATAGACTCCATCGGCATGTGAATGTGGAAGCAATTCAGCTTCTAGACAATACTATGCTAGTTCGAAGACTAAAAAGAGTGAAGCCGTTTGAGCTAGTAAACTAAGTGAATTACACATAAAACAAAATAATGCTATAAACACAACACAATTGTGAGTTACAGACTAAACAATGCGGGGAGAACTGTTGAGTGAACCCTAAGTTTAAATCTGACTTTTCTAGTAAATTAAGTTAAAAACAAAATTGCTAATTAGTCTTACTGACTAGATTGTAATACAATAAACACAGTGTGTTTGAAAAAAAAACATTTACGTCTTCGTGTATTACATACTTTTTACCTCTAAAATAAGGGAGTTTTTTAATCCCGTTGCGTTGTCCGCTGTCATATTAATAAACAAACAAGATAATTTAACTTTTTTTTTAATAAGTTTTTTGACATATTGCTTTACCTTAAAATCAACAAAGAGCTCTGTGTGCGTTTTTACAAAACCTAGTGGGCGATCAACCGCCCCCCCCCCCCCGAAATTTTTGGACTCAAAAATAATAAAATATTTAGTAGTGATAAGTAGTAGAAATATGGCCAATTCGCATTTTTACCTTCCTAGCCCGCGCAGCAATGGCTAGAGAAGGTATTATTTTCGACAATTTTTTTTTCAGATAACGCCGAAAATGTGTTATTTGGTTTTTGTTATGATTTCACTCAAAGGATTTGGATAATTTTTAAGCTTTAGAGTAGTAAAATATGCGGAATATTGTACAACATTTTTGCAATGCCTATTCAAAATTTTGAGATTTTTTAATTTTTGATTTGACTGGTTACTGGAACTGGGCAATGGTACTTAATACGAGAGGGAAGTAAATTAAAATGTTGTTTTTAAATTTTTTCGTGTAGTTTTATCAGGTTGACTTATGCCACACTGAGGAGATCACAATAAGTTCGCAACACGTGTCTGTTGCTCTGTCTCTATCTCTATCTCTCTTTTATCTGTGCTCCTTGTCGCACATGCGAGGCCCCCCCTGCTGATGAAGCTTTTTAGGTTCGATGCATGAAGAGAGGGTGGAGCACTGGTGGAGAAGACACTTTTTTATTTTTTGTATTTACAATACTCCACTTTGAGAAATGGATTTGTTTTAAATAGCTCCTATCAGTTTTCCAATGCTCAGCTCTCTAGCGTTTCTGGAATGTTACTTTTACATAACTTTACATTTATAGGGAAGGGAAGTTAATTAAAATTTTGGGGTTTTTTAATTTTTTCCTATAGTTTTATCATATTTTACTCTGCCAAAGCTCAGCTCTCTAGCGTTTCTGGAAGTGGGGTTTACTTTTAAATAACTTTATGTATAAGGAAAGCGAGTAAATTAGAATTTTGGGGCTTTTTTCTATCAGTTTGCCGAATTCCAGCTTTGTAGCATGTCTGGGAGTACAGTAGAATTTTGATGATCTATACATGAGTGAGTGAGTGAGTGGTAATTTCGACGTTTTTTGACATTTCATGACTACTTTACTACTTTAGGGAAATCCATGAAACTCGGAGAGATTGTTAACTCTATGAAGATCTACGAATGTTTAAAGTTTGAGTTTCGTAGCTCATTCCGAAGTAGAATTTTATATAGGTCAAATAAGGGCTGAAATATTTCAAGAAACGATGGCACAGCAGTTTACGCGAACTTGGCGAGGCACTGCCGTGCTCCAAAATTATTAAAATAAGAAATCCCTTATAGCCATTGCTATAAAGAAACTTTTGTTTTGTTCTTGTTAGGGCTAGTCGGTACGATAAATGATTTTTTAAATATTTTTGAGGGGTTCCAAGTTTCTGTATATAATCATAGAGTACTCTATGATATAATTCAGTAAATCAAATTCATCAATAACATGTTACGCTAAGCATATAATAAGTTTATAAGTATACAGGTAAAGTAGTGCACCCACGGTCATTGCTCCTTTACCTAGTTTGTTACGTAATTATCATGTTTTTCCTTCTATTCTAGATATTCATAGAAAAGAGAAAGGAAAAAGCTACGTGCTTAATAAAATGAATATTATATTGGAATTAGATAATTTTGTAATTCGTAATCATTATTTATACCTATTCTAATTTTAAGAGTAATTTCACTTAAAAACAACAACAAAAAGTCAAATAAAACCAGTCAAAAAGTGACCATGTACCTAACAAATGCGGAAAGTGAGACTTCACCGCACGCGACGGCAGTTGGCCGAACGACGCGGAGTGGAGTTTGGTCAAGCCGTCAAGGGTGGTAAAGAAACTTTCCGCATGTGTTAGGTAAAATATTTTACCTATGAGTACCTTTTTTTTCAAAAAATTGAATGTAATTTATAAATAACCATGTCAAATTCGATGGAATTGAAATGTAAACAAATATTGAAGCTGTCTTATTGATGCATTGCTAAGGTTTCTAAGTGGTGCGCGTGCGTCAGAAAACAAGTCCTTTGTGCTCGGACCGCCAAACCGCGCCTTTTCTCTGTCGGTAGGGTTGAAATTATACCAGGAAGATTTTATATGAATTTGGATAACTTTCGAAGGACAGATTGAAGCAAAATTTCATGAAATCGATAGAACCCCGTATTGGGAGCATTTCAGGTGACTTTGCAAAAACTATATATCATGGAGTTTACTTGAAGTGTTCTACTAGGCTAGTTAGGAAGGATTTACTTATTTTCACGATAAATGACAGTTTATCCCTTCAGTGTATTTGAAACTATGTTTTATATAAATTTCGGATTTAGCTATTCAAAATTAGAGACCCTGTATGTATGACATATTTTAAATATAAAGAGACGCGAAAAACTCTTCAAAGTCAAATTTATTTAAGTCAAAATCAAAGGATGAAAATATCGGTCCTCTATACTCTAGCGATGTTTAGAGAGAGACGCACCTTCTGTCCTTGTCAATTCATATGCGTCGAAAAATAAAAAATAAACGATTTTTAACAAAACTCATACAGGGGGTGCGTTTGTTTATATGGTGCGTGATGATTGATGCCACTCACCGTTGACAATTTAAATTATTTTAGTGAAACGCCAATGAATTTGGCAAGAAAATAACATAACCAAAAAATGTTAATTTCAGTGACTTTGATGGGTTTGTCGCGTCTCTCTTTAGTAAAAATATGTCATACATACAGGGTCTCTATTCAAAATAAGCAGCATTTGTGGGGTCTACCCAAGGCCAACATAAAAATAGAGGCCACGACCCTGAAAAAATCAGCTGTTCTCCCGGGGCTGAATTTTACATTGGGTCTTATGGGAGGTCAGAGGTTTTTTTATGGTATTTTCAAAATGGCACTACAGATTTCCGCAAAATTTCAGTGAAATATTCTCAGACACCATCCCGATATTCCACCAAAGGTTTGTAAGGAAGCAACATGATTAAAAGGTTAAAATCTTCAAGATTTAGCATTCCTTATTTTGAATTCAAATTACCCGCCATGTACCACATGCCAACTGTTATATTTGACATGTATTTGACTTTGTCATCTGTGATTGTCACATTTGCTTCTGCTTTAAATTTAATTTTTGTGTGAGCTAATGAAGCGGCTATGAAAAATTAAGGATTACTATACATTAAAAAAAAATTGTTCTGCCAGAATAAAGTAAAAACGATCTCAAAAATTACTTTATTTTAAAAAAAATCAAATATTCATGAACCGTCATTCCAACTTCAATTTTTTAAAGACAATCAGCTGTGTCGTAATGTGACCATCAAAAAAAAATCAGCCCCGGATGTGACGTCAAGAAAGTGGAGGATCGTGGCCCGTCCGTTTTGATAGCCCTGGTCTACCCTCTGAGTATTGCACCTAATTTTTGTTGTGTTATTGTTTATGTATTTTATAGTAATATTGTAATTTCCAAAAGTATTTTTTTAAACTGTGATACTTTAGTCTAAAGCACGCG
The DNA here is from genome assembly GCA_963576565.1 of Aspidapion aeneum. Lineage (NCBI taxonomy): Eukaryota > Metazoa > Arthropoda > Insecta > Coleoptera > Brentidae > Aspidapion > Aspidapion aeneum. The sequence continues at coordinate 2,271,578 of OY755040.1, forward strand.
CCATGCTTCTTCATTATAAACATTCTTTGTTGGTTTGTACGTTTTCGCATCAGATTTCAGGGTTACTTTTTGTTGCGCAGTTTTTGTTTGTGTAAACAAGTTTTACGTAATACACGTAAATAAACCACGCTCTTTGGGGGAAGTAAGTTGCCTTGTCGGAAATTCCCAATGAGAATTAAATATCCTGGTTTCAACTTTATTATTTTACCCTTGAAAAAAAACAGATTAGATAGTTTAAGTTGTGTTACGTATTTTTACGTAAGCATGAGATTTGACAGTTACGCAAGCGCACTTCGTCACACCGTCGTCAAGGTCACGTTAGGAGTTTACGTATTTACGTTAGCTTACGGCAGTCTGCGGGCACCTTAACGTTACCAAAGAATAGAATTGGTTGATTGAACGATCGAAAAATGAGGCCCAGACGATAATTTCCGCTTCCGGTACAAACGATTCTTTGCAAATATATTCCTACTGTAGTTGAAAAGACAAAAAACAAAATTGTAACATCAAAAAAACACAGTGCCGAATTCCATATTCTCTGCTATTAGTAGACTTGTTATGGTAACGTAAAAACATTCAACTTAAACTCAAATTTGGAACAAAACGTAGAGCGCTTAACGTGCAGTTTTACGTAAAAATACGTAGTCAACTATCTATTGAGGGCTAAGTAGTAGTATATGTATGTTTCGTTGACCTTAAATTTAGCATATCTTGTTCTAGACAGGGTTTGACATTAGTTTGGCAATTTTCTAGTAAAAAAATATTTAATTTAAAAATTTTATTAATTGAAACATAAAATTTTTTAATAATTAAATGAGCACATTTTTGGCAGAATCATTTTTATTTTGTACCTCTTTTAAAGATTTAAATCAATTTTAAATTTATTTTTAGGATAAAGTGAATAGTTTCCATTGTGAGCCCATGCTCCATATATAAATAAGTGGATAGGCCTTTACATACAGGGTGAGGAAAAAGTACCGGGACCCCTTCAAACAAGAAACAATTTGCGATTTGTTTTGACACAATATTAAGATATAATGTCATTGTCACAGCTACACGCATAATAAAATACAGGGGTAATTAAATAATCTACGAGTTTCTTAAAGTGTTAAGGCCACTTTAAGAACAATTATTTAATTTATATTCTTCGAAATGTCATTCTGACACAAAATTACAATGTCATTTTAAACGTAGATTTTTATTCTCCATCGAATGGTAAAAGAAAAAAATATGGTTTTCATTTAAATTTTTAAAGTTGACCTCCGAAAAACTCCTAATGCTGACAGATACGTCAATGTCACGATCAAATAGAACAAATTCAATCCTAAAACTTTTATTTAGACCATTTTTGCAAATAACTCTTAGTTATCGAGATATTTAGGGGTCCCGGTACTTTTTCCTCACCCTGTATATGCAAAGTGAGGCAAAAATATTGATATTTTTTGTAGAGAGAGCAGGAGGTGCTACCTTTCCTTTTTTACTTTTACTCTCCGATGATATTCTGTGGTTTTAATTCCTGTATCAAGAAATCGCAAGTGCTCCGATCTGAGAAATAAGGTAAACAATTCGAAAGTACATGAAAAGGATAGCCAGTAATACTTTCGCTCGCCGCCTTTTTATTGGATGTACTGCGCTGCGTTTGCTTTCTTTGCCTTGCACACTTATATCGTTTACTTATCTCACGCACTCGTGATTTTTGGATTAGGGAATTGAATTTGAACATCCTGTAGATGTGTAAGCTAAAAGCCTTTTTCCTCAAGGTTACTAGTCACTCATTTAAGTTACTCCAAGAGTGCGTTCGAGTAGGCAACCCGGGCGCCCCGAGGTTCATTTTGACGCTCGGAGCACGCCCTTTTGCGTTCGAGATGACACCCAGCGAAACCTCGGGGCACGCTCGATATGAACCGAGCTTGAGGATGGAGAAAAGCGGGCGTATTACATAACCCTACTTTTTTAAACTTTTAAACTTTTGTTTACATTTTTTACGACTGTTTTCTTACTGTTTTTTCGTCAAATAAAATACATAGACGCAGTTCAGTTTGCTGTAGAATTATGTTTCCAAGATTCTGAGGAGAAAGAAGAAGAAAGACTACCAGGTTGCTCCAAATTTGCCGCGATGCGGAGCGCTAAGAATTATCCGTGATTGCCCAGTGAGGCTTTAACCATCGGCCAGCGGCTCTCTAACCAAATTCTGGTGGGTAATGGCAACGCGGCGGCTATAAATAAGGGTACAGGAAAAAATAGCGTAGGAAAAAAGCGCACAGAAAATATCCACCCAGGAAAAGAGCACACACATAAAAAACCACACACACTAAAAGAGCGCACAGGAAAATTATACCTAAAATGAGAAACTTTGGCTAATAAAAAAATCATGAATTAAAATAAAATAAAATAAAATAAATAAGTTGTCTCAACTTTGCCCATAAAAAGAAGGGACTATATTGACTATTTCCTTTAAAAAAATATTGACCAATAAAATCAATGTGACTGGCAGATTTGGACGAAAAGGGAACGAATTACAGCGATAATTTGCACTAGAGCAAATTATCGGTAATTTGCACTAAAACAAATTATCGGTAATTTGCACCAGAGCAAATTATCACTGTATTCTTCCATAAAAAGCCCATTTTATTTTAACTAATTTTTTAAATTTTTACCGCTTTTTTTCATTTATGTACAGAGTGATCCAAATTGGACACTTTTGATAGGAAACGCCTATTTCCAGCTAGAAAAAAACTAACATATGTTACGAGCCAGAATTTTGTAAAAAATTAATGCCGAAAACCGCACATCGAGATCTTGAACTATTTACAAGATATAGGGTAAAAATAAAAGATAATAAAGAAATAATCTGAAAATTATTTTATTTTTATCTCTATAATCCCAGCATAAAACAGCCATAAAAAAAGAAAAACTTAGAAGAGTACAAATGTGCAAAAAATACCCTATAAATAAACCGCGTGATCAAAGTGTCTTTTTATTCTTCAACAAATGGTAGCGTTGCTACACTCATGCATAAACCTAAAGGCGATTTTATTCTAGGGTTTTTTATTTACAAACAGTTTTAAATTGCAAAAATAAACAAAAATTTTCTGCCAAAAATTTAGGGTTAGAAGTTTGTAACCGGTGAATGCCTTTTCCGTTCGCGTTGAACCACGAAAACCAGGGCGTTCTGTCCGTGACGTCACTACGCCCCGCTCGCTCGACGGGTTTTCTACTCGAACGCACTCAAATGACGTCACTTTTACTTGGAGTAACCGCTGTATGACGTCAGACTGTCAGCTGTGGATGACATTTCCAATTGATAATTGTTTGTTTTTACCAGCAAATTCCGAAATCCAGAACATAATTAATTGCTGGAATTGATTTAATTGCTGCAATTAATTGCTGAAATTAATTGCTGGAATTTGAATTGATTTAGTACCAAACTTCAAGGGATGTGCTTCATTTTCTACCGTTAAACCCGGTTTCACCTACGCATGCCCACCCTAATTCAAAAAACGCATCAGGTGACGCTGCATTTGAAACCGGTGCAAATCCATGGCCCATCACGTGATGCATTTTTGAATCGGGGTGGGCACGTATAGGTGGAAACTAGGCCTTAGCAAACATAATTCGTTGTAAATATATATTAAAATCAAACATTTTGAAAAAAAAACAAAAAAAAACGATCTCAACCTCAAAATATTTCAGCAACCACGTCTGCTTGGCTGGTTACACTGTGTGGTTACTCGTGACGTCATAGTTAGTGTTACTCAGCGAAGAAAAACAGAAAACGAGTAACCAGGTTACCTGGTAACTTGTAGTTACTGCGAGGAAAAAGGCTTTATGTGTCAATTTGGACTTAAGACAACTATTGAAAAAGTTATAGAAGTCCCCGAACAGTTTAAGGACACATAAAATATCGCGTAAGATCATAAAGGAAAATGGTAACAGTCCTATGTTAAAAACGGAATTACTAATAACCGAATAACCGGACATTATCAAAAACGTCATTCTTCAAAACAAGACAAGCGCAAAATCGAAGTTCTGTATAACGTCTTTTATCAAAACCGGACAAAATCATAAAAAGGGGTCGGGCCTAGCTTGAGACGTTCACCTAAAAAAGATCGGTTTTGATATTGTTATGCAATTGAAGCTTTCTTTACTGCAAATTCTTTATTGTTATGCCTAAATAAAACGCCGTATCTACACAGGGATTGCTATAGCACATACGGCATTTTCATTAAGGTCCATCCTTAAAAAAGGTCAGGTGTTAAACCTTAAGTTAGGATTAATTTGCAATTAACTGACCGAGAGGTTCACTTCGTTTCAGTTCGTTTAACAACCGAGTTCACCCTCCCAAAAGAAGAAAAAATCTAATTAAATGAGTTTTTTAAATTCATTTTTGGGTCCAAAAAGAACAAAATTATAAGAGGTTATAAGAAGTTTGTATTTAAGAGCCGTAAATATTTGTAGTAATAATGAAGAATTAACCACAGAAATTAACAACATTAAAAAGGACTTACAACAGAATGGTTATTCCGAGAAATTAATAAACTCAACAATATTTAAAATTAAAAACAAACTAAATGTACCAAATTCTCAAAATAATAATCCGTTAGGTGTTATTAACATTCCATATGTTCAAGGAATTTCAGAAAACATAAGACGAATAGCTAAACACTATAATATAAAAACAGTATTTTCTTCGGGAAATACGATAAGAAGTTTTGTAACTAAAACAAAACCAACACAATCCCTCAAATAATAAGGAATGTATTTACCAAATCCCGTGTGAGTGTGGTAAATCATATGTAGGTGAAACGAAACGCCCTCTTCAGGTTAGAGTAAATGAACATCCAAAAAGGACCCAATTAGGGGATATTGAAAAATCCGGTTTAGCAGATCATGCATGGTCAAATGATCACAGGATTCAGTGGTCAGAAGCTAAAGTTTTACATAAGGAGTCGCATTGGCGAAAACGAAAGTTTATTGAAGCTGCGTTTATAATGCAGAATAAAGAAGTTTTCAGTCAACCAAGCACGGACATACCAAACATATGGAAACCACTCCTTAAGGAAAACAGGCGTCTTAGGATTAAAAAAGGGGGCGGGCCGTCACACCTGACTGCACACCAAGTAGTATAAGAAGTAGCCTAAAGACTAGATTGTTTAGTTTACACTTGATAACGGTAAGAGATATTTACTAACCGAAACGTCGTGTTTTAAAATAAAATAAATAAAGAGAATGAAAGTCCGAAATTTTATTTCTACACATCATTGTCTACGAGTTTCAAACAAACAAAATTATTTGTTGCCGATTCAAATTTACCGCCAGGCTTCCATGAGACCGATATGTATGAGAGGAAGAGAGACGGAAGCAGTATATATGAAAAGAAATGAGCGAGTTGCTCATACTACGGTCCCTTTTTATGATTTTGTCCTTTTTGTTTTTGTCCGGTTTTGATAAAAGACTTTATACCAAACTTTGATTTTGATCTTGTCTTGTATTCATAAATGACTTTTTTCTCTAATCTCCCGTTATTAAGACTTCCATTTTTGCAATTGGACTGTTAAACTATTTTCATTCATGTTCTTGAATGATCTTGTTTTTATCATTTACGATGATGGATCGGGATTCATCCAGTTTGACCAAAATCACGTTATTTTGCCCTTTTTTTTAATTTAGCAAAACGTTTATACGTTACTTTCTGCGGTATAAACAATAATTCCAGAATAAAACTATCTACTTACAACTTGTTGTGTAGCACAATATATAAAATTACGACTGTATATAGACGCTGACGTCAAAATATTCTAGGCTAGATCAAAATGTTATCCAAGGTAATTTCACATTTTAAAATTAGTGCATCAAGTCTATCATTTTAATAAAACTGGGTAAAAACAAACAATTAGTTGGAATCGTGCGTAGATATTGTGAACAAAAACTTGTTTTTGACAGCCTATGTAAGAAAAATAGATTTCAAGGTTGCCAGATTTTACTTTAACAAGCGCTAGCGAGACACGTTTTTTTGTAAAATTTATTTGACGCAGAACAAGACAAGACAAGTCAAACCGATATTTACGCATAGAAGTTTAAAGTAGAGGCGTTGATTTTCGTTACTTTTGAATACTCGTTACTAATCGTTACTCGACTATGATATCGGTTTTAGCATATGTTTCTTTCTATCGTTACTTCGATTACTGTAACTGTATTCAATACAATTAGAGCAACATTCGCGGATTGTTGTTATTTAGAAGATCATTTACTTGTAGGTATATTTTTGTTGTTGATATTATGGAAATATTCAATTAAAATCAAATCAAAATTAAAAAAATAAAGGTAGGAATAACGTAGGAACTCTTCTGTGTACAACTTTGTTTTAAAAATCTAATGACTTACATACAAAGAAATACATACTTAAAATCTAAAAGTAAATAAAAATAGAGACAAAAATAAGAATCTCAAAAAATATACAAAAAGTTTGGACAAAAACATTCTGTATAATATGTAGATTGTAGATACTACATATTTAAAAAACATATCTTTTACCTTTTACAAATTCAATTTAAAGGCGTTAGTTACTTAAGTTATCATAGTTACTCCCTGATTTTGGATTATAGTGGGTTTACACATGCATGAATTTAGTGGCGCCAGTGTTCGCGCCAGTTCTATTTGCACGCCAGTAAAGGTTTACACTATTGTGCGAAACGCCAGTTTCATTTTTAAAGTGTACACGATACGCGATATGTCGGCTGAACTCTCGGAAGCCTGCAAAATAGTCGCAAAACATTTTATTGAAAAAAAATAAGAGATTCAGGAAAAGGAACAACGAAAAGGCCGTATCTTCATGGGCTAAAGCATGGATTGCTAGTCGATCTACTTTGGGTGCTTCCGAAAAACTTTTAGGAGAACTTGCAGCAGAAGATCCTGCGAGCTATAAAAACCATCTTCGAATGACAAAGCAACATTTTGATATTCTTCTAGAGTTTCTCTTATTTAAACAACATTCTTTAAAATTCGGTCTGCTACTTTAAACCATGGTACTTCTGGGGTGTATACTTCATTTGAACCGGCTCCGGAAAGTTGGCTTTTTAACATTTTTGTCAATTCCAAAGCATATGTGTTTCTTATGGATCATATTTTTACTTTTACTTCTGCAACTTCAAAGCCTTCAATAGTCATTATTTTACTAATTTTTTGGGAAGCATTATCTCGACTATCTTTGTTTTTATACGAACTACTGTGTACATCCCATAAACAAGGAAAACATTCATAGCCTTCAAGAAACTGTATGGTCAGTTCTGCTGACCACTTTTTTAGCCATATTAAGCTATAAAAACTAAAATAAACAAAATTTTTAAGCTCAAACACAATGAAAATAAAAAATAATGTAAAATAATGAACTTAAAACTGGCGAGCCGACGTGCAAGCACTTGTTTACACATGAAAATTTTCCGTTTCTGCGCGCATGCGTCACCACTGGCGCCAGCAAATTCAGTCAGCTGCAGACTTTTTTGATACATGCATGCAAAAAAATAACTTGTGTGCAAGTCGGTGTTTACACTTGCAAATTTAACTTACTGGCGCGCCAGTTTTTATTGGCGCCAGCAAATCCATGCATGTGTAAACTCTCCTTTACCGACTTTCGAATGATTACTGAATACTAAAATAATCGAAGGATTCAAAGTAATCAAAGTAACGAAAGCAATCATTTAATTTTCGGATCGGTATTCGTTACTCCGTTATTTGTCGAGTAACGAGTACTGGAGTAACGAATAGTTACTTTTTCAACACCTTTAGTACAAAATCATTTTTAAAAAGAATTTGTTTCCATAAAAGTATTTTTTTAAATATGTCGGAACCTGAAGCTCTGGCAAAATTTTGGTTAAGACATAGTTTAGGTAAAAAATATTATTTACCGAGAATTATTAACTTGACGCTGCGTTCAGAAGTAAGAATTTTTGTTAATTTTACCTTAAAAAACTACCTAAATTTTTAAAATGCTTGTTTTAACCCATTTAAGGATAAATCACTATAAATCGGTTCATTTACTATGTTCAGAGAGATGTTTTTATTTTTTTTTATATAAAAACATCTTTTAGATGTAGTAATATAGCCGTTCTCTTAGGTAGTCGCTACGGCGTAAAAAAAGCGCCACTCGATCTAAAAACCATCCAACGACTTTCTTTACCCTTAAACTCCTGGGAAACAGGAACGGGTTGCAGACAGACCAGAGAATTTGTAGACCGTCTAAAAGCGACCAGAATTAGATGGATGCTGGGACGGACACGAAAAGACCTCGGACTGCTGATAGGTACTCTAACCGGACATAACCGGTTGAGGAAGCACATGGCACGTATAGGAGTCGAGAATGACCCTACCTGCCCAGCCTGTGGACAGGAAGAAGAGACATCAAGACACTTCGTGGCAGAATGCGAGGCCTACGCAAGGATGAGACAACAGGCACTCGGAGCGCCAACTCTGAGCGAGGAAGAACTGCACATGCTCAAATGGGCAGTAAGTCTGGACTGGACTTTGTAAAGAGAACAGGAAGGCCCAATGAGTTACCCGACCATCAAAGGGAAGTGCAGAGAGTGGGTTAAGGGACAGACTTGGGGCATGGCAAAAAGGGCCTACTCTGGCCTACTTGTCAGACTTGCGGGTCAACCCCCCCACCACTACTACTTCTTTACCCTTTTTTCTTGGGCATATATTATGGAAATTAAGGGTATTTTTGACTATTTATCTGTATTTTAGGGTTTATTAGTCTATATATAAATATGTGTTGTTTTATTAAGTGAAAATAAATAAAGAAAATCTAAAATTTTCATATTTTTCTTAGTGACGTACAAAATCCGCCAAGCGACCATCTGCGTAAAAAAAATCATAGGGACTACCTAAGGGTTAAAGAGACTTTGTTTCTCGGAATTCCTAACGGACGACACTATTAACGGACCAAAATTAAAATCGCACCAAGTAAATTCCACAAAATTTTGCTGTATTAAATTAAGGCGAAAAAAAAAACATTTCCTTGCCGCAAACTATATTTTTAGTCATTTAGAAAGAGTAAAGTGTTATATAATTATCTTTTTTAATGTTAAGGAGAAAAATCTATCTAAATTTAAATAAAAGATAAACGAAAATTTTTAAAACACCTCAATGTTTATTAATTTATAATTGAAATGTCTGGCAACCTCGATAAGATCATATTTTTCTATGCACACGCATCGGCATTGCACGTTCAGCATAGGTCGGATTTTTTTTGTAAATAGATTGAGGTTATCGTAGTCACCATAGTAAAATATTTATACGTTGTTTTTCAAAATAAAATGCTTGTTAAAAGTCAAAAACAAAAAATATAAAATTGAATTTTAAATTTTTTTTATTTATGGATCGTTCATACTCGTCTTTTGTCTAGTCTTTTGTCTTGGTTTAGTCATATGTCTTGTCATAAGAAAGTTAAAACCACTGTTTCTTATGGGAGTGTTCATACAATGCTTTTGCTTTTGTTTTTGATTAGTCTTTGTCTTAAGAGTTGCCAACTTTCAATCCTTAGGACAACGACTAAGACGAGTGACAGATATCAGCTGATATTTGTTGTTTTTTTTACAAGGCGTCCGAAGAGCGCAAGCGCGCGGCCGAAATTTTGAATTTACAGCCATTAATCATGTTTTTAACAGAAAATCTCAACATAACCTCAAAATTTTATTTGTTTTTATTTTCTTTTTCGCTTTTGTTCTTTCGTGTCTGTGTTTCGTGCACAAATTAGGTTAAATAAGGTTGTTTTGTGTAGAAAATTACTTTTGAAAAGGGGCCTTTTTATTGAAATTGAATTTTTTTCAGTGGGTTATGACTAAGACTAATCAAAAACAAAAGACGAGTATGAACAGCCGATTTTGTTTAAGACAGCTAAGACTAATCAAAGGACAAAGACTAATCAAAAACAAAAGACTAAGACGAGTATGAACAATACTGTTTCTATTTATTTATTTCTAAGTTATTTATTTATTTGTATTTTTATGTTCAACTAAATAGGCTTTTTAACCTATTACAGTAATCAGAATCAAACTTTTTTTTTAGTTTATTTGTTTAGAATAATCACAGAATCCCAGCGTCGCGTCAGCGTTGTGAAAATACTTATTCGTATCAAAATTATTTGCGTAATATTGATAACACACTTCTTCTATTTTCAATTTCAACGGACAATACTAATGATAAAGTAGGTAAATTTTAAAAACCTAAATTGTATTCCATATGTCGTACAATCGTTTTAAAGAAACCCAGATTGGTAAATGATATTCTGTGCTATGCTTAATATGCTAAAACCGATATCATAGCATTTTACATTTCTGTTGTCAATTTATTTTGGGCATAAAACTATTTTTAATTATTTAGCTTTGTGATAGTAACAAAAATAGCGACAAACCCGTAAATATTCCGAAATTTGATCTTAAACGCAGCAACCAAACAAAACCTAAAATTTTCATAATATCTTACCTAAAGACGACATGTTTTTCCATTTATCCGAGAGTCAAATCATAAGTCACTGAAAATCTCATTAACAATGTTTCTGGGTATCCTTATTCACATTTTTTAAACTTCGCGTTTCACAATCACGGTACGGAAGCCGGCAAAACGCAAAAATCCCAAGGTGTTTTGTATGAATTGTTTATCCACCACCGCGCGAAACTACGCAGAAAACTGCAAGCACAGCATAAGTAAAATAGTTTGAAAAAGCACACGGTTGCACGAGAGAGTGCAAGTCATAAAATAGTGGAACACGATAGAATCCACTGCGACGTTGCACTGCTACACGCCACGACGAGTAACGGTAAAGTGTGTATACTAGAACAACAGCTAGGCAGCTATCATGGCGCTGCCACAGGTGCAAAGTAGGCCACAGACTGTATTGTCGTAAGCATTGGCTAGCAGAAAAGATAGTAGAGAGTGAACGAAACTGCGAGTGGGGTAATCATCTTCCTGCATCGCAAAAGACCTTTCTGGGGCACAGCACTTAACGTGGGAGGCAAAGCACAGTCCGCACCGTTCCGTTCGTCGATCATTGAGAGAGGTTCTTTTACTTGCAATTTACTTTTACTTGACTTACACTTTTCTAACGTAACGGTTACGGTCAACAACCTGATCTAAACTTGGAGAATGCTGGGCCACGTTTAAATAGTTTTGAGTCAGTACATGACAAATAATTAATTTTTTATATGATGCTGTTTTTTTGCATGCTTTTAGTTACATAGACCTGCACCTCACGGTGTCGCTCAACCAGTTTTAAGTTTGAGTGAAACACCCAAAAAAACTAAAAATGTGGTTTTCTAGGGAAGCTTCCCTAGAACACAAAAGCATAATTTTCAAAATCGCAGCTGATCATTTTTTCTAGTTTTTTTTTTGATTTTTATAAATATCTATAATTTTATGATTTTAAATTACGTAATTTATTTCCATCGCATACAAATAAAATTGGTTTCAAACTATTTTTAAAAAAATGTAGTGATAATTTTCAGGCCCGACAACCTCTCTTCACCCACTCCTCTTATTTCTAGTCTCCTTTAAACCAAATTCTGAGCCCTATAAGACGAATTGTTGATAAAGTCATTTTATGTTCTTTTTTGTTTTGTTTCCTTCTCTTAAAAATGACCACAAACTATACAGATAAGAAATCAGAATAACAAATTAGCGAAAACTACATCAAACTTTAAGATCAAACGCTACAACCAACAGTTCCGGTGACAATCATTAATGTGTTTCATCTTACATAATAATAAATTGGTAAAAAACATTTTTTAAGTCACAAGCTTTTATAAAATGCACTAAAAGTTAAAAAATAATTTTCTAAAATTCTAATATTATTATAATAATAAAAGCGATGGCCGACTTATGGAAATTTTGACAATGTTAGCACGATAAGATATCCGTATCAATTATATCACTATTTGCAAGAATTAATCTAGCAGAAAAATGCATAGGTACCAAACCCACCCAACCCGACCCAAGATAACCCAGCATTTCTCTGACATAGGTATGGTAAACATATCTTTGATGACCTGCTATGTTGAATATTCTTTAAGTGTTTGGATCACAAATTTAGATTAACTTATGATTTGATTTGCGGCCATCGCTTTTATTATTATGATAATATTAGAATTTTAGAAAATAATTTTTTAATTTTTAGTGCATTTTATAAAAGCTTGTGACTTAAAAAAAAAATTACCAATTTATTTTCTACTTTTTAGTCTCAGCTCTATTAAATGAAAATATTTGTTCAATAACAGAACAGAAGAGTTTATTCTAGATTATAATGAAATCGCTGATCGTAAGTTGTTTATAAACTCATTTTTCTATTGGGGGAAGGAGAGGGTGGGGGTAGAGGTAGAAATATATTTTTTGTATGGGCTGTATTGCCATCGGACCTTTATGCATATACCAAATTTTATAAAAGTCGTTTGAAGTGAACTGTGTCAAAAACGCATTTTTTATGGAAGGGGGTGGGGGGTAGGGGTGGAAGGACATTTTTTCATTATTGTTGTATTGTCATCGGACCACTATATGTATACCAAATTTCATCCAAATCGGATAATGGCAAGTGTGTCAAAAACGCATTTTTCTATAGATGGGGGTAGGAGTGGTAGGATTTATTTTTCAATGTTGTATTGTCATCGGACCACTATATGTATACGAAATTTCATCCAAATCGGATAATGGGAAGTGTGTCAAAAATATATTTTTCTATAGAAGAGGTGGGGGTAGGGGTGGGAGGATATTTTTTTCTTAATGTTGTTTTGTCATGGGACCACTATGTGTGTACCAAATTTCATCCAAATCGGATAATGGGAAGTGTGTCAAAAACGCTTTACAAGATTTGATAGATAGTTAGTTAGATAGTTAGTTAGATAGTTAGATAGTTAGACAAAACATCTGAAGCTAAATAAAAGCTTGTAATAAGTAACTATATGGGGATTTCGAAAACGGATACAATTTTGGTTAAAAAAAGTTGCGCTATTCCAAACTGTATCGAAATGGAAAATATATCGAGCAGGCCTTTTCAATATATCGAGCAAAAACTAGAATTTGTGTGTTTAAAAAAACCGAAATATCTTAATAGGAATGAAGATTTTCCGGGAATCGCTCCGGCTGGGACTTAAACTAACATGATGAAAAAATGAGCCAAATCAATTCATATACAGGGTGGTTTAGTAGGTTGATTTGATAAAAAGTGTTAAGAGTAAAGTACCTTTTGTTTTAAGAGATAACAGAAAAGGTTATTCAAAGAAGTTGTTTAGAATTAAAAATCATCTAAAGAAAATTTTCATGATCGACTTATACAATCAGAGTTGGCTGATTTTTCTGAAAATTTAAAATCTGCTGCTGCGAACTTTTGAATCTAAACAACTCTTCTTAATATAATTTTCCGATACCATTTAAAACAAAGGTATTTTACTCTTAACACTTTTTATCAAATCAGTCTACTAAACCACCCTGTGGATTAATTGATTTGAATAATTTTTTTTAACATCTTAGTTTCAAATCAAGCAGAAGCCATTGCCAGAAAATAGCGATTCCCAGAAAATCAGAATCTAAATCGATTTTTTTTTTACATTTATACCTAATCTGTACTCAATCCGTGGACACACTGTACAGCGTGTCCCATTTTCGATGGGATTAAATGGGAAACTCGTTTATTATTAAAGATATTGATTTTCTGATTGGACCTTACCGTGCTCTTTTTTTGAGCCCTTAAAAATGGCGTAATCAGATTTTTGCTATACCCCGTAGTTTCGCTAATACAGGGAGTTTTTGAAAAAATTGTATTTTTAATAATCCCTTGTATCTCGCTTATTGTGCGAGATATTTTGATTCTGTAAAAACCTTTTCATGGCAACTTTTTTAGAAGAAAATAATGACGTTGTCAACTTTTTAAAATATTGTTTAGTTTTTGAGATGTGGTATTTATCATAAAAAAATTAAATACGGACCTGGATTTTTTTTATTACTATTTTGATTTGTTTCATGCTAGTATTATCATAAAAAAATAAAATTTTTAAAGTGTTTTAACGTAAAAAAAATATATTTAATATTTAAAAAAAGAAATTCGTCCGAACCTGGATATTTTTAACATAAATATAAATTAAAAATTGCTAGATAGACAATTTTTAGTTTAATTGTTTTGATACTTAGCATATTAAAATGGTTTTACGTTAATTTACAGATTTATTTGAAACAAAGTCTACGAAAAATACAAAAAAAAAACAAATTATAAAAAATAACTGATTTTTCTGATTACCACTATGTGTAAGACATTGTTGGCATTTTTGAGTCATTTTTCTTAACGCATTTTGCATAAAAATATTCCTGCCATTTAAATATTGGGATTTTGTTGCTTGAATGAAGCAGTCAAACATATCACATTTTTCAAAATCTGGATATGGTCGACTTCTAGCCAGTTTAAAATACTTGTAAGCCATTCACAAAAATTACAAGTAAAATGACAATGTCAATTTCACGCTTTTGTTTTGTACATTTCACGACCTGCTGTGCTACCATCAAATAATTAGTATGATATTATTTTTGTATCTTTTTAACGTTTTTTACTTTATTTATAAATCTTTTAATTATCATCATCAGATAAACTAAAAATTGTTCAACTAGTGTGTCTTGCAATTTTTAATTTATAATTACGTTGGAAATTTCCAGGTTCGGACTATAATTTTTTTTTTCAAATAATAAATAGTTTTTTTTTACCTTAAATCAAAAAAATATTAAAGTTTTATCATTTTAAGGTAATAATAGCATGGAACCAATGAAAGTAGTTATAAAAAAAATCCAGGTCCGTATTTAATTTTTTTATGATAAATACCATATCTCAAAAACTAAACAATATTTTAACAAATTGACAACGTCATTATTTTGCTCTAAAAAAGTTGCCATAAAAAGGTTTTTACAGAATAAAAATATCTTGCAAAATAAGCGAGATACAAGGAATTAATTAAAATGCAATTTTTTCAAAAACTCCCTGTATTAGCGAAACCACGGGGTATAGCAAAAATCTGATTACACCATTTTAAAGGGCTCCAAAAAAGAGCTCGGTAAGGTGCAATCAGAAAATCGATATCTTTAATAATAACCGAGTTTCCCATTTAATCCCATCGAAAATGGGACACGCTGTACATATGTAAATTTTGAAATTTTTTTTATTGAAATTCATAAAAGCTTTAAAAATTATCAAAATATTTAAAACTTAAAGATCTTTTATTATTTGTAAACTATTTTAATATTTTTGAAAATTTTCGTTTTCATAAATAAATTTTGTTTAAATCCTCTTATGATACTAGGTTCATAATTATCCTAAGAGCATAAATATATAAAAAAGACAAAAGATAACTTATGGACTAAAATATGATGTAAACCTTATTTTGATTTGCAGCAGACTCGGTTATGACGTGCATTTACCACCACTACCATCATTTAAGACCTTATCATAAACAAACATAAAAACTAAACTATTAAATATTTTACCTAATTTAAGATAAGACATTTTTTTGCTCTCTAGTATGAGCCCTAACAACTATATGTTGGAACAAGAATAAAATGCCAGTTTACTGCAATTCTTTTATTTTATTTATTATTAAACATGAAATTAACAACATTTTCTTTGATGTATGGAATTATTTTGACGGTTTAATTATATATTTTATGTTGATTACTATTTAATTAATTGTTTGATAATCAAAAAATGCTGACAACTAAATATTGGAACAAGTGGTTTTTACACCCGTAAAAGGAAGCTTGATTTCCTGACTTCTCCGGAGCTTAACGGTGAAAGAATTCCATTTGCATCAGAGGGGAAAACCGAACCGAACCGAACCGAGAGTCACTCTAAATAAAACTCTTACCTGGAATGCCCATATGGAAAAAGTAACCCGCAAAGCCACACTTTCCTTATGGACGTGCAAAAGAATTTGCGGAAAAACCTGGGGCACTAGCCATCAGTCATCAGACCAATGATTGCCTATGGCGCAATAGTCTGATTCGAGAAGGGACATCAAAGAACCTCAAGGGCCAAACTAACCAGCTTACAACGATAAACCAGTCTTGCCATATGTGGTGCAATGAGCTCTAGCCCATCGACTGCGCTTGAATGCTTACTAAACTTACCTCCGCTTCACATTTTCTTAGAGGCGGAGGCACGAAGAGCAACATACAGAATAAGAGTTAACCAACAGGATGGCAGGGCAAACAAAGTGATACCAACAATCTTAATATGGGAACAAGAGTTGGATGCAACTCTAGGAATGATATCCGACGTCATGCCCAACACGGTGTACAGCAGAAAGCTATACAACATTATCCTCCCGGAGAAGGAGGACTGGTTAAGGAACAGGACCAATTTTTTAAATAACGATAGCTTCTGGTATACCGACGGATCCAAAATGCCTTCGGGCGTTGGATCTGGAGTTGTTAGTATTCAAGAAAAAGTCAAGATTGGCAATTGGCTGCTATATTTCAGGCCGAACTCGTAGCCATTGAACTGTGTGCCCGGTGGATTACTGACCACGAATGGACCAACAGGACAATAAAAATCGCTGAATGTGTTTGGTAGCGCTAACAATATATCATTAGTATGGATACCAGGGCATTCTAGGCACGAGGGAAATGAGGCCGCAGACCTAGCAGCGAGGGAAGCGGCATCTGCCGAATTTTTCGGCCCCGAGCAGCCCTGGGGATATCATACAATGCTGCTAAATCAACCATATTAAAATGGATGGAGAATAGCTTCCAACAATACTGGATAAATATGCCAGAACTGGCTCACTCTAAAGAGTTCATTAAATGACCTTGTAGAAACAGAGCCAGGAACATTATTGGACTTACCAGACAGGAGATACGTATAGTGACTGGTCTTTATACGGGTCACTGTCGACTGAGTACCCATGCACAGAATGGGACTAACAGAAGAGACCGAATGTAGACTCTGTATGGAGGATGACGAAACAGTCAGACATGTACTGTGCGAATGTCCGGCTATTGCACGTTTACGTCAGAATACTTTCGGTAAACCTCAGATCGACTCAGAAGATCTGAACAGTGTCTCACCCAAACTGATAGCCGGCCTTTTTGGAGGATTAGGCATACAGTGGTGAGAAACCACTCAAAAGTGAGCCACAATAGACCCACTAGTGGTCGCAGTGAAAGGGCTGCAAGGCCCACTCACATATGAATCATCATCATCATCAAGTGGTTTTTTACAAATAAAAATAAAAACTAATAAAACGAATAACAGCCTGAACTCATTGGCATTGTATGTACCAACTAGGCCTCCACAGAATTCAGGGGTGAAATTATCCCATATTTCTTGCAATTTAGCACGTAGTTGTGGTAAAATAAGCTGGGGATCATTTCTTAGACGTTGTTCCATTTTGTGCCAAAGTGTCTCTATTGGATTAAGATCCGGGCTGCTAGAGGGGTGTGACAAAACTTTAATGTCATGTTCTCCCATCCATTTTTTGGTAGATTTAGCCGTATGGTATAAGGGTTCGTCCTGTTGGAAGATAAAATCTTTGGATGGGTATAATTTTGCTGCACTTGGTAAAAGCGAATGTTCAAGGATATCTTGATATTTGGCTGCGTTTACTGTGTGTTCAATAAAGTGTAAAGATCCCACCCCTTTGGCCGACATACAACCCCAAGTAGGTTAAATCCATTAAGTCGACTGTTGAACCTTGGTAGTTGCAGTGTTTGGTAACCTGGTAACAATACAATTTACGATTGAAATGGCGGATTTCTTTATTTTTAAACCGATTTGTCTGAAACGAAAGTTTGCAGTGCCTGAGATCACTAAATACAGTTTTATCCTCAAACTTAAAAAATCAAAATGGCTACTCTAAAATGGCGGATTTTCTTATTTACTAACCGATTTATCTCAAACTTGAAATATTACATTGTTTGAGGTCATTTAACAAAATTTTTTACTCAAACTTAAAAAAATCAAAATGGCGGATCCAAAATGGCGGATTTTCTTACTTACTAACCGATTTGTCTCAAACTTGAAATATTACATTGTTTGAGGTCATTTAACAAAATTTTTTACTCAAACTTAAAAAAATCAAAATGGCGGATCCAAAATGGCGGATTTTCTTATTTACTAACCGATTTGTCTCAAACTTGAAATATTACATTGGTTGAGGTCATTTAACACAATTTTTAACTCAAACTTAAAAAAATCAAAATGGCGGATCCAAAGTGGCGGATTTTCTTATTTACTAACCGATTTGTTTGAAACTTAAAATATTACATTGCTTGAGGTCATTTAACAAAATTTTTTACTCAAACTTAAAAAAATCAAAATTGCGGATCCAAAATGGCGGTTTTTCTTATTTACTAACCGAATTGTCCTAGACCGTGCTGCGCGGGCTACGAAGGTAATAAGATGTATTACAAGAGGCCGGAAATACTTCAAATTCTACAAGAGAAAATAGAACAGACAATCGTCGATCTTAATGGAAATTCTGCCCACTCTATCTCTATCTATTCACAGAAAATTTATAAGAACTATTTAAAATAATTGTATTAATAATCAAGTAGGCTATGTAGAAAATTACAAATGAAGTATTAGATATCTATTATTTCTAAAAAAGTTGTATTTTTTTTTCGTTATTACTGGAACACATAACTGCTCAAAATCATCGCGAATGGTAAGTATTAATATAATATATACCTTACTAATGAAGGAAATAATCCCAACATAAATATTTTTTAAATCAGGAAGAAAAGATTTATAAAAATCTAAAATAATAACAGCGCCTACATGAAATAAAAGATAAACCAGAACCGCGCAAAGCATTTTATTCGAAAATCAACGTAACCTAATAAATATAGGAGGGTGGATCAAATATAAACAAGCTTTTTAAACTTACTAACGAAAAAGTAATTCCAGATGAACGTGGCCGTTATAATTTTGGAGTAGGGATATTCAGCAGCATGTAGGCGGCTGGTAGTGCCGCGATGTATGATGTATGAAAGTACACAGCAGTGTTGCGCAAAGAATAATCATTAAATTTCTTACACGCGAAAACGTGAAACCTGCTGAAATTCGATGCAGATGGCAAGCACAGTTTGGAAATAAGACGCTTTCGCGGGTACCTGTAAAAACTTGGTGCAAAGAAATTAACGACGGCCGTAAGCGCGTCGACAACGTGAGTCACCCACGTCGTCCGCGTACCATCATTTCTGCAGGAAAAGTTTTAGCGACCATTTTCTGGGACTGGAGAGGAGTTTTGTTGGTCGATTTTTTGCACGGGTGAATAACAATAAATGCGGCTTACTACTGCAACTTACTCGACCAGGTAAAGCTTGATTATCACCAAAAGAGGAGAGCACACCCGATCCAAGACGTGTTGCTCCTGCATGACAACGCTAGACCTGATACGGCAGCTTTAACACAGGCCAAAATCAATAAACTGCACTGGGCGAATACCCTCCATACAGTCCAGATTTGTCACCTTGCGATTTTCGTATGTTTGGCCCACTCAAAGATTTACTGGGATGCCAGCAAGTTCAGACCAATGAAGAGGTGGAGGTATTCGTGCGCAACTGGTTAGATACTCGCCCAGCTTTCTTTTATGAAAATGGGATTAAGAAACTGTCAAACCGTTGGGAAAAGTGTATTTACAGATAAGGGGGATGTGTAGAAAAGTAGAAAAAAAATCTGTTTTGTGTCATATTTCTAAATAACTAATTTATAAACAAAGGCTTGTTTATATTTGATCCACCCTCGTAATTCCACTAAGGGGTCCTAGCTCAACTTATTTTTAATGAAATCGACTTTCCTGTCCTCCTTTTGGCAGGTAAATTGATGATAATTGAGATGATTGAAACCTAATCGTGGTCAATTGATCGCAAACGTAACAACCGGTGAAATACCTCCTAGTATTGCGGTAGGTAAAGGTAACCATTCCCCAACCAGTTAAGATTCTACTTTGACTGAACTGGATTTGTAAAAAAACTAGTTAACCAAGGTTACTAGACATATCAAAACCTTCAAACTAAATTTATTTAAAAAAAAAATAAGATCAAAACATGACCTTAAATAATGAAAACAACTTAAAACTTCCCGGATAAAAGAATTAATTTTTTAAATCTCTTAAAACTAGGAATGTCTCGATATCGCAACCTTCTTATTGAACAACTGTATTGAAGTATCAATGTCTCGTATTAAAACTTTGGTGCAATATGAAAACCAAACTGGGCATGAATGGCTATGTCTAATGAAATTTTTGAAAAGCATATAATTATAATAAAAAAACTATGCTAATATTCCGTCTCCAAAGTCTGGTTTCGATATGTAGATGACACTTTTGTCGTTTGGCCTTATGGTAGAGACAGCCTTAATGAATTTCTCAACTACATTAACAGCATAGACCCCAGTATACAATTTATAATGGAAACAGAGAACAACAGAAAATTGGCATTCCTCGACGTACTAGTAACGAAGATAGAGGGACGACCAGGACATACCGTATACAGAAAACCTACTCATACAGACCGCTACCTAAACAACACATCTAACCACCACCCGTGCCAACGAAAAGAGGTAGTAAGAACATTGGTAGAGAGAGCGAGAAGAATCTGCGAACCAGAACATCTAGACAAAGAATTAAACCATCTTAAAAACGCCCTCGTAGCAAATGGATACACTCAAAGCGACATAGATAAATGTATACGACCAAAGCCGAGCACTAGAAGTAACAGTAGCGGTGGACTGAGCAGCGCGAAGTTACTTCAAAAGCCTTTTTGCCCTACATCCCTAGAGTGACGGATAGGATTGGACGTATTTTGGGAAAACACAACATAAAAACGATCTTCAAGCCATCTAAGAAGATCGAGAACCACCTCAGATCTGCGAAGGATATAAGGGACCCACTAAGTTCTTCAGGGGTATACCGCATTCCCTGTACCTGTGGTAGTATCTACATCGGAACAACCAAACGGTCCGTAAACACAAGAATCAAAGAACACAAAGCTAACTGTCGACTCGGACATACGGAAAAATCCGCAGTTGCAGACCACACACTAAACAATAAAGACCACCGAATAAAATTCGAAGACACACAAGGCGCCTCGTCTTCATACTATCCAAGACTCTATAAAGAAGCAATCGAAATTTATAAACACCAGCAGAACTTCAACAGATCTGAAGAAACTCTTAAAATTAACAGAACATGGGTACCGGTTTTTAAAAACATTAAACGGCTCGCTTACAACAACAAAACTGAATCTCGGGAAAGTGACCAATCACCGACCAGCTCTGATATACGCCCCGCCGCCATAGCGTATATAACCTGCGCCCGCGACTAACCACCAGTCTTCCAGAAGCCGACAAACAGTCAACATCTCCTGAAGATGCCATCAACTCGAGATGGCGAAACGTCGAGATCGAATTTCCAACGACGACGGCCGAACAGCCCGAAAGCACACCCACCATTGGACGATGGCCGCGAAAGCCTTTCACAATTTGTATGCTAATATTTATTTGCTCTGGACGCAGAAAAAAACTAATTTCTTTGCAATGTGCTCAAATTTGAGAAAATAAATTACTTGAAGAACTATATAGAGTGAGTGTGGTTTATCTAAAAAGACAAAAAAGCGAAAAACTTAGTAACCGCACGAAAACCATTGGAAATAAAAGGTGACCTTTTATGGGTGGATAAGGGTTTTACAAAGTTTTCACGAAACTAGAGGTCCTATCGAAAAAAGTTAAAAAATAGGCAATAAAAAGATTTTTTTTACCCAACCTAATAATCCGAGAAAAATCGGAAGAACTGCTTATCACAATTCATTTTAGTTTTTTACGAAATTTAGTGAAACACACTTATTTGCGTCTTAAACATGTCGTAATTTTTTTTAAGTCAAAGTAATATTCATTTTATTGTGACCATTTTTACCTAAAAATGTTATGTAGGCAGTTTTTTTTTTAATTACCGGTTATTTTTTTGTTAAAACGTCTGTTTTGAGATAATAATAAATAATAATAATTATTTTATTTGCCAAAATTAAAGATATAATGTAACAACAACAATTACTTTTTTATTAGATTTTTTTTAAATAAGAGGTGTAAAAAAAAACAAAAATCTAAAAAATATTTTTTTTACCAAAAAAAACTACTTCCAGAAAGCATTTTCGGATGACAATAATAATCATAAAATGTAAAAATAATTATTTGGATTTAAAATAATTACAGCGTATTTTGGGTATAAAATGTATGTATGTGTTCAATAAATTTTGTAAAAAATAAAAAAAAATGTGGAAGATATATATTTATCGGTTTCACAATGTTTTACGTCTTCCGATACCCAATCTCCACTCGTTTCTGTTTGCCCATAATTCATCATCTAGGCCTCTTATTCTTATTTCACTGTCTATTCCTTCTCTCCAGCTTCTCCTTGGCCGTCCTCGTTTTCTTCGGCCAGTTGCTTTCCATTGTAGTATTTGTTTAGGTAGTCTTTCATTATTCATTCTTTGTAGATGTCCGTACCACACCAGTTGTTTTGTTCTTATATCATCCACTAAAGTACGTTCACCCACCGTCATAATTTCTCTTATTCTTTGATTTGTAACTCTTTCTCTTTTTGATTTCCCTGCTGCTGTTCTCCAATAGTCCATCTCCGTAGCGGAAAGCATTTTTTCTGTTCTATCCTTAATTGGCCATACTTCTGAGCCGTATGTAATAATACTTTTTACAATGGTGTTATATATAAGTTTTTTGTTATGTTTTGATATACTTTGGTCCCAAATTATTCGATTTAATAAAGTTATTGCTTTTTTTCCTTGTACGTTTCGATCTTTTATAGCTTTGTCTAGTGTTCCGTCAGCTGTAATGTTTAGACCTAAGTATTTATACTCATCACAGGACTGAATTCGCTGCCCGGTATTTAAGATTAGATCCTGTTTCATTCCACCGATACACATATACTCTGTCTTATTGAGATTAACCTCTAGTCCCCACTTATTGTACTCTTATATTAGTTTTCGTGTCATATATTCGAGGTCGTCATAATCCTGAGCCACTACTATCTGATCATCGGCGAAACATAAAGTATACAAGGTGGTTTCGTCCAACGGAATTCCCATGTTTTGGCATTTTCTCTTCCATACTTTAAGGTCTTGTTCCAAGTATATCTTGAAGAGCGTAGGCTAGATACAGCAACCTTGTTTAAGACCTTTATTTACTTGAAAGCCTTTGGTTAGTTTTGCTTTTATTTTAACTTTTGCCTTACTATTGCGGTATAACTCTTTGATGGCCTTAATTAGTTGTACGCTTAGAAACAAATCAAAAACAAAAAAATGCTGCCTTTGTCTTTCTAAATCTCTAATCTTTTTTAATTATTGTTACCTCTCTGTTTTCAAAATATTTGCATTTAAAATTATCATTTTTAAACTGAAAGTTTAGTACCCGTGAATAAAGAAAACAACAATTTTTCGTGGCTAAGCGGGTACAGAAAGATTTTGGTTCTCTTGTATTTTTTCGTGGGCAGCTGGAAAGCTGTACATCCACGGGGGTCCAAGATTTAAATCTTGGACCCCGACCCCCGACATATCCAGATTGGAATTATCTTATTGTACGCTGATTATCCATGGCAAAAATAAAAATGATATCACGGAAAAATTAAATCTTATTTTATCCACATTTTCAGATTGGTGTTCTTCCAACAATCTTATTATAAACTTTAACAAAACGGTTTATTTGGAATTTAAAACCAATAACAGCAAACCATTGGAAATTGTAACACATTTTGGCGACGTCCCTGTTGTATTTTCTGCAACCGCTAAGCTTTTGGGTGTTACATTTGATACACATCTGAACTTTAGTGAACATATTAATCAATTGTGCTCTAAAATTAATAAAAACCCTTATGCCATAACATGTTTGAAAATCTCTCTAGGCAGGACATTGCTAACTGCATATTTCGCCAACATACATTCCATTATCAGCTACGGTATAATATTGTGGGGTCAATCTTCAGATTTGGAAAGAGTGTTGGTCTCTCAGAAAAGGGTCCTGCGAATAATTTTTAACCTAAAACCATCGGATTCGTGCCGACAAATTTTTAAAGAAAACTGTATTCTCACTGTTACTTCACTATATGTTTACAAATTATTAATACATATACATAAAACTAAACATATGTATTCTCAAAATGACTTTTTTCATTGTTACTCTACCCGGTATGGTAACAATTTCTGTTTACCATTCCATAAACATGAGTTTTTTAAAAAGAGCCCAGTATATGCTGGAATTTCTTTATATAATATGTTACCAAATGACTTCAAACCTTTATCTTTGAACAAGTTTAAAAAAGTACTTAAGAAACTTCTTTGTACTGAAACATTTTACAAACTAAAAGAACTAAAATTGATTTTGTCAAAAAAATAAATGAACAAAATCACATTTGGCGTAACAAAGCACTATTGTGTGCTATTAAAAGTATGTGTGTGAGCGTTTCTGTGTTTTCTTTTGTAATTTGTGTATATACCTAACAAACAATTAAAGTTGTAACGACGAAACCCCAACTAGAAAGAATTTCTTAAAAGTAACCGCAACGTACTCCCGCTACGTCTCAGTATACCATACAGCGACGTTATAATTCCCTAAGTGGGGAACCAATTTCTGGTTATAACTACTTGGCCAAGTGTTTAAAGTCACTGTAGTAACAACTACACTACTACGTCGTAGCCAGGTATCTACTACGTCGTAGAGGCTGTTTTTTTTTCCGTAATGGCATAAAAGTTGCGATGTAGTTGCAAATAATATAATCGTTTCTTTTTGGTAGAATTGTTACACAATATGGTGGACACAACAGTAAACAGACTCGCTTAGTTTTTTTGTTTGGTTATGGTTATAATATGAACTATGTTATCCAAAAGTGTGAGAATTTACGAGCAGAGGATCAAAATTCGAGTGCGACGCAAAGTTTTTTGTATAACATGCATTATATATATTGCAAAAAACCGGTGCGCCCGTAAAATTGAGCCGTTTTCTGGTAGCTGATGGAATTTTTGTGTTGTGATTTTGGAGGTTATGTTTTCATAATCGACAGTTAACTCCAACAAATGGTGCTTAAGAAGAGCATTTTTGGTAAGCTTCAACTAATTTGTTTACAAAATAGTATGGCTCTTTAATATGAGCTCATAAAACGACAACAAAAATATTAAATTTTCTTTCTTACATAAAAACATGGCGTCCCAAACTATATTCCCTGATAGTCGAAAAGGTTACTTGAAAGTAGTTGCGGCTTTAAAGTTGATCCAAAAAGTTATTTTGTCTACATTGTTACATCAGATGTTACTATGATGACACAAACTTTTGTGGTAAAAATTAAAGTTATAATGTAGTTGTCGGATACACTTGTTTGGGACTCCAATGAAGCTTAACTTTCTAGTGGTAATTAAGTAGGATATAAAAGTCAGGGCGACTACGAAATAACGACTAAAAAGAAAGTAAAACTTTAGCATCGTCCTATTGTGGTAGAGAAGACTATCAGAATCGACTATCAAGAAACAATCCTATGAAGTAGTTTAGAGGGTCGTTTTTACGAAACATCTACTATTTCCTGATACTAAATAGTAGTTAGAACTAAAAAGTAACAAATTTTGGTTGGGATCACCACATTTCTACTAAAAGAAAGTAGCAAAACCTTTAGAACATGTAGCCGCTACTATAAATGTTAGTTGGGTATCTACCATTTGTTATACATATGACATGTTCTAGTGTAAGAACGCAATGTAATTTCATTTTACTACCTATAGTACTCTTGTACCTATTTAAATACAATTACTGACTTGTTACATTCTATTGTTAATAGGCCTAAGTAACGAATAAATTTGTGATTTTGATTTTTTGCATGTTCCTTAAAATAAATTATAAAACGTTTAAACTATGAGAGAAACTAAAACTCCTTTTTACCCGATTAGCCACGAAACTTGTTTGATTTTTATATTCATGGGTACTACATTTTACGTTTGTTAGTATTATTTGGCTCAAAAACTCCGCTGATTGACCCTCACGTGTCTGGTGGCGGGTAAAAACCCTAATTAGCGTTGATCTGGCCTAAAAGACAGAAGAGCAATCGATCTTTTCATTGATCGCTATGTATAGCAGTTTATTTTCGCCTGTTCTTGTTCTAGTTTCTCTCGTATCTCGGTAGATTGCGCTTCTTGCGAGAATTTTCTCACTATTTACATAGGAATAGAGACAAAACCGTCTAATGAACTTCGCAAAGGTGTCACATTGACCAAGCAGTGTTTTGAGGAGGCCCATAAGGACAAAACAGTTATATGTCAACACTTATTAGGTGTAAAATATGAGAGGAACAAAAACTCCTATTTTTACCTGTTTATTTTTTGACATAAAATACATAATGGAATACTCTTTAATAAATGTTTTGAAAGTTTTCTATTGCAACTAATAAATAATCTAGTTTTTTTTTAATGAATTAAGTTCAAAAAGTGACCTTACATAACAAAAGTGCATCAAGGCGTCTAACTATAAATTTGTTTGCCCCATTTTGAAATCGACTGCACGACTTTGAAAAATTTTTATCATTCAAAGCCAAAACGAGGACTAAAAATTCTGGATAAGATAAGAAACTGTTTCAAGGAAGCAGCAAAGTAGTTAAAAATATAACTACATTAAATATTATTTGTTTATTTATAACGTTTTTGGAATACTTAGTTTACATAATGTGTCTCAGGAGCACATTAAAAAATACTCTGCCAATATATGGGCCCCTAAGCTCACACTAGGTACTATAGTTATAGTGTACGTGTGAGCTAATATAATTAAAAACTGAAATATATTTTATTCAACTCCAGACTAAATTACCTTTTGTTTGATACCACACAAGCCATGTTTTGACTTAACCTTAAATTTTTGAAATCTACCCCCACCCTTAAAAAAAACAAAAACTATAATGTATTTTGTTAAACTCCGGACTCAATTACCTTTCGTTTGATGTCACACACGCCATATTTTCACTTAAACTCTAATTTTTGAAATATACCCCCACCCTTTTTTTAAATAAATTAAAATGTATTTTGTTTAACTCCAGACTCAATTACCTTTCGTTTGATATCACACACGCCATATTTTCACATAAACTCTAATTTTTGAAATCTACCCCCACCCTTTTATTTGGTTTGTGTTCGGTGGATTTTGTTCATTTTTAAATGGGACCATCTCGACCCAAGACCCAGCCTAAGTACCAAATTTCATTAAAATCGGCCAAGCGCTTTTTGAGTTATGCGCGTTGGTCGTTACAGACAGACATACAGACAGACAGACAGACAGACAGACAGACATACAGACAGACAGACAGACAGACGGCGCAACAAAAAAGTTTCAAAATCATCTGAAACGCAAAGATATATAAAATTTTTTGAAATCGGAGCAACTTTTTTTTTCTCGAAAAAATTAGGATCACCATAGCTCACACTACTATAGTATAGTATATGTGTGAGCTAATACTCTGTCAATATATGGGCACCTAAGCTCACACTAGGTACTATAGTTATAGTGTACGTGTGAGCTAATATAACTAAAAACTGAAATATATTTTATTCAACTCCAGACTCAATTACCTTTCATGTGATACCAGACACACGCCATGTTTTGATTCAAACTCAATTTTTTTTATTCTACCCCACTCTTTTTTTAAATAAAATGTATTTTTTTTAACGTTTAAATTTATAAAAATTTTAAAAATTATCAAAATATTCAAAACTTGAATATCTAGATATTTTTAAAAATCTTTGGAAATTTTCGTAACTATAAATAAATTTTGCTTAAAACATGATTCACGTCTAGGTTCATAATTATCCTAAGAGCATAGATGGGCCAGACCTGGAGTAAGATATTTTTCTTACCCTAAGGTCGTAGGAAATATTTACACAGGCACATATAACAAAAAAGTAATCTGTATATTTGATCAAACCTACTTATCCGGGGTCCTTAAAATATAAAAACGTTGCAATTTTTCGCGCAGACACAAAAGAAAAGCGGAGACCACTGAAAAAAATATAGAAAGATTTGTTGTTGTTGCTTTATAAAGAAGCTCTCCGAAGTAAATTTAATTAATGGCTTTGAAAATGTACCATTTTCGCAATTTTACCGCATAATATTGCAATACTTTGTTCAAATTTTTTTCAATTTATTCGAACTTTTGGGAGTAACCTCTACGTACTCTCGTACGCTGTTTTTTCGTGTGCACTTTTTTCACAGGCATTTTCTTCCTTAAATGCTTTTCTGATAAAGCAAGTAAACAAACATATAGATTTTTTTAGCCTTTAACTTTCCTGTAGTATACTTTACATATTTTTTCGGGTTCTGGGGGGGTAAATACTCCCTTAAACCCCCGCGTAGAACCGCCAATGGATCCAGGACGGATCTGATACCTTCCTGGCCTATTAGCATAAGCCAAGTAAACTCCATATCAACCCTAAAAACCGTTGTTTGAAAAATGTATTCTACTATATTCCAAAAACTGCATATAATTAATTTAATAGTGACATTGCGTATATATTTCATAAACCCGTCTAAAGAGCTATTATGCTTCTTGGACATTATCACTTTCAACACTCTGTATTTCAAAAACTGGAAATTAATTCAAGTTCGGTCCATGAGAACTTCTAATGCGTAATGTTTAATCTACAACATATTAAAGCTTGTTTCTAATTAAATCTTTTGACTAATATTTACGTAAACACCCTATAATGTACCCTAATGTTTTAAAGGTATAGATTAAAAATAATAAATACCTCGTAAATTTATGTAATAGTAAAATTGAGTATATGTTTGGCAAACCCGTCTAAACAGCTATTATGCTTCTTGGACATTATCACTTTTAACACCCTGTATTTCAAAAACTGGTAATTAATTTGAGTTGGGCCCGTGAGAACTTTTGATAAGAAAAATAGTCTATAATATACCAAAATTTCATGAAGTTTGACAGATTACAGAAATCCCATAAGAGGAATGCTTGATCTTTAAGATCAAAATCGAAGGTTTCAATCTATATCAAATCAATATTTTTGGAATAAAGAAACGCGAATATTAAATATTTTTGTAATACTGCGAGGTCGAGCTCCAAGACTTTGTTACTATGAAGCTAAAACAGCTAGCTTTTGTTCCTTTTCTACCCTGATGAATCCATGGTAGTTGGTAACACAACTTTATTGGATAATCTTTGCTGTGCGTCTTGTTTTTGTCTACTTACGGATTTTCGTACTGATAACCCTGGCAGAACTTACCTGAAAAACAAAAACAAAACAAAATCAAAATACTGATCAAAAATTATATATATATATATTTATCGGTTTCACAACGTTCTACGTCTTCCGATACCCAATCTCCACTCGTTTCTGTTTGCTCATAATTCATCATCTAGGCCTCTTATTCTTATTTCACTGTCTATTCCTTGTCTCCAGCTTCTCCTTGGCCGTCCTCGTTTTCTTCGGCCAGTTGGTTTCCATTGTAGTATTTGTTTAGGTAGTCTTTCATCATTCATTCTTTGTACATGTCCGTACCACACCAGTTGTTTTGTTCTTATATCATCCACTAAAGTACGTTCACCCACTGTCATAATTTCTCTTATTCTTTGATTTGTAACTCTTTCTCTTTTTGATTTCCCTGCTGCTCTTCTCCAATAGTCCATCTCCGTTGCGGAAAGCATTTTTTCTGTTCTACCCTTGATTGGCCATACTTCTGAGCCGTATGTAATAATACTTTTTATAATGGTGTTATATATAAGCTTTTTGTTATGTTTTGATATACTTTGGTCCCAAATTATTCCATTTAATAAAGTTATTGCTTTTCTTCCTTGTACGTTTCGATCTTTTATAGCTTTGTCTAGTGTTCCGTCAGCTGTAATTTTTAGACCTAAGTATTTATACTCATCACAGGAGTGAATTCGCTGCCCGGTATTTAAGATTAGATCCTGTTTCATTCCACCGATACACATATACTCTGTCTTATTGAGATTAACCTCTAATCCCCACTTATTGTACTCTTCTATTAGTTTTCGTGTCATATATTCGAGGTCGTCATAATCCTGAGCCACTACTATCTGATCATCGGCGAAACATAAAGTATACAAGGTGGTTTCGTCCAACGGAATTTCCATGTTTTGGCATTTTCTCTTCCATACTTTAAGGACTTGTTCCAAGTATATCTTGAAGAGCGTAGGCGAGATACAGAAGACCTTTATTTACTTGAAAGCCTTTGGTTAGTTTTGCTTTTATTTTAACTTTTGCCTTACTATTGCGGTATAACTCTTGGATGGCCTTAATTAGTTGTACGCTTATGTTTGTGTTTTCCAACGCTTTCCAAAGCAGATATAGTGGTATACTATCATATGCCTTCTGCAAATCCACGTAAAGCAGATGCAGCTCTTGACCGTATGCCATTTTCTTTTCAATAACTTGGGTTATACAAAAGAGATGATCTGAAGTCGATCTACCCGCCCTGAAACCAGCTTGTTCTTCTGCCTCCATGTCTTTATATTCGCTCTCTACTTTATTTCTTATTATTTTAGATTAGATCCTGTCTCATTCCACCGATACACATATACTCTGTCTTATTGACATTAACCTCTAGTCTCCACTTATTGTACTCTTCTATTAGTTTTCGTGTCATATATTCGAGGTCGTCATAATCCTGAGCCACTACTATCTGATCATCGGCGAAACATAAAGTATACAAGGAGGGTTCGTCCAACGGAATTCCCATGTTTTGGCATTTTCTCCTCCATACTTTATGGACTTGTTCCAAGTATATCTTGAAGAGCGTAGGCGAGATACAACAACCTTGTTTAAGGCCTTTATTTACTTGAAAGCCTTTGGTTAGTTTTGCTTTTATTTTAACTTTTGCCTTACTATTGCGGTATAACTCTAGATGTGGTATACAATCATATGCCTTCTGCAAATCGACGTTAAGCAGATGCAGCTCTTGACCGTATGCTATTTTCTTTTCAATAACTTGGGTTATACAAAAGAGATGATCTGAAGTCGATCTACCCGCCCTGAAACCAGCTTGTTCTTCTGCCTCCATGTCTTTATATTCGCTCTCTACTTTATTTCTTATTATTTTACCGTATATTCTGCTTAGCAGAATATACTAATCAAAAATTCATTTTATGAAAAAAAATATATCTATAATTATGGTCGACCAGCATTTTTTTTTCTAAATCATTACAACTGATGCCAAAAAATATTAGAGTTGAGATACTATTTGTGGCTACCAACCCATTTGTGGCCACTTTGACTAAAATGTTGTTAAAATAATATTTCGGCATGAACTGCCAAATAAAGTTTTAAGTGTAACATTTGTAAATGGAGCCTATATTTATTGACACATATAATTTGGCGCCATCTACAAAAGAATTTGGTAATATCTTATGTCAAAGTTCAGAGCGCAATAACTCGAGGTAATTTTATTTGAGCAATTAAAAACTTGTGCCGAAACATAATAATATGAGTAAGTTTTTAATAAGAAATAGTTTCCGGCAAGCTATTAAACATTTTTATACTTTCGTAAATTATTGGATTTTTTGTCAGTGCAGATCTGGGTATTGGTAAGGGCAGATTATTGTGTCTTATGTTATATTGATTTGCTCTCTAAAACCCCTGAAATTTTTAAAATATGAAACACATTTTCTAAGATAAAGAAACATGGAACCAGGGGTTAGATATCGGATCCGTCATAGAAAAATCCGAGAAACTTGACTTCTTCAAGATTATAATCATTAAGTGTTATGTTTTCAAACGAACACTGAAATAAAACAATAAGCTTTGTTTTAATATTATACACAAGAAAATTAGCATCACACCATTTTTGCCAAAATATTCTCGTCCTTTTCCAAGGTTTCCAAAGGATTGTAGCGTCATCTGCAAAAATTACAAACATCCCCATTATGGACAGTCTGGCCAGGTCATTCACATAAAATAGAAACAGTATAGGTCCAAGAACGGAGCCCTGCGGGACTCCATGAATCAGCTTTGAGATTTTAGAATCGTCATAGTTCTGACAAACTGGCTGCCACCACGTACGTCTCAAACCACTTTAATTCCTTTTCTCTAATGCCATAATGATTCATTTTACTGAAGAGTACTATGTGCTTTGGAGAAATCACAGAATACCGCTGCTGCTTTTTCTCCATCATTTATTCCAATATATATATATATATATTAATCGGTTTCACAACGTTCTACGTCTTCCGATACCCAATCTCCACTCGTTTCTGTTTGCCCATAATTCATTATCTAGGCCTCTTATTCTTATTTCACTGTCTATTCCTTCCCTCCAGCGTCTCCTTGGCCTTCCTCGTTTTCTTCGGGCAGTTGGTTTCTATTGTAGTATTTGTTTAGGTAGTCTTTCATCATTCATTCTTTGTACATGTTCGTACCACACCAGTTGTTTTGTTCTTATATCATCCACTAAGTACGTTCGCCCACTGTCATAATTTCTCTTATTCTTTAATTTGTAACTCTTTCTCTTTTTGATTTCCCGGTTACTCTTCTCCAATAGTCCATCTCCGTAGCGGAAAGCATTTTTTCTGTTCTATCCTTGATTGGCAATACTTCTGAGCCGTATGTAATAATACTTTTTACAATGGTGTTATATATAAGCTTTTTGTTATGTTTTGATATACTTTGGTCCCAAATTATTCCATTTAATAAAGTTATTGCTTTTCTTCTTTGTACGTTTCGATCTTTTATAGCTTTGTCTAGTGTTCCGTCAGCTGTAATTTTTAGACCTAAGTATTTATACTCATCACAGGACTGAATTCGCTGCCCGGTATTTAAGATTAGATCCTGTCTCATTCCACCGATACACATATACTCTGTCTTATTGACATTAACCTCTAGTCTCCACTTATTGTACTCTTCTATTAGTTTTCGTGTCATATATTCGAGGTCGTCATAATCCTGAGCCACTACTATCTGATCATCGGCGAAACATAAAGTATACAAGGAGGGTTCGTCCAACGGAATTCCCATGTTTTGGCATTTTCTCCTCCATACTTTATGGACTTGTTCCAAGTATATCTTGAAGAGCGTAGGCGAGATACAACAACCTTGTTTAAGGCCTTTATTTACTTGAAAGCCTTTGGTTAGTTTTGCTTTTATTTTAACTTTTGCCTTACTATTGCGGTATAACTCTAGATGTGGTATACAATCATATGCCTTCTGCAAATCGACGTTAAGCAGATGCAGCTCTTGTCCGTATGCTATTTTCCAAAAAATAATTTCCCCAAAAAAGAGAATATAGCATCTTGTGTTCTGCTTGTTACGCTCTTGGAAGCCATACTGTTCAGTAGTTAATATTTTATTGTTTTTGAGGAACTCTACAACTCTTGCTTTAGCCATTCCTATTACTTTTGAAATAGTGCTCAATAGCGATATGGGTTGATAGTAACTGGCCCATTTCAAACAATTGATTTATGCAATTAACAAGAGCTACAATCGCATCTTCTGGCAAGCATTTGAACATTTTCTCGCTCCCTCTCTTGAATTTTGCTTTTTAACTCTTTACTTATTAGTATTAAGAGGATATAATAAAAAAATTTCTGCTGGTGTAAAATGGGGCAAAAAGCTTAATGGATCTTTGGTTGCTTTTAAATTACTTGTTATTGCAGTCGCCACCGTACAATAGTAATGATTGAGTTTGGTTGAAGTAACATTGATTTTATCATCAGTTTTTTTTGCTGATTTGCCCCTCATTGTATTTTCGAATTCTCCCTATTGGAATTATTAGCTCCTGGTTATTGGTGAGGTGTACATACGTATTATTCGTTTTAATTTTTTTCAGGAATTCATAGATTTAATTGGAGTGTGTACGATGATCACAGATATCCTAGGACCAGCGGCTAACCGAACAAAAAATAACTAAAAAACGTTGCAGCGTACCTAATATTTTCCATGCTGAATTTTAATATTTACTTTTTTGCAAATCATATTTCTATTTTGTTTCAACCTTTCATTAAACGAGGTTAACTTTTTAATTAAATTTCATCTTATTTTATAACTGTTATAATTCATAACGCAAATAGGTTGCTCATCTTTGAAAACATGGAGAACCAACTTTTTTAAATATACCAGATAGGCTAAATCAAATTATACTTCTTGTAAATAAATAGGTATACCATTGCATTGCTGCTGCTAAAAATTTCCATCTATACAAACTAGATAAATTTTTACGTTACGTAGAAGGCTAGCAGGGTTGCATAATGCAACTGGGCTGAAAAGGTTGTTCACCTTTACAACAATATTCTATGCTATGTTATTTTACCTGTATACAGGGTGTCCCATAACTTAGGGGCCATAGGCCAACAGGTGATAGAGGAGGGCATGTCTGATAAAAAAGTTTTTATAATGCATGGGTCAAAACTCTTTCTTTGTCGAGATACAGAGCATCAAAGTTGGTAATTTTTGTAACTTTTTTGATAATAACTTTTAATAAAAAAGCAGTAAAAATATGAAATTTGGTGGAGTCACGTATTGGAACAAGAGCACTAAATAAAAATAAAAATTATTTTGAAAGAAATTAGTCGGTCAATTTTTTTTAGAAAAAACTTTTTTGGTATAAACTTTTATAAATGCCATATTAAACGCAATTTTTTTTGTTACATTTTTTGTTAACAAAAGCAAGTCTCCAGTAATAGATAATAATAAAATATTATTAATATTTTGTAAAACAATAAGTAAGCAAAAATAATTTTTTTAAATTTGTTTATATTTTTTATACGTTTTTAGAGGTTATTTTGACAGCCTCTATCTCCTCAACTTGTAATTTTATTAAAAAAAGGAATACCACATTTTTGAATAACAATTAGGTAAGTATTCAGCTGGCTATGACAGATTTTTTTTTGTAAAACTCTTTTTCCCTCACTCTCAACACTCACTTTACAAATCCTATATCTTAAAAACAAATGTGTGACCCCCATGTTATATAAACTTTTTTTGGAAATAACCTCCTCTATCACCTGCTGCACTATGGTCCCTAAGTTATGGGACTGCCTGTATATTAAAATATATTTTTTAATACTTCTCACTCGTCCAACGGTGGTTCTACGGGAGGGGGGAAAGGGAGTAAATAGAACCTACTCCAGAATCCGAAAAAATAAGGTGTAAGAACTGAAAGGTATGAAGACTGGTATCTACGACAGATAAGTTAGAGGCTAAAAAGAAAAATATTTTTTTGACTTGCTTTATGAGAATCCAAAAATAAGAACTCTGGCACAAAGCGCACAGGGAAAAAAGCGCAGAGGAAAAAGGCGCAAACGGAAAACATCGCAAGCGAAAAAAGGTGCACAATGTCAAAAGCCGACACGAAAAAATTGCACAGAGGAAAACCTTGCAATAACTGGATCACAAAATAAAAAAACGTGGTATGTACATTTAGCCAGCGGCGTAGCGTGCCCGATAGGGCGGGGGGGGGGGGGGGGGGGGCGACAGCTAAAAAGGGCGCCTCTAAAAACTGATGAAAAATCTTGTGACAAAAAAAAACAAAAAGGTCACAAGAGTGCCTCTCACAAATCTTGCGACTAAAAAAAAATACTCTGCCAATATATGGGCCCCTAAGCTCACACTAGGTACTCTAGTTATAGTTTACGTGTGAGCTAATATAACTAAAAACTGAAATATATTTTATTTAACTCCAGACTAAATTACCTTTTGTTTGATACCACATAAGCCATGTTTTGACTTAAACTCAAATTTTAAAAATCTACCCCCACCCTTAAAAAAAGCAAAAACTAAAATGTATTTTGTTAAACTCCGGACTCAATTACCGTTTGATATCACACACTCCATATTTTCACTTAAACTCTAATTTTTGAAATATACCCCCACCCTTTTTTTTAAATAAATTAAAATGTATTTTGTTTAACTCTAGACTCAATTACCTTTCGTTTGATATCACACAAGCCATATTTTCACATAAACTCTAATTTTTGAAATCAACCCCCACCCTTTTATTTGGTTTGTGTTCGGTGGATTTTGTTCATTTTTAAATGGGACCATCTCGACCCAAGACCCAGCCTAGGTACCAAATTTCATTAAAATCGGCCAAGCGGTTTTTGAGTTATGCGCGTTGGTCGTTACAGACAGACATACAGACATACATACAGACAGACAGACAGACAGACAGACAGACAGACAGACAGACAGACAGACAGACAGACAGACAGACAGACAGACAGACGGCGCAACAACAAAGTTTCAAAATCGTCTGAAACGCAAAGATATATAAAAAATTTTGAAATCGGAGCAACTTTTTTTTTCTCGAAAAAATTAGGATCACCATAGATCACACTACTATAGTATAGTATATGTGTGAGCTAAAAAAAGGTCTTCATGTCGTTAGTTTCCTTTGGCACCCACTCAATTGGCAGTTACCGGCCCGACTTAATAAAGCTGAGGGCGCCTCGGCCACCTATGGGGCGCCACTACCCTCGGGGCGGAGGGGGCGACGAACCCCCAGCCCCCCCCCCACGCTACGCCGCTGCATTTAGCTGACACCGTGTGATTCCGTGAGGTGAATCCATATATATGAGATAGGTTTTATGGATAGTCCCTCAAAATTTCAAGTAAATATCGAAAAACTTGATTAAATTATTGTGATATTATATATTGAAGATAGCAAAAATAGTACACAAGCCAACAAATAAATCACCTTTTATTGGATTAGACCAAACTTAACTCAATTTGAAAAAATCGAAATATATTTGACCATTGCGTAAACTATTTTGTAAAGCAACGTTACTCCGATTTCAAAATTTTTTATATATCTTTGCGTTTCAGATGATTTTGAAACTTTTTTGTTGCGCCGTCTGTCTGTCTGTCTGTCTGTCTGTATGTCTGTCTGTCTGTCTGTCTGTATGTCTGTAACGACCAACGCGCATAACTCAAAAACCGCTTGGGCGATTTTAATGAAATTTGGTACCTAGGCTGGGTCTTGGGTCGAGATGGTCCCATTTAAAAATGAACAAAATCCACCGAACAAAAACCAAATAAAAGGGTGGGGGTAGATTTCAAAAATTAGAGTTTATGTGAAAATATGGCGTGTGTGATATCAAACGAAAGGTAATTGAGTCTGCAGTTAAACAAAATACATTTTAATTTATTTAAAAAAAAAGGGTGGGGGTATATTTTAAAAATTAGAGTTTAAGTGAAAATATGGCGTGTGTGATATCAAACGAAAGGTAATTGAGTCCGGAGTTTAACAAAATACATTTCAGTTTTTTGTTTTTTTTAAGGGTGGGGGTAGATTTTAAAAAT
The DNA here is from genome assembly GCA_963576565.1 of Aspidapion aeneum. NCBI lineage: Eukaryota > Metazoa > Arthropoda > Insecta > Coleoptera > Brentidae > Aspidapion > Aspidapion aeneum. The sequence continues at coordinate 2,308,901 of OY755040.1, forward strand.
TTGAGTTTAAGTCAAAACATGGCTTGTGTGGTATCAAACAAAAGGTAATTTAGTCTGGAGTTAAATAAAATATATTTCAGTTTTTAGTTATATTAGCTCACACGTACACTATAACTATAGTACCTAGTGTGAGCTTAGGGGCCCATATATTGGCAGAGTATTTTTATACTACTATACTATTATAAAACTACGCTAGATCAATAGATCGTAGGTTATTCAAGTTTAGGTCACCGGGTATTTGCCTCCAATTTGAGTTAAGTGTGACGTCATTAATCCAAAATGATGGTTTTTAATGTTGTTTCTTTACAAACTTTTACAAAATTACTTTGACAGAAAAACTACTTTTACGTTTTTTCTTTGCGATAGAGGGACTCTTCAGAACACTACATGGTCAATGTGACACTTTTGTAAAGCTATAGAGAGAGACGGTATATGAATCTCATCTTATAATAATGCCTGCGATACCGTATGCTTTCACAAAAGTGGCGACATCTACAAATACAAAAGAAACTACCAGAGTAAAAACAAAAGGCGGGCAGATGAAACGAAAAACAGTACCCGTGACCGTGACATAATTTGTCCCTCAGGTCGGGCCAATGCATTTTGCATTTTTGCCGCCTTCGCGACGTTTAATGTAAAGTCAGCGGAGTGTGAGCCAAAAATACTACAAACGTAAAGTTTAGTACCCGTAAATAAAGAAACAACAATTTTTCGTAGCTAAGCGGACATAGAAAGATTTTGTTTCTCCTGTATTTTTCCGAGGGCAGCTCGAAAGCTGTACACCCACGGGAGTCCAAGATCTAATGGACACCTGTTAAATGTTGACAGTTAACTGTTTCGTCCTTAAGGGACTCTTTAGAACATTACATGCCATGGTCAATGTGGCACTTTTGTAAAGCTATAGAGGCGGTATATGAATCTCATCTTACGATATTGGTAAGAGAAATGAAAAAATAATGCCTGCGATACCGTATGCTTTCACAAAATTGGCGACATCTACAAATACAAAAGAAACTACCAGAGTAAAAACAAAACGCAGGCAGGTAAAACGAAAAACAGTACCCATGACCGTGACATAATTTGTCCCTCAGATCAGGTCAATGCATTTTGCATTTTGGTGTACAGCTTTCGAGCTGCCCACGGAAAAATACAAGAGAGAAATATCTTTTTAGCCACAAAAAATTGTTGATTTTTTATTCACGGGTTCTAAACTTTACGTTTAAAATTTTTTGTTCAAAGTATGTGGGTAGTTGTAAGAAAATGAATTACATAATCACCGTGAATATTGACCGAACTGCACATATGATTGGCTGTGCTTCGGTGTTATATCACACTAATCATAGACTTCATGTAAGCAACGAGTGTTTTTAACTAGGAAGTATCTAATGCAGTAATTGCAGGTATGAAAGTGGAACACGACAGCAAAAATCTAGTAATAAAATGGTTATTTATCGATTGCATAAGAAATGCAGCAGTCGAACGTAGGTATTCTGTTTCTTCCTTTCAACGTTAACTACCGTAAAAAAAGACGATTATAGAAAGGAGTAGTATGACGTAATAAGTGCATTTCATTATTTAAAACTTATAACATTGAAACGTTTTATCGAAAACTAATACAAATAAACGGGTTTTCGCGAAAACTTCGCCAAAGTATTAGCATATTTAGCTTTAAATAAATGGATCCATGACCGATCTAATACCTTCCTTGCTAGCCTATTAGCATACTTCAAGTGAAGCCATGATATATCAGCCTTGAAAGCTCTTTTAATTGAATTATTGAGCAAAATGCAGTCTTGATGACGGGTAAAAATGCAATATGCGTTGATCCGGCCTGAAAAACAAAGAGCTGTCGTAAATCACGGACTATAGTTGTTTTCTTTTATTTGCATTCGATCTTTTCATTGATCAATATTGTATAGCAGTGTTTCGTCTGCTTTTGTTTTTTGTTTCTCTCGTATCTCGGTAGATGGCGCTTCTTGGGATAGTTTTCTCACTATTTACATTTGATTAGAGACAAAATCGTCTAATTAACTTCGCAAGATTTGTCTCATAGACCAGCAGTGTTCTGAGGAGTCCCATAAGGACGAAACAGTTAACTGTCAACACTTATTAGGTGTTCATTAGATCTTGGACTCCCGTGAGGTTAAGCTTTCAGGCTACCCACGGAAAAATATGAGGGAAACAAAAACTCCTTTTTGCCCGATTAGCCACGAAACTTGTTTGATTTTTAAATTCACGGGTATGAAATTCCACGTTTGTTAGTATTATTTGGCTTAAAAATTCCGTTGATTGAGGCTCACTGTCTTGAACAAATTAGATAAAACTTGTAACAAAAATGGTTTATTTTCTGTTTTTTCAAAATTAATTTAATTTACGGATGCCCCTGAAGTTTTATTTATAAAACCTATTTAATCATATGACACGTCATTTTGAAGGAAATTTTATTGAGTATACCAAAATGTAATACATGGTTTTCTGTAAATATTAGTTTTTAAAAAAATTAAATAAATCTTGGAAAAACATTTTTAGGTATTTTTTCAACTTTTTTTAATTACTTCAATTAACGGACGCCCTGGAGAGCTTGTTATTAGTCTAACTTTATTAAGTTATACCATGTTGAAAAGGGAATTTCATTGTCTACAATAAAGTATATTATACATTTTTCTCTTAGAAGCTTAGTTTTTAAGAAAATTTGAAAAAACCTCAAACTTTCAGATTTTGGCGGGTCTGGGGGGGTTTTTGGAGGTTTTTGCAGCCATTAAAAAAAAATAATATGTTATTATTTTTTAATTATCCAAATATATATTTTGAATGTACACCTGTGACAATTTGGGCTTTCCAGCGGCAATTTAAAATTCCGCCGCCATTTTGGCCGCCATCTTGAATATCTCAGCCCCTGTCAATATTTCGAGTTGGCAACAGGGATATTCGGATTCAGCGGGGTCAAAATAGGGGGAATTGCCCATTTGTCAAAAAGTAATATAAAAAGCTTCTAGAAAGTGGATTTTCCCGAATCTTGCCTGAACTATCTGTTCAGTTTTCACTTGACAGTCCGGTTCTCTGAGAGTACATCCAGACGCTGGTATAGACCAATAATGTACGTTTTTTTTAATCAATTTGCCAGGAAAGTTCGGTATTTTAGCGCTAAAAAAAACATTTAAATACAATAATATCCCCGCACCTGAAATAATAAAAAAGTATTCCATATAGTTTTAACTTAGCTAGACATACAGTGTCCCCCATAATGTTCGCAACATATGGGAAGAATTTTTATTTGTGAGATATGGGAAAATTTTTTATATACGATCAATCCTGCTTGTTGAAAAACCTATAGAAAGACATTTTGACATTAGTCACGTGATCACTGTCATGGTGGCAAATATTATTTATTAAATAATATCAATGATAAGGCTTTTTTCTATTGTGGTATTAATACTAAGTTCACGGAAACCTTACAAACTGTTAAAAAAAAGGCCATTGCAACAAGACAGGTAGATGTGCTAATCGGATATTTTTATTTAATTTTTTATGAACGACTTCAATTAAGAATTTGGAATCATTTTACCTTTATCAATTAAATATTGCGTTACTTAAACTATTTCAATAATAAAATATGTATAAAATTAATTCATAATAAGGCTAGGGTCAAAAACAGGAAATTTCTTATTTTCTAATGTTATTGCTCCAAATTTCATAGAGGACCTTAAAATGACATTCTAAACACTTTTTTCAAATAACGATATTTTGCGATTTAACCTCACTTTTTGGGTTTTCATGCCTAATTTTTAGAATTCCCCGCCATGACAGTGAGCATGTGACAAATGTCAAAATGTCTTTTTAGGATATTCAACAAGCAGGATTGATCGTATATAAAATTTTTTCCCATATCTCACAAATAAAAATTTTTCCCATATGTTGCGAACATTATGGGGGACACTGTATAGTATATAAAATAATATTGTGATATATACACAAAATATTTGTTGTTAACAATGCCGTCATATTAACCATAGCTTGATAAGAAATTTTAACTTAACAAAGTGTTTTTGAATGCTACCAGGCTTACTCGACCAAACTAATAGTAATAAATATTGGTAAAATTACTAAGCCATATTTTTAAAATAATTTTTTTTGTATTTTTCGGTCGCCAATTTATTTTCCAAGGCGAGTTGTGAAAAGTCCAGCATTTCTTAATGAAATTATAGTTATTTTAAAAATATGAATTTGTCTTTGGTTTGACAAAATTATATTTTTTTTGATTTTTTTTATTTATGGCAGTGTTTATTTAAAAATATGAACATGAACAAACCCAAAGCTTTGAATTAACAATATCAATTTTGTAGCGCTGTGATGATCCAGATTTATTTTATTTAAATATATAAAACTTAACAATATCAAAAATGTGCAATTCAAAAATCTGAGGGCACGGCAGTGCCTCGCCAAGTTCGCGTGCCGTAACCATCTTTTCTTGATACATTTCAGCCGATATTTGACCTACCTAATACTCTACTTTGGAATGAGCTACGAATCTCAAACTTTGCACAGGCGTAAATCTCCATGGAGTTAACAACCCCTCCGAGTTTCATGGAATTCCATAAAGTAGTAAAGTAGTTACGAAATTTCCAAAAACGTCGAAATTGCCACTTACTCACTCACTCACTTACTCACTCACGCACTCACTCATGTATAGATCATCAATATTCTACTGTACTTCCAGACATGCTACAAAGCTGAAATTTGGCAGACTGATAGAAATTATGACCAAACCCCTGGAAAAAATCAAAAAACAACAACAACAAAATTTTAATTGACTCCCCTCCCCTATACATTTAAAGTTATGTAAAAGTAGCATCGCCCACTTCCAGAAATGCTAGAGAGTTGAGCTTTGGCAGACTGATAGAAACTATGATAAAACTATAGGAAAAAATTTGAAACACCCCAAAATTCTAATTTACTTCCCTACCCTATAAATGAAAAGTTAAGTAAAAGTAACATTGCCCACTTCCAGACATGCTAGAGAGCTGAGCTTTGGAAGACCGATAGTAACTATGATAAAGTTATAGAAAAAAATTAAAACACCTGACTGAAAGGCAATATGATAAAACTATATGAAAAAATTTAAAAACACCAACATTTTAATTTACTTCCCTCCTCTCCTATAAATGTAAATTTATATAAAACTAACATTGCCCACTTACAGAAACGCTAGAGAGCTGAGCATTGGAATGGTGATAGAAATTATGATAAAACCATGGGAAAAAATTTAAAAAGTCCAATATTTTCATTTACTCTCCTCCCCTATAAATGTAAAAGTAACATTACCCACTTCCAGAAACGCTAGTGAGCTGAGCAATATGAAGACTGATAGGAACTATGATAAAACTATAGGACAAAATCTAAAAACACGACAATTTTAATTTATTTCTCTCCCCTATACATGTAAAATTATGTAAAAGTAACATTGTGCACTTTCAGAAACGCTAGAGAGCTGAGCTTTGGAAGGCTGATAGGAACTACGATAAAACCATGGAAAAAAATTCAAAAACCTCAAAAATTTAAGTAAGGCATTGCAAAAGTTTTGAACAATATTCCGCATATTTTACTACTTTAAAAATTAAGTATTATCCAATTCCTTTAAAAAAAAAGTGAAATCATAACAAAAACATTTCATGTAAAAAAAGCCAAGTACGCGAAAATGGCATTCCGTAAAAAGAATTGAGATAAAAGTAAAGCCAAGTTCTCCAATACAAATTTCAAAATGAAAGGTTTTTACTAGTTTGGAAATATTTTTCTAAACTTGGCTATTACGGTTGTAAATGACTCTTAGGCATAGTGCTAAATTGAAAATAAAGAAGTTTGGCTGTAATCGCAAAGTTTAAAAAAACATTTCCAAACTAGTAAGAACCTTTCATTTTGAAATTTGTATTGGAGAACTTGGCTTTACTTTTATCTCAATTCTATTTACGGAATGATATTTTCGCGTACTTGGCTTTTTTTTTACATGAAATATTTTTGTTATGATTGTAATATTTCCTATTTATTTTAAAATTGTCTTATTATCCTTGATGCAATGAGCTACACGTCCTAGTTTCTATTTTTGGCACAACAACCCTGCTTGAACTCCTGTTCCGACCTTTATTTTAAACGGGGTCGATATTAACTCGTAAAAGTTTTATCGTCTAATTCAGGATGTGCTCCAGAAAAATAAGTGAATTTAAAAATTTATAGTTTAAAAAAATCCCTTTTTATATGGTTTTAAAAGGTTTGCTTCTTTATGCTATATATGAAGCTTTGATCTATGCAGACAGCAAAAAACAGAAGTAGAGTGTGCACTTCAATCAATTACCTCCGTTTACTCAAAGCACCCAATAGTTCAACTTATTAAAGAACAGTTTTTTAAAATCCAAAATTCCTCGTTGACTGTGGTTCTCATGTGGGTTCCTTCCCACGTAAATATAAGGGAAATGAGATGGCGGACTTACAAGCTAAAAACGCGATAAGTGACACAAACTCTAAAGTTCTAAATCAAACTGTAGGTAGTGATTTTAAAACGTAGCTAAAATCTAAAATTCAATCAATGTGTCAAGAAAAGTGGGATAATTCTACATCCAAATTACGCGAAATAAAAAAATCCGTAAACAAGTGGACATTTTTACCAAAATCTCACCGAGTTCAAATAATAACAACTAGGTTAAGAACAGGTCACATTAAATTAACTCACGAACATATTTTTTAAAAAACCAATGCACCTATATGCGCCCAGTGTCGTGAAATAATCACAGTGAGACCCATATTAATTGACTGCCCAACATTGGCGTAGCTAGCCTTGCTTTTCAGGGGGGGGCCTTGGCCCCGGTCTATCTTGAACAAAAAGCAAACATAGGTTTTAAAGAGTCGTACAAAGTGTGCAATGAATAAAAAAAAATACGCGCATTAAATGTTCTAATATTTTAATATAACAAATTTAATAATACATTTACCAACTTATTTATATGTATGCACAGGAAGTATGTAATTCAGCAATTCTACAAAGAAAGTTTTCTACGTCGCTGACTGAAAGCGTCTACCACACTGTCTAAGTCGACCTCAACATCTTTTTCTATGAATAACAATGAAAAACCTGAGTGTCTCTCTTGAGTCATAGTTGTTCTAAGCCAATTAAAAACTCTCCTCATGGCAGAGAAAGACCTCTCGCAAGTTGCACTTGAAATTGGAAGAATACTCGCAACTTTAAAAAGTTGGTAGAGGTTTGGATAGGTGTTTTTTGCTATATGTTGTTTGATAGAATCATGACCAACAGTTTGATTTAACCGAAAAATACAATTCTTTAAAACGGTCATTTCTGCTCTTAGAGCAGAAGTATTAATATTAAAAATTTCCCGGTATTGCTCGACGAATTTATTCCATTTAACGACGTGGGAAAACTTAATATGAAAATGGTTATGAAATTGTCATCAAAATCGGAAAATTTCCATAAGACACTAAACGCTAACCTCAAAAAAACTAAAAAGATTATTTATTTTAGAAAAACAGTTTAAAAAGGTCTTTTATAACCTTACGACATCTACAACCCGATTTCGGAAACAGAGGGGCAAAGGTCGCTGTCTTTATTAAATGCGAAATTTAACTTACACTTCTATAATATTTTACAAGATGTCGCCAATATGTATGAAATATTCAATATGCATAATTATGTTTAAATTTAAAAAATATTTTCGGGAAATTGCATAAGTGCAGAAAAGTTACCGATAATTTAAAGAGAAAAAGCCTAATTCCGCAAGACAGGGGCTTTTTCCTGAAATGTAAACATTATCTGAATGATTTAAAATTTTAATGCACCTATTTTTTTTAATATTTCCCGAATAATAATAGAAAAGTATGTATTTTCAGCGTCATGTTCTTTTACTAGTAGTCGGTAGGGGAGGCCTAAAATATCTTAGGGGGGCCTGAGGGACTTCAGGGGGGCGAGGCCCCCCTGTCCCCCCCCCCCCCTAGCTACGCCAATGCTGCCCAAACTACAGCAACCAGAGACACACACACAAATTGAAAAACAATTTAATGGAACTACTAAACAATAGTGAACAGACTACCAATCATCTTCTCAACTTTTTAAAAGACTGTAATTTGGTACATTGTATTTAACTATTGCAAACTTCTTTGAGTGCGCTAATGACCTTAGTGGTCGATGCGCCTTACAATAAAAGAAAAAAAAAACTATAATGTAATGTGACACAGTAGCGTAATCCGGGGTTAACCAATAATGCGGACAAAAATTACAATAAAAAATTTTGAAGTTTCTAAGATATTTGTTTTTCCGCTGAAAAAAAAATACATATATGTACATGTACATATCATTAGACCAAAATGGCAAAACTTTGATAATTCATATTTTACAAACTATGCAGTTTATCAAAAAAAGCACCGAGTTGCAGTATTGTGGCGTCATATAGATACGAAAAACCTACTGAGTGAGTTGAGATTCCAAAAAACGTCATTTAGCGATTTTTAGTATAGGAAAACCCATAAGTTCAAAATTGCAAAACTTTGAAAATTCATATTTTACAAACTATTCAGTTTATCAAAACAAGCACCGACTTACAGTATTGTGGGGTCATACAGATAAGAAAAAACCACTGAGTTGAGATTCCAAAAAACGTCATTTAGCGATTTTTAGTAAAGGAAAACCCATAAGACCAAAATGGCAAAACTTTGAAAATTCAATTTTTACAAACTATGCAGTTTATCAAAAAAAGCACCGAGTTGCAGTATTGTGGCGTCATATAGATACGAAAAACCTACTGAGTGAGTTGAGATTCCAAAAAACGTCATTTAGCGATTTTTAGTATAGGAAAACCCATAAGTTCAAAATTGCAAAACTTTGAAAATTCATATTTTACAAACTATTCAGTTTATCAAAACAAGCACCGACTTACAGTATTGTGGGGTCATACAGATAAGAAAAAACCACTGAGTTGAGATTCCAAAAAACGTCATTTAGCGATTTTTAGTAAAGGAAAACCCATAAGACCAAAATGGCAAAACTTTGAAAATTCATATTTTACAAACTATGCAGTTTATCAAAAAAAGCACCGAGTTGCAGTATTGTGGCGTCATATAGATACGAAAAACCTACTGACTGAGTTGAGATTCCAAAAAACGTCATTTAGCGATTTTTAGTATAGGAAAACCCATAAGTTCAAAATTGCAAAACTTTGAAAATTCATATTTTACAAACTATTCAGTTTATCAAAACAAGCACCGACTTACAGTATTGTGGGGTCATACAGATAAGAAAAAACCACTGAGTTGAGATTCCAAAAAACGTCATTTAGCGATTTTTAGTAAAGGAAAACCCATAAGACCAAAATGGCAAAACTTTGAAAATTCATATTTTACAAACTATGCAGTTTATCAAAAAAAGCACCGAGTTGCAGTATTGTGGCGTCATATAGATACGAAAAACCTACTGAGTGAGTTGAGATTCCAAAAAACGTCATTTAGCGATTTTTAGTATAGGAAAACCCATAAGTTCAAAATTGCAAAACTTTGAAAATTCATATTTTACAAACTATTCAGTTTATCAAAACAAGCACCGACTTACAGTATTGTGGGGTCATACAGATAAGAAAAAAACACTGAGTTGAGATTCCAAAAAACGTCATTTAGCGATTTTTAGTAAAGGAAAACCCATAAGACCAAAATGGCAAAACTTTGAAAATTCATATTTTACAAACTATGCAGTTTATCAAAAAAAGCACCGAGTTGCAGTATTGTGGCGTCATATAGATACGAAAAACCTACTGAGTGAGTTGAGATTCCAAAAAACGTCATTTAGCGATTTTTAGTATAGGAAAACCCATAAGTTCAAAATTGCAAAACTTTGAAAATTCATATTTTACAAACTATTCAGTTTATCAAAACAAGCACCGACTTACAGTATTGTGGGGTCATACAGATAAGAAAAAACCACTGAGTTGAGATTCCAAAAAACGTCATTTAGCGATTTTTAGTAAAGGAAAACCCATAAGACCAAAATGGCAAAACTTTGAAAATTCATATTTTACAAACTATGCAGTTTATCAAAAAAAGCACCGAGTTGCAGTATTGTGGCGTCATATAGATACGAAAAACCTACTGACTGAGTTGAGATTCCAAAAAACGTCATTTAGCGATTTTTAGTATAGGAAAACCCATAAGTTCAAAATTGCAAAACTTTGAAAATTCATATTTTACAAACTATTCAGTTTATCAAAACAAGCACCGACTTACAGTATTGTGGGGTCATACAGATAAGAAAAAACCACTGAGTTGAGATTCCAAAAAACGTCATTTAGCGATTTTTAGTAAAGGAAAACCCATAAGACCAAAATGGCAAAACTTTGAAAATTCATATTTTACAAACTATGCAGTTTATCAAAAAAAGCACCGAGTTGCAGTATTGTGGCGTCATATAGATACGAAAAACCTACTGAGTGAGTTGAGATTCCAAAAAACGTCATTTAGCGATTTTTAGTATAGGAAAACCCATAAGTTCAAAATTGCAAAACTTTGAAAATTCATATTTTACAAACTATTCAGTTTATCAAAACAAGCACCGACTTACAGTATTGTGGGGTCATACAGATAAGAAAAAACCACTGAGTTGAGATTCCAAAAAACGTCATTTAGCGATTTTTAGTAAAGGAAAACCCATAAGACCAAAATGGCAAAACTTTGAAAATTCATATTTTACAAACTATGCAGTTTATCAAAAAAAGCACCGAGTTGCAGTATTGTGGCGTCATATAGATACGAAAAACCTACTGAGTGAGTTGAGATTCCAAAAAACGTCATTTAGCGATTTTTAGTATAGGAAAACCCATAAGTTCAAAATTGCAAAACTTTGAAAATTCATATTTTACAAACTATTCAGTTTATCAAAACAAGCACCGACTTACAGTATTTTGGGGTCATACAGATAAGAAAAAACCACTGAGTTGAGATTCCAAAAAACGTCATTTAGCGATTTTTAGTAAAGGAAAACCCATAAGACCAAAATGGCAAAACTTTGAAAATTCATATTTTACAAACTATGCAGTTTATCAAAAAAAGCACCGAGTTGCAGTATTGTGGCGTCATATAGATACGAAAAACCTACTGACTGAGTTGAGATTCCAAAAAACGTCATTTAGCGATTTTTAGTATAGGAAAACCCATAAGTTCAAAATTGCAAAACTTTGAAAATTCATATTTTACAAACTATTCAGTTTATCAAAACAAGCACCGACTTACAGTATTGTGGGGTCATACAGATAAGAAAAAACCACTGAGTTGAGATTCCAAAAAACGTCATTTAGCGATTTTTAGTAAAGGAAAACCCATAAGACCAAAATGGCAAAACTTTGAAAATTCATATTTTACAAACTATGCAGTTTATCAAAAAAAGCACCGAGTTGCAGTATTGTGGCGTCATATAGATACGAAAAACCTACTGAGTGAGTTGAGATTCCAAAAAACGTCATTTAGCGATTTTTAGTATAGGAAAACCCATAAGTTCAAAATTGCAAAACTTTGAAAATTCATATTTTACAAACTATTCAGTTTATCAAAACAAGCACCGACTTACAGTATTGTGGGGTCATACAGATAAGAAAAAACCACTGAGTTGAGATTCCAAAAAACGTCATTTAGCGATTTTTAGTAAAGGAAAACCCATAAGACCAAAATGGCAAAACTTTGAAAATTCATATTTTACAAACTATGCAGTTTATCAAAAAAAGCACCGAGTTGCAGTATTGTGGCGTCATATAGATACGAAAAACCTACTGAGTGAGTTGAGATTCCAAAAAACGTCATTTAGCGATTTTTAGTATAGGAAAACCCATAAGTTCAAAATTGCAAAACTTTGAAAATTCATATTTTACAAACTATTCAGTTTATCAAAACAAGCACCGACTTACAGTATTGTGGGGTCATACAGATAAGAAAAAACCACTGAGTTGAGATTCCAAAAAACGTCATTTAGCGATTTTTAGTAAAGGAAAACCCATAAGACCAAAATGGCAAAACTTTGAAAATTCATATTTTACAAACTATGCAGTTTATCAAAAAAAGCACCGAGTTGCAGTATTGTGGCGTCATATAGATACGAAAAACCTACTGAGTGAGTTGAGATTCCAAAAAACGTCATTTAGCGATTTTTAGTATAGGAAAACCAATAAGTTCAAAATTGCAAAACTTTGAAAATTCATATTTTACAAACTATTCAGTTTATCAAAACAAGCACCGACTTACAGTATTGTGGCGTCATACAGATACGAAAAAACCACCGAGTAAGTTGAGATTCCAAAAAACGTCATTTAGCGATTTTTAGTAAAGGAAAACCCATAAGACCAAAATGGCAAAACTTTGAAAATTCATATTTTACAAACTATGCAGTTTATCAAAAAAAGCACCGAGTTGCAGTATTGTGGCGTCATATAGATACGAAAAACCTACTGAGTGAGTTGAGATTCCAAAAAACGTCATTTAGCGATTTTTAGTATAGGAAAACCCATAAGTTCAAAATTGCAAAACTTTGAAAATTCATATTTTACAAACTATTCAGTTTATCAAAACAAGCACCGACTTACAGTATTTTGGGGTCATACAGATAAGAAAAAACCACTGAGTTGAGATTCCAAAAAACGTCATTTAGCGATTTTTAGTAAAGGAAAACCCATAAGACCAAAATGGCAAAACTTTGAAAATTCATATTTTACAAACTATGCAGTTTATCAAAAAAAGCACCGAGTTGCAGTATTGTGGCGTCATATAGATACGAAAAACCTACTGAGTGAGTTGAGATTCCAAAAAACGTCATTTAGCGATTTTTAGTATAGGAAAACCCATAAGTTCAAAATTGCAAAACTTTGAAAATTCATATTTTACAAACTATACAGTTTATCAAAAAAAGCACCGAGTTACAGTATTGTGGCGTCATACAGATACGAAAAAACCACTGAGTGAGTTGAGATTCCAAAAAACGTCATTTAGCGATTTTTAGTATAGGGAAACCCATAAGTTCAAAATGGCAAAACTTTGAAAATTCAGATTTTACAAACTATACAGTTTATCAAAAAAAGCACCGAGTTGCAGTATTGTGGCGTCATGAAGATACGAAAAAACCACTGAGTGAGTTGAGATTCCAAAAAACGTCATTTAGCGATTTTTAGTATAGGGAAACCCATAAGTTCAAAATGGCAAAACTTTGAAAATTCATATTTTACAAACTATACAGTTTATCAAAAAAAGCACCGAGTTGCAGTATTGTGGCGTCATACAGATACGAAAAAACCACTGAGTGAGTTGAGATTCCAAAAAACGTCATTTAGCGATTTTTAGTATAGGGAAACCCATAAGTTCAAAATGGCAAAACTTTGAAAATTCATATTTTACAAACTATACAGTTTATCAAAAAAAGCACCGAGTTGCAGTATTGTAGCGTCATAGAGATACGAAAAAACCACTGATTGAGTTGAGATTCCAAAAAACGTCATTTAGCGATTTTTAGTATAGGAAAACCCATAAGACCAAAATGGCAAAAGTTTGAAAATTAATATTTTACAAACTATACAATTTATCAAAAAAAGCACCGAGTTGCAGTATTGTGGTGTCATACAGATACGAAAAAACCACTGAGTGAGTTGAGATTCCAAAAAACGTCATTTAGCGATTTTTAGTATAGGGAAACCCATAAGTTCAAAATGGCAAAACTTTGAAAATTCATATTGTACAAACTATACAGTTTATCAAAAAAAGCACCGAGTTGCAGTATTGTAGCGTCATAGAGATACGAAAAAACCACTGATTGAGTTGAGATTCCAAAAAACGTCATTTAGCGATTTTTAGTATAGGAAAACCCATAAGACCAAAATGGCAAAACTTTGAAAATTCATATTTTACAAACTATACAGTTTATCAAAAAAAGCACCGAGTTACAGTATTGTGGGGTCATACAGATACGAAAAAACCACTGAGTGAGTTGAGATTCCAAAAAACGTCATTTAGCGATTTTTAGTATAGGGAAACCCATAAGACCAAAATGGCAAAAGTTTGAAAATTAATATTTTACAAACTATACAGTTTATCAAAAAAAGCATCGAGTTGCAGTATTGTGGTGTCATACAGATACGAAAAAACCACTGAGTGAGTTGAGATTCCAAAAAACGTCATTTAGCGATTTTTAGTATAGGGAAACCCATAAGTTCAAAATGGCAAAACTTTGAAAATTCATATTGTACAAACTATACAGTTTATCAAAAAAAGCACCGAGTTGCAGTATTGTGGCGTCATACAGATACGAAAAAACCACTGAGTGAGTTGAGATTCCAAAAAACGTCATTTAGCGATTTTTAGTATAGGGAAACCCATAAGTTCAAAATGGCAAAACTTTGAAAATTCATATTGTACAAACTATACAGTTTATCAAAAAAAGCACCGAGTTGCAGTATTGTAGCGTCATAGAGATACGAAAAAACCACTGATTGAGTTGAGATTCCAAAAAACGTCATTTAGCGATTTTTAGTATAGGAAAACCCATAAGACCAAAATGGCAAAACTTTGAAAATTCATATTTTACAAACTATACAGTTTATCAAAAAAAGCACCGAGTTACAGTATTGTGGGGTCATACAGATACGAAAAAACCACTGAGTGAGTTGAGATTCCAAAAAACGTCATTTAGCGATTTTTAGTATAGGGAAACCCATAAGACCAAAATGGCAAAAGTTTGAAAATTAATATTTTACAAACTATACAGTTTATCAAAAAAAGCATCGAGTTGCAGTATTGTGGTGTCATACAGATACGAAAAAACCACTGAGTGAGTTGAGATTCCAAAAAACGTCATTTAGCGATTTTTAGTATAGGGAAACCCATAAGTTCAAAATGGCAAAACTTTGAAAATTCATATTGTACAAACTATACAGTTTATCAAAAAAAGCACCGAGTTGCAGTATTGTGGCGTCATACAGATACGAAAAAACCACTGAGTGAGTTGAGATTCCAAAAAACGTCATTTAGCGATTTTTAGTATAGGGAAACCCATAAGTTCAAAATGGCAAAACTTTGAAAATTCATATTTTACAAACTATACAGTTTATCAAAAAAAACACCGAGTTGCAGTATTGTGGCGTCATACAGATACGAAAAAACCATCGAGTAAGTTGAGATTCCAAAAAACGTCATTTAGCGATTTTTAGTATAGGGAACCCCATAAGACCAAAATGGCAAAACTTTGAAAATTCATATTTTACAAACTATACAGTTTATCAAAAAAAGCACCGAGTTGCAGTATTCTGGCGTCATACAGATACGAAAAAACCACCGAGTAAGTTGAGATTCCAAAAAACGTCATTTAGCGATTTTTAGTATAGAGAACCCCATAAGACCAAAATGGCAAAACTTTGAAAATTCATATTTTACAGTTTATCAAAAAAAGCACCGAGTTGCAGTATTGTGGCGTCATACAGATACGAAAAAACCACCGAGTAAGTTGAGATTCCAAAAAACGTCATTTAGCGATTTTTAGTATATGGGGAAACCCTAAGTTCAAAATGGCAAAACTTTGAAAATTCATATTTTACAAACTATACAGTTTATCAAAAAAAGCACCGAGTTGCAGTATTGTGGCGTCATACAGATACGAAAAAACCACCGAGTAAGTTGAGATTCCAAAAAACGTCATTTAGCGATTTTTAGTATATGGGGAAACCCTAAGTTCAAAATGGCAAAACTTTGAAAATTCATATTTTACAAACTATACAGTTTATCAAAAAAGCACCGAGTTGCAGTATTGTGGCGTCATACAGATACGAAAAAACCACCGAGTAAGTTGAGATTCCAAAAAACGTCATTTAGCGATTTTTAGTATATGGGGAAACCCTAAGTTCAAAATGGCAAAACTTTGAAAATTCATATTTTACAAACTATACAGTTTATCAAAAAAAGCACCGAGTTGCAGTATTGTGGCGTCATATAGATTCGAAAAAAGCAATGAGTGAGTTGAGATTCCAAAAAACGTCATTTAGCGATTTTTAAAAATATGCATTCTGGGGTCTCAACTAGCCATGGTGGATACTTTTCTTCGTATGTGAAGAAGTTAGGAAAAACACTTCCTACTTCGGCTTGATATCTTTTAATTCCTTCATAGAAAGATGGTGTTATGTTTGATCTTTGTTGGTAGATACGACTGAAATCATGTTTTTGGAGATTTTGTTTGACTGAACTATAATTTCAAACACGTGTGTTTGCGACTTTGTAAGAAATGAACGGCACAAAGCAGAGAAATATGGATGGTGGATCAGAACACAAACCTAAATTATATGTATATTTGTTTAATGAGCAGAGAATCTTTTTAGGAAAAAATGCAGCACTGGTGCGCCACCAGAGCAATTTTTTTATTATTTTGGGAAAACTCCTACAACTTTTTGTATTCTTTTGAGCAACTGATAAACTCAGTGTTGTACACATTGCACATACAGTGTCGAACACTATTTGTCCTAAAAATTTTATGAAAATCGGTTCAGCGGTTTAGGAGATATCATGTTATATAATATATATAAAGAGGTTGGAAATTCACATTTCCAACCTCTTTATTTATCATTAAAAAAAATCTGAAAAATAGCATTGGTTATTTTTATCTGTGTTTGTTTTACCTTTAATTTTACACCAATATGATAAATTAACTTTTTAATATATTTCTGTTTAGGAAATATGTATATTTCTTGTCAAAGTCACAAAAGTGTAACTGCATATGGCAAGGACTATACTACTGCAAGATATAAAAGATGGTTAAAATTACGAAATTTTTAATAATGCGCCATATAAAAAAATTTGAGAGGTTATGGCTAAAATCCGACCTTTTCTTAAGGCTCAAGAGCAAATCGTAATTTTTATTAATAACTAAGTTTTCTATTTAATACCATTAAAAAAAGATAAGTCCTGTGATGAGTATAAATACTTAGGTCTAAAAATTACAGCTGACGGAACACTAGACAAAGCTATAAAAGATCGAAACGTACAAGGAAGAAAAGCAATAACTTTATTAAATGGAATAATTTGGGACCAAAGTATATCAAAACATAACAAAAAGCTTATATATAACACCATTGTAAAAAGTATTATTACATACGGCTCAGAAGTATGGCCAATCAAGGATAGAACAGAAAAAATGCTTTCCGCTACGGAGATGGACTATTGGAGAAGAGCAGCAGGGAAATCAAAAAGAGAAAGAGTTACAAATCAAAGAATAAGAGAAATTATGACAGTGGGTGAACGTACTTTAGTGGATGATATAAGAACAAAACAACTGGTGTGGTACGGACATGTATAAATAATGAATGATGAAAGACTACCTAAACAAATACTACAATGGAAACCAACTGGCCGAAGAAAACGAGGACGGCCAAGGAGAAGCTGGAGAGAAGGAATAGACAGTGAAATAAGAATAAGAGGCCTAGATGATGAATTATGGGCAAACAGAAACGAGTGGAGATTGGGTATCGGAAGACGTAGAACGTTGTGAAACCGATAAATATATATATATATATATATATATATATATATATATTTATAAAGATACGTTGGACTTAATATTCGTAAAGAAAAAAATATCATTTCTTAAGAAACTATTTTGAATGACGCAACACTTATTTTTAAGAATAGCCCACGAATATTATGTTTTTATAATGTAAAAATTTAAAACGAAAGTTGTGCCTTGCAACATTGCTGTCCGCCAAAATGTAAAAGTTAATGAACTTTTTCGGTGTGAAGGCGAAATCGTTATTTTAGCCATGAAATTTCAATTGAATTGTTTTTTGTTCAAACAGAACTTTTTTCACAAGCATTTATTTGTCAGATTTCTAAACGATGGTGCGTTAAGTAGTTGGTGCCTTCATTACTTGAAATTAGGATGCTTTAATTGATCTAAAAATACTTGGAAATGAAAGCATGAATAACGACCTGTAAAAATTTAAAATATACCCTTCACTCTCATTCTCTCTCTCTATCTCTCTAAAATTCAGCTTCCAGTTTCAGCTGCTCTTAAAAGTGCTATCGAGTGCTGGATTAATTAAAATTTATGAACCGATATGTATTAAATTTGACACTTTGGGGTGTGGTAATCAGCTGAATTTGATAATTAAATTAATCTTGATAAAAATTAAAATAGTGCAAATTTTCATTTGTGAGTCGACATCAGTAGCGGGTGGTGACGTTATAAATTATTTTAGCATTGTACAAACAAGCCGCTACTTGGTGTAGTTTTTAGTTGATTTGTTTATAGATAAAGTTTATTCGCCCTTCTTTTATATGCCCAAAGTGCTCGGATTAGCATCAGTTTCAGACTCATCATGGCCCCGTAGAGCAACCTCAAAAATCCCACAGAACTTTAAACAGTCTATTAACCTACTACATTTTCATTATATTCGGTAATGTTTTGCCTATAGGCACTATTCAATTGGCACCTAATATCAGTGTTGCCTAGCATTGAAAATTCTACTTTGTGTCTTTAACTGTTTACTAAAGTGCCTGATATCCACATTCCCTTTGCCACCCACGCAGGATCACTTCGTTGATTGTTCAAAATAAGACAAATAAAGCAAAAAAAAAGCATTTCGTTTTTAACAATCGCACAACCAGTTTTCATCATCGTAAAATTTTTTGTTACTTGCACTATAACTTTGGTTAATTTTTTAGGTCCGGTCTATGTGGCCCTAAAGATTCTATTTGTAATGGGTTCGGTTCATTAATTATATAATCAACGGTATTTATTTCCATTTTGAAAACAAACAATGGACACGCGGCAGGCAAGGCTTTTAACTACTGATCTACCCCAAATCAAAACAAACTCATACGTCTTCACTAAGGATAGAACCGGCAACACGTAGAAAGGACAACGAACGTTTTCGCACGATGGATATGACCGACGTCAACTAAAACAAACATTACTCCCGCCCCCGCGCGAGAACAGCCACCCATACACCGCTGAAAAACGGGTGAAATTATTTACGATGAATTTGATTAACCCAAGGTTTAATTTAAAAATCATAATTAGCGACCTTTAACACTTCAAAAGTTTATTTAAGATATATCGGTTAATAAAAAATCCACCATATTGGATCGCCATTTTGACTTTTTGCAAGTTTAATTTAAAACCTAATTTTGCCCCTACCTAGGGGGCCTCGTTAACAGCTTCGGAATTTTTTTTTAGTAGACCTGTGGGTAATTGTAGGAGGATAGTTTAGAAGATATAAGGCATAATCTAAAAACACATTTTGCCCCTTTGTGCCCCCTAGATGCAAAATATATAATTTTTTTGACAGCCAAAAATAAGTAGGTGAAGGCCGATGTGCGTGCCAAGTTTCATTACTTTAGCATAAACCGCTCAGAGTTGAAAATATATTTTGACACCCTAACCTTACTTTTTGACAGATAATTTTGGGTCTGGTAACAAGTCAGGCAGTATTAATGGGGAATGGGAAAAAGCCCACGAATTTTTTCGAGTTTTTTCTACAATCGTTAGCAAATATAATACTGACTATGCGACATTCAATTATTCTATTAAAAGTGAAATAACTGGCACATGGTTGATCAGTTACTAAAGGCAAAACTGTTTATAACGTAAAATATTAAAATTGATGTCTACTCAAGGCCAACACAAAAATAGCCACGACCCTGAAAAAATCAGCTGTTCTCAGGGGGCTGAATTTTACATTGGGTCTTATGGGAGGTCAGAAGTTTTTTTATGATATTTTCAAAATGGCACTACAGATTTTCGGCGAAATTTCAGTGAAATATTCTCAGACACCATTCCGATATTCCACCAAAGTTTTGTAAGGAATCAACATGATTAAAAGGTTAAACCTTCAAGATTTAGCATTCTTTATTTTGAATTCAAATTACCCGCCATGTACCACATGCCAACTGTTATATTTGACATTTATTTGACTTTGTCATCTGTGATTGTCACATTCGCTTCTGCTTTAAACTTAATTTTTGTGTGAGCTAATGAAGCGGCTCTGAAAAATTAAGGATTACTTTAGATTTAAAAAAAATTGTTCTAAAAGAATATAGTAAAAACAATCTCAAAACCGGCTTTATTTAAAAAAAAATCAAATATTCATGAACCGTGATTCCAACTTCAATATTTTAATGACAATCAGCTGTGTCGTAACGTGGCCATCAAAAAAAAAATCAGCCCCGGATGTGACGTCAACAAAGTGGAGGATCGTGGCCCGTCCGTTTTGATAGCCCTGGTCTACTTTATTTCTCTGATCTGTCACATTTCACCCCGATTTTGACATTTTATCCCTGATATGTCACTTTTTATCCCGGGTATAAAAACTGACACTTTTATTTTTATTAAAAGTGACATTTAACATTGCGAGATGTACAATCTAAAAGCTTGGAAAAATTATACAACACTATTATATGATGTGGGAATTTATTGTAAATCACTGAGTACATCATAAAACAAAATATATTTGATACTTTTTTTATACATTTCTGTTTTAAATTATACAGGGTGTCCCATAACTTAAGGGCCATATTGCAGCAGGTGATAGAGAAGGTTATTACCGAGATAAAAGTTTATATTACATGGGGGTCAACACACATCTGTTTTTAAGACATAGGATTTTTAAAGTTAGAGGAGTGGGGGAAAAAGGGTTTTACAAAAAAACGAAGATCTGCCACAGCCAGGTGAATACTCAGCTAATTGTGATAAAAAAATGGGGTATTTCTTTTTTTGATAAAATTACAAGTTGAGGAGACATAGGCTGTCAAAATAACCTCCAAAAATGGATAAAAAATAATAATTATTTAAAAAATATCAATAATATTTTTTTATTATGTCTCGCTAAAGACTTGTTTTTATTAACAAAAAATATAAAAAAAATATTGCGTTTAATATGGCATTTATAAAAGTTTATACCAAAAAAAATAGTTCTTTTCTAAAAAAAATTGACCGACTAATATTTTTCAAAATAATTTTTATTTCAGTTCATTGCTCTTCTTCTGATACAGGATTTTACTCAATTTCATATTTTTACTGCGTTTTTAAAAAAATTTATTATCAAAAAACTTTGATGCTCTGTATCTCGATAAAGAAAGAGTTTTGGCCCACGCTTTACAGGAACTTTTTTGTCAGACTATTACATGTTGGCCTCCCACTGAGCACAAAATCGTAAAAAACATTAAATAAATGGTGAAAAAAATGTTTTTTTTCTAGCACAAATTTGTGTTAAAATTAAGTCAACTTTTGACATTAAAAAAACATGTTGAAAATTCTAACGAAAATTTCATGTGAAAGCATTACCAAAAATAAATTTCTTAATAACGTTAACCAACCAATATTTAAAAAACCATAATTTTATTAACATCAAAAATAATACCATCAATATATGGTTATTTTTATAATGTTTTTCCTAGATCTCATTTCTAACGTTGAATTTCAGATATATGAAGGAAATAAATGTTTTGTTTTTTAAAAATTAAAAAAAATTATACTATAGAGGGTGCTGCCGCATAGTTCCACTACCAGAACGGGCCACCGCCATTTTTAGTTGCTTTTCGCTGCGAGTTCATACGAGTCGGTAGCAGATACGCTTTGTGCAATTTTGGTTAAAATATTTACCTTTTGTAGAAACAAAGATGGCAAATTAAAAGCACAATTATTAATAATGATAGTTAATACATATTTGGATATGAATATACACCAGTTGTGTGAAAAAGATGGTATAGTTAAAGAATAACAAATATGTATGCAATGATTTAAATGAAGCATTGCAAAATTAGGTAAGAAAAGTAAACAAAAGTAATAAAATTGTTTTGTAAGGAATATCGCATACCAATGCCACAATTCACCGCGAATGATTAGCCGCCGGATCTTAAGCCGCGTATTCATTTGAGGCAGAACTCGCAAGCCTCACAGCGGGACCAAACGAACACCTCGGCACGGGACCCAATCCGATCAGAGTGCGAATTTCAAACGAGCATTCAGTTGAATATTGTTTGCCTTGTATTCACTTGAGCATTAATGAGAACGAGAGCGAGGCACTTACTACAAAATTATTGTTTACATATAATTTTAAATTTTATTTTCATAAGCTACGGATCCGAATTTCCTTTACTGAGTGTCGAGTTCACGAAAACCTCAACGGACTCTTGCTGCTCTGCTGTTCCAAATTAGAAGAATTTCATTTACATTATTTAAGTTACCTTATCTTTAGAGATATTTGGAAAAAATATTTTTTTTCATTGTTAAAAAAACATTTATTTTTCAATGCTAGAAAAACATTTCTTTTTCACTGTTAAAAATCAATATTTTTTTAACGTTTGAAAAACACTTTAAAAAACGTCATAAAAACATAAGATTATTTTTCTAACGTCAGAAAACGGGTTATTAAGCTTTTAAATTAAACATTATTTTGACATTATTAAAATGTTTTTGGGTTTAGTGGGCTATTGCCCCTAAGTTATGGGACACCCTGTATAGGTACCTAATTAAAAAAACTGGGTAAAGAAAAAGGATAAAAAGACAGTTTCACTACGAGGTTTATGGCTAATGTTCTTATTTTAACACTGTTGCAAGATGCCGTTAGCAGGATTAGTTCTGCGGCTTTATTTTTGAATTTCGTACCCGTGAGTGAATTTTTTCTCACTTGCTTTAACTCAGGTGAAATGTAAGAGAGGATATAGTGCACTCATATCAGTGGCGCATATAGAAAAATGTTTCGGGGGGCCCGAACAGTTTCGGGGGGAGCCGAGACCCCACGAGTCCGTATTTTATGCTATTTTATGTTTGTGTTCATGAAATATGCGGAAAATATTCAAAAAAAACCTTAGCCCGGGCCCCCCCAGGCCCCCCTTGTATGCGCCACTGACTCATATGCACGCACGGACTTTCAAGAATACGGGCTCTATTATTTTCTTACCACACCTCCTCTTAACCTCGGGATTAAAGTACTTTTTATCCCTTACTGCATAATATACTTACTTTGTGCCCAGTGTCCTTTGTGCAAGGATTGGAATACGCTATTATTAACTTACAAACAAAACAAGATAGTCTTTGAATAAGATCAATGTAGGTCAACTTTCTCTTAAAAGAAGTGAAACCGCGGTATTAAAACGAGCTGCTGTACTACGACGGCTTCTAGATGACATGCCTACGTTAACAATTTTGTATCTAATAACTTAAAAAGTTTGTTAGTTTTGGGTCTATAGTTGATGTTGTATATAAGTGGCCATAGCTATGGTAAACCAAATTTTACGGCAAAATCTAATCAAGAAGCCTTAAAAAATTAGTGTTTCACTTTGTACATACAGTGTGCCGCTCGGGGTTTAATGTTCGAATGATAAAACACTAAGACCTTTTAAAGGAGAGATCAAATAGGTACTTACCTAATAAATAAAGATCCGAAACATAAAATAGGATCCAAAATTATATTAAAATGTGCGCAAACATTGATTTAGTTGCAAAAACGGCAATTTGTTTTGTGAAAAGCTCCGTCATAATTTGTTTGACATAAACAGTCAAAACAACGAATAGAAAACATCAAAGCCCGGCTAAATCAATAATATGTTCGTAACAACCAGATAAGAGTATATATGTTCCTTTCTTATGAAATCGTTTAGAAAAAGACATCAATAAAAAGCAAGTAAAATAGTAAGCTAATGACTAATTAGTGCAGTGCCTCATTTTGGGAATCAATATCAATAAAAAAAATTAAAGGAAGTGCGTGCCACTGTATGTACCCCTCTACTCCCTTCCCGCCCATCAAGGTTCTGATGACGCGGTGTCACTTTAATACAATATCAAGTGTATGTATATAGAAAAATATTCAGATTCAATTTGTCAATGACTCGGTTTATCCAGGGGCGTGCCTAACTTTTTGGTTGCCTGAGGCAAAGGGAAAAACTGCTGCCCAAACAAATATCTCGGGCAATTTTTTTGTGCACCCTAGGAACTAAATTTGTCCTATGCATTTTAGGGATTAAAAGAGTACTTTTAATTCCTCTTTTAAGGTACTAAAAGATACTTTTCAATCTTTTGGAGATTAAAAGCAGCCGATAAAATCCATTGAGTATATCACTCACAAAATTTTAAGGTGACCTACGCTCGGGATAAAACATTTTCGCCTTGGGTTTAAATATGCCCAGTCTTTAGGTTTTAAATGCACAATTTTTGTCCGATGTCAGATAATTATTTTCCAAAATTATTTTTAATATTTTTAATAATTTCCCATAGCCCCAGGCTTAATATAAGAGAAGAGGCTGCGTGATGGCTAAATACAGCCTAAGATAAAGAACAAAATTGCAATATATAAAAACTTTAAGAAAAATTAATTAAAAATTATGCCGCAGGTGCAAATTTGAGAAAAATGAATTATTATTTTACTAGAAATCGAGCAGAAAAATATGTTTTGAAGGTACAAAAAAAAATTGCGAGGTGGAAACGTTGCAGGTATAACAAATGAAACTGTTTACATTAAAAAAAATCTATCGGAAAATAATTGCGCGGCAGGCAGAAATATTGGAAAATTCAAGCACCATTAAAAAAAATCAGGTTGCGGCGAACATTTTGCAGATATGACGAAAATAATGGCGACGCAGATGAGAATTAGAGAAAAATTTTAACGAAATTGGCGCCACTGAAGAAAATTTTTGTTAAAAAGGTAGATGAGGGCAACCGACAATATCAGAAAAATTAAATAAATAAATAAAATAAATAAGGCACGCTAAATATTTTCGGGAAAAATGGTATCAAATGAAAAAGTTTCAAAAGAGCGGAGTCGGAAATTTTTACTGACATACAATTTTGAGCTCGAAGGGCTAAGCCGCCCGCATATTTGTAAACGACGTCCATGATTGCGATTCGGTTGTAGCCCGAACGCTGCCGTAACCGTGTCAATGAAGCCCTATTCTACATTGACACGGTTCGGTTACGTTGGCGATCGATTGACAACGGTTAGGTTTCACATTCTCTAGGATCCCGGGAAAGAGGTCAGGAGAGTATGTTTTTAAAAAAATATATGTATGTTAGAAATTTACGAATTCTTTCTTAAGAAAGATTGTTCCAGACTGATTTTTAACGAACATTTTTGCGATCACGGGTGTTAGTTACCCAAGCGATTTACCATATTGTCTGCTATTTACCAGAGATGTTCGGGCGAAAGCCGACTGGCGATCCTGGGTGTTGTATACAAATATGCAAGCCGCCCTTATTGCGCACCTACATTACCTATGATATGACACTAATAAATGTAACAATCAAATTTTATTTGCAAACAATCCAACTGAACTACGGTTTAAATAAATATATCGTCTGACGTAACTCATTTGTTGTAATTTTACAAGAGAGCAATTTCAAGTTTTAGGGAAAGTTTATATTGGATTTATATCACTAAACATGTTCTTGGATCTAATGATTTTTGTGCTATTTAAAGGATTTTTATGAGTTACGACACTTTCTGAGATGAAAGAACGACACAAATAAGGTAGTATTATGGTCTTTTCTCAAAACTGCATTTTTTTGAGATACGTCAGTTTGTAAGATCAACGACGATATGTTCAAATATGCATACCTAGGTATGCCTATTATATAACATAGGAACTATCTGCTCACAAAGATACGTCTGAAGAATCAACTCGCTTTTTCAAACTTAAATACAATTGACTAATATAAATACATAAACATATGCAAAGAGACCAGAAATTTTGGGACTCTCAAACTTATTCTCTGCAAACTCATCTATACATAAAAAAAAACCCAAAAATAAAAAAACTCGTAGTTTAATTACCTTGTGATAACATTATGTTTTTAATTTTTGACGATTCCTCTGGTCAATCTATAAATTTTTTGCCTCGGGATAAAAGTACCCCTTTTATCCTTTGGTTTATAATTTAAATAATATACTTTTTAAACCAAAATCAAATTTTGGAAACCATTAGAAGGTAAATTCTGAAGGCCGGAACGCTGGTTTTAAAATAATATATTATGGTTCGCATTTCAGTGATAAAAAGTGCAAGGTTATAACATGAATTATTGAGCAAAATATAGTCTACTATATTCCGAAAACAGTGTATTGATACGATGCTCCGTTAAAAAGTTAGCATTGTTTTAAGTTTTGTCAAAAATCTGTCATTAGCATTATTGAATTTTGACCAAAATCTAGAGTGTCGAACACTATTTTATCTAAAAATTTTATGAAAATCAGTTCAGCGATTTAGGAGCTATCATGTTACGGACAGAAATAATATACACACACAGACAGACATCACGAAGATATTGCTAGGATAGGTCAAAATACATCCACAACACATTTTGGCGTTATCTCAAATCAAATTTTTCGTCGAAAATAATACCTTCTCTAGCCATTGCTACGCGGGCTAGGAAGGTAATAAAACCGGGACAAAAAGTTACATATCAGTGATAAAAAGTCAAAAATAAAATAAATAAAATTTGTCGATTTTATTCAAAAGTTTCAAAAAAAGTATAAAATAATTTGACAGATTTCTACAGTCTAGATTTAGCTATAGCGTGGCTTACAAGTAAATTTGTTGGAGTTGGGTGTTTTTTTTATTTAATTTTTCTTTATTAATAAAATCGCTTAACTGAAAAAATATATACGTATATTTATTTAATTTTTGACTACTTAGTCAACCAATTTAAAAGAAACAAAATGCAGGATGTTTGGTTATTCCTCGCACCCTTTGCATTTCTAGCAATGCTTCATTATTACGAGGGTGGATCAAATATAAACAAGCCTTTGTTTATAAACTAGTTATTTAGAAACATAACGCAAAATAGAAATTTTTTCTACTTTTCTACACATCCCCCTTTTTTGTTAATACACTTTTCCCAACGGCTTGACAGTTTCTTAATCCCGTTTTCATAAAAGGAAGCTGTGCGTGTATCTAACCAGTTGCGCACGAAAAACGAAAGTGAATCTTTGAGTGGGCCAAACATATAAAAATCGCAAGGTGACAAACCTGGACTGGAAGTTATTCCAGCATTTCGTTGATTTTGGCCTGTGTTAAAGCTGCCGTAACAGGTCTAGCGTTGTCATGCAGGAGCAACACGTCTTGGATGGGGTGTGCTCTCCTCTTTTGGCGAAAATCAAGCTTTACCTGGTCGAGTAAGTTGCGGGTTTATTGTCGACCAACAAAACTTCTCTCCAGTCCCAGAAAACGATCGCTAAAACTTTGCCTGCAGACATGATGGTACGCGGACGACGTGGGTGACTCACGTTGTCGACACGCTCACG
The DNA here is from genome assembly GCA_963576565.1 of Aspidapion aeneum. Classification (NCBI taxonomy): domain Eukaryota; kingdom Metazoa; phylum Arthropoda; class Insecta; order Coleoptera; family Brentidae; genus Aspidapion; species Aspidapion aeneum. The sequence goes on from OY755040.1 coordinate 2,336,188, forward strand.
GCCGTCGTCAATTTCTTTACATCAAGCTTTTACAGGTACCCACGAAAGCGTTTTATTTCCGAACTGTGCTCGCAATCTGCGTCGAATTTCAGCAGGTTTCACGTATTCGCGTGTAAGAAATTTAATGATTATTCTGTGCGCAACACTGCTTTGTACCTTCTTCTCGCTCATTGCGATTGCTTCTGGCCAAATCAGCATCGCGGCACTACCAGCCGCCTACATGCTGCTGAAGATCCCTACTCCAAAATTACAACGGTCACGTTAATTTCAAATGACTTTTCTGTTAGTAAGATTAAAAGGCTTGTTTATATTTGATGCACCCTCGTACAAGGTTTCTTTCTTGTCAATTTTTTACAAGCTTTTATTTAACTTCACCTGTATGTATGTAATCAAATCTTGCAACTCATTTTTGAAGAACTTCCAAATATTCGATTGACTTCAAATTTCGCATAGCGTCTTAGTTCCGATGACAATACAATAATATGGTTTCACCGGGTACCTACCTCCCCCCAAACATGGGGGGTGGAGATGTCAAGTTTCTCTGATTACTTTCAACTGACTTCCACGTATTCGATTGACTTCAAGTTTCGCATACCGTTATAGTTCCGATGACAATCCAACAATGTGGTATCATTGACTGCCTACCTCACCCCTAACCTGGAGGGCGGAGAGGGGGTCAAATTTTAGTTTGTCGGATTTCCACCAAAATTGGTATCTGGGGGTTTTTGAGGATGAGGATTACGAATTTTTGATCAGATTACAAAAATTCAATATGGCGGATTTAAAATTGACGATTTAATGACGAGTTTTTCTGATTACTTTCAAATGGCTTCCACGTAGGTATTGATTGATTTCAAAATTCACATGCTCTCCCGCTAAAAAAAGGGGGCGTAGAAGAGGTAAGGCTTTAGTTTGTTCGATCTCGACCAAAATTAATTAATCCTTGCGTATAATGATCATAATAATAACCAACAGTTTTAGGGATTGACAGGAAAGACTCCCTGCAATATTGATGCGTTAGCTGAAATGCATAGACAAATCTAAAAATTAAAAAATAAATTTAGAAAAAAAAACTTTTTGAAAACAAGCTTTTATAAAATGGACTAAAAATCATAAAATAATTTTTTGAGTGTTCTGATATCATAATAATAAAAGCGATGGGCGTATTTAATATTAGGTAATTGCCTTTCCATGCGCATTTGGTGGATCGTCCAGAACCGATGATGGGCCAGCTCTTCTTTTTCAATGTGACAAAATAAATCGACACACTGCCGGTCGCGGATGATCTGCCTAATATGAAGCAGGCGTAATAATGTCCATCCATATCAGAAAAATGTAAGGGTAGTTTGAGTAGGGTTGGGGTGGGTTGGGTTAAATTTTCTACCCTTAGATTTCTCTGCTATAATTTAATGAATTTGGAGTTTCACTAAACTTCGAGTTAACAAAAACGGGTAAATTTCCTTACACCCATCGCTTTTATTATTATGATATCAGAACACTCAAAAAATTATTTTATGCTTTTTAGTCCATTTTATAAAAGTTTGTTTTCAAAAAGTTTTTTTTTCTAAATTTATTGTACAATCCAATTCTGTAGTTGGTCGAAAGGATTTCAGTAAAAGGCCGCCGTATCCTGCACTATGGTGTATACTTAATACCGTTCGATTTTTTCGCGGCAAACTCAGGTGAATAACCTCCGTTTGTATTTACCAAGGCGTTGTGTAATATATTTGGCCTTCCTGGTGTTGCTTTTCTATTTAGAAACCATGGTAGTTGTACGAATAAGATAGGTTTAACAACATAAGGTTGATTTTGAACAAATCTTTTTATCATATTTTAATGTGATTATCATATCGAACTTCAGGGCAAATATCTAGTAACTGTGTATTTCCTATTCTTAATAAGCTATACCATTCAGGGAGCCACAAAGTTAAAGTTATTTAAACTCTTTTTATTTTTAGTACCAATTTAAAAACACGGTTCGGTGTTTATGTATTGTATAAAGCCATTGGCGTAGCTAGCCTTGCTTTTCAGGAGGGGCCGTGGCCCCGGCCTGTCTTGAACAAAAAGCAAACATAGGTTTTAAAGAGTCGTGCAAAGTGTGCAATGAATAAACAAAAATACGCGCATTAAATGTTCTAATATTTTAATATAACAAATTTAATAATACATTTACCAACTTATTTATATGTATACACAGGAAGTATGTAATTCAGCAATTCTACAAAGAAAGTTTTCTACGTCGCTGACTGAAAGCGTCTACCACACTGTCTAAGTCGACCTGAACATCTTTTTCTATGAATAACAATGACAAACCTGAGTGTCTCTCTTGAGTCATAGTTGTTCTAAGCCAATTAAAAACTCTCCTCATGGAAGAGAGAGACCTCTCGCAAGTTGAAATTGGAAGAATACTCGCAACTTTAAAAAGTTGGTAGAGGTTTGGATAGGTGTTTTCTGCTATATGTTGTTTGATAGAATCATGACCAACAGTTTGATTTAACCGAAAAATACAATTCTTTAAAACGGTCATTTCTGCTCTTAGAGCAGAAGTATTAATATTAAAAATTTCCCGGTATTGCTCGACGAATTTATTCCATTTAACGACGTGGGAAAACTTAATATGAAAATAGTTATGAAATTGTCACCAAAATCGGAAAATTTCCATAAGACACTAAACGCTAACCTCAAAAAAACTAAAAAGATTATTATATTTATTTTAGAAAAACAGTTTAAAAAGGTCTTTTATAACCTTACGACATCTACAACCCGATTTCGGAAACAGAGGGGCAAAGGTCGCTGTCTTTATTAAATGCGAAATTTAACTTACACTTCTATAATATTTTACAAGATGTCGCCAATATGTATGAAATATTCAATATGCATAATTATGTTTAAATTTAAAAAATATTTTCGGGAAATTGCATAAGTGCAGAAAAGTTACCGATAATTTAAAGAGAAAAAGCCTAATTCCGCAAGACAAGGGCTTTTTCCTGAAATGTAAACATTATCTGAATGATTTAAAATTTTAATGCACCTATTTTATTTGAATATTTCTCGAATAATAATAGAAAAGTATGTATTTTCAGCGTCATGTTCTTTTACTAGTAGTCGGTAGGGGAGGCCTAAAATATCTTAGGGGGGGGGCTGAGGGACTTCAGGGGGGGCCAGGCCCCCCTGCCTCCCCCCCCTAGCTACGCCAATGTATAAAGCTGTCATTTAGTAATTTCTGACATAATAATTTCATATATAACTTTAAACAAAACTTTTCATTTATCTGAGGGCACGGCAGTGCCTCGCCAAGTTCGCGCTGTCGTACCATCTTTTCTTGAAACATTTCAGCCCATATTTGACCTATCTAGAACTCTACTTCCGAATGAGCTACGAATCTCAAACTTTGCACAGTCGTAGATCTTCATAGGGTTAACAAACCTCTAAGTAGTTACGAAATTTCAAAAAACTTCGAAATTGCCACTCACTTACTAACTCACTCACTCATGTATAGATCATCAAAATTCTACTGTACTTCCAGACATGCTACAAAGCTGAAATTTGGAAGACTGATAGAATTAATGACCAAACCCCTGGAAAAAAAGAACCCAAAAATTCTAATTTACTCCCCTCCTCTATACATGTAAAGTTATGTTGCAGGTTTCGCTAATACAGGGAGTTTTTGAAAAAATTGCATTTTAATTAATTCCTTGTATCTCGCTTATTTTGCAAGATATTTTTATTCTGTAAAAACCTTTCTATGGTAACTTTTTTAGAGCAAAATAACGACGTTGTCAATTTTTTAAAATATTGTTTACTTTTTGAGATATGGTATTTATCATAAAAAAATTAAATACGGACCTGGATTTTTTTTATTATTATTTTGATTGGTTCTATGCTATTATTACCTTAAAATGATAAAACTTTAATATTTTTTTGATTTAAGGTTAAAAAAACTATTTATTATGTGAAAAAAAAAATATAGTCCGAACCTGGAAATTTCCAACGTAATTATAAATTAAAAATTGCAAGAAACACTATTTGAACGATTTTTCGTTTATCTGTTTTGAAATGATAAATAAAAGATTTATAAATAAAGTAAAAAACGTTAAAAAGTTACAAAAATAATATCATACTAATTATTTGATGGTAGCTGCAGGTCGTGAAATTTACAAAACAAAAGCGTGGAATTGACATTGTCATTTTGGGCTTACAATTATTTTATACTGGCTAGAAATCGCCCATATCCAGATTTTGAAAAATGTTTGACTGCTTCATTCAAGCAACAAAATCCCAATATTTAAATGGCAGAAATATTTTTATGCAAAATGCGTTAAGAAAAATTACTCAAAAATGCCAACAATGTCTTACACATAATGGTAATCAGAAAAATTAGTTATTTTTTGTAATTTGTTTTTTTTTTGTATTTTTCGTAGACTTTGTTTCAAATAAATCTGTAAATTAACTTAAAACCATTTTAATATGCTAAGTATCAAAACAGTTAAACTAAAAATTATTTAACTAGCAATTTTTAATTTATATTTATGTTGGAAATATCCAGGTTCGGACTAATTTTTTTTTAAATATTAAATTTTTTTTTTTGCCTTAAAACAAAAATTTTTTAAATTTTTATTATTTTGTGATAATACTAGCATAAAACCAATCAAAAAAGTAATAAAAAAAATCCAGGTCTGTATTTAATTTTTTTATGATAAATACCATATCTCAAAAACTAAACAATATTTTAAAAGTTGACAACGTCATTATTTTCTTCTAAAAAAGTTGCCATGAAAAGGTTTTTACAGAATAAAAATATCTCGCAAATTAAGCGAGATACAAGGGATTATTAAAAATACAATTTTTTCAAAAACTGTATTAGCGAAACTACGGGGTATAGCAAAAATCTGATCACGCCATTTTTAAGGGCTCAAAAAAAGAGCACGGTAAGGTGCAATCAGAAAATCAATATCTTTAATAATAACCGAGTTTTTCATTTAATCCCATCGAAAATGGGATACGCAGTACAGAGAAGCCAGAGGAGTATTTAAGGCAGTGGTAACAGGAAGTAAAAGGTGAAGCTGGTGGCCACCCTGAAATTTAGACCCCCTGAAATTTAGTTGCGTCCCTCATCAAAATGGACCCGTCTCTGGTTTAAGCATTGTTTTCCTTGAAACTGACAGTCCATCTACCATCGCGTTTTGATGATTTATCCTACCAACTGAGTATTTAAATAGGACCGGTTTTCTTGAATCCGCTTAGCTCAGAAGGACGACTTTATTATTTGACAATGACATGAGATTCAAGAAAACAGGTCCCATTGGATAAAATTAGTCAAAACTTGGCGGCCGAAGGACTCTCCGCTCACAGCGATGGAAGGTTTAAAGAAAACAAGGCTTTAGAGGTCTCCATGCGTGCCCGCATCCGGAAACATTTAAAATGCTATGTATACCAAGGAATAAAAGTGGCACTTTTATATCCCAAGGATAAATTCTCATTTGCGCTATGGAATAGCCTTTTGGGGGAATTGCAGTCAGTATTTGTTCAGATTTGCGTTTGTAATTCAAAAAAGATGCATTAAATATATTTGCGGAGGCCTTTGTTTATGAGAGAAAAAATATTAACTCTTTGTTGCCTTTTTATACTGGAAACAGTGGTACTGATTTATAAAAAATTTAAAAATCACACATTTGAACAAACCTACCAAACAAAGAAGTCAAGAATATAACAGCATACCACTGCCTATTCCTAAGTCTCAACTGACCCAAAACTCGATAATCTACCGCAGTGTTAAAATTTTTAATACGCTTCCAAATAGACACAAAAGCATTCAGTCGGAAAAAATATTTAGGGTTAAGGTAAAACATTTGCTATTGGAGAAGGCATATTATAGTCTTAATGAATTTTTCGAGGACCATTTATAGGATAATTGACAAATATATTTGAAAATATTTTTTTTCTTATTTTACTTGTGTATGTATCAGATTGTTCTGTTTGTTGTTTCTTGTGTTTTATATCTAACTTTAACATATTTTATTTTAACATATTTTGACGTTTTAACATATTTTAACATGCTTTAACATATTTTAACATGTTTTAACTTGGTTTAACATGTTTTAACATATTTTAACATATTTTAACATATTTTAACATATTTTAACATATTTTAACATATTTTAACATATTTTAACATATTTTAACATATTTTAACATATTTTAACATATTTTAACATATTTTAACATATTTTAACATATTTTAACATATTTTAACATATTTTAACATAGTTTAACAAATTTAAACATATTTTAATTTAATGGCCAAGAGAATTTCGTTGTATTTCGACAACAGTAAGTGACTGCACAAGAATAGGTGTGATAGGTGGAAAGAAAGCATATTTGCAAAGGAAAAAGATTTAAATAGGTATTTACGTTACTAGACCGGAAATAAGGACTTTACAGGTCGACACAGGAAATTTACAGGGCGAGCCGCAGGCGAGACCTGTAAACCTGCGGAGACCTGTAAAGTCAGTTTCCGGTCGTGTATCGTACGTATATTTTTTTTTAACCGACATAATGAAGCACAGCTGTCTGTCTTACTCAAAAGCTAGAGTAAGTATATGTTTGACTACTTATATTTAAACAATATTTATGCTACAATTAGGAACAATTCTTATACGCAACTACCTATATAACTATAGTAACCATTTTATATGTAAGTTACCTATATGTACCTAATATAAAATTCAAACAATTTTAATGCATCATTACTTTTTCTCTTGAGTATAAATATTAAAAATGCAGTTATGCACATTTTGGATATTTATATTTGCAGCCGAAGTATTTTCAATTTTTGGTGAATTTCTCTGCTGTATATTTATTGTTTCTGAAATGTTTGACAACATATTATTTTGAGCATCAGACACATTAGATGTAGTAAAATCTCTGGTTGAACTTCCATTGCTGGCTGCTACTGGGAAGCTCCCGCCTGCACCTGCTCCAATTTTTTTAGCATTATCAACTTTTTGTCTCAGTGAGTGCTCAATATATCCTTCAGCAACAGAGTTTGAATGCCAGCCGCCCAAATTTTTAAGGTTTAATATGTCTCCACCGCCTTCTATTAGGAGTGTGGCAGCGGTGCGCCTGAATGTGTGTCCGGTGAATTCTTGTGGATTTTTAAGCTGTAGAAATTTGGCGATTTTGGCAGGTGCCCCTCCTACGCCATGAAGACCTACTGGCTGCTTTCTACATTTTCCTTGAGAGTAAAATAAAAAGAATCTTTCATGCGGAACATTTGGGGGCCTTAGATTTTTGTATTTTTTAAATAACTTCAAATTTCTTTCACCAAGAATTACGAAAGTTCTTGAAACATTTGTTTTAGTGTTTGGTATATTGACTATTATCATGTCTTCTTTCTCAGTGACGTCTTTTAGGGTTAATTTAGTAATTTCTTCCCTCCTCATTGCTCCCGAAATGGCCATGATCGTTACAACCTAAAATCAAAAAGTAAATTTAAAATTTTTGCTAACTTTACAATTTGTGAACAGTCCCATATGCAACCGATCCGTAATAAAAACTGGTATTTTTCCTCGTCTTGTTCTTTTCACTAGCCGCAGTCGAGCGTTGCCGGATTTTATTATTTTTATCATTAAGAATGCTAAGTTATTAAACAATCGGATACCTAGTACCACAGCCTACCTAGGTAGGCTGTGCTAGTACTAACCTAGATAGTTTTAAAAATACTTTTTCCACTATTATTTAAGTAATTAGTTAAAGTATACATTTTTTATATTATTTTTTGATAAAAATAAAGATGGTAAAACAAAAAAATCTGTGTTGTATGTTTTTTTTTGTAATTTAAATGGCAAAATTTGTATGAATCTTTTGTTTGTAATAAATAATAGTTGTAATTGAATTCCAATTTGAGTTTTTTATTTGGTTCCAAAGAATCTATATAAAACAAATTGGCATCATTGCTTAGCTTGGTAGTCCTTGTGTTATGTTATGATTATTTTAGTTAGGTTATTGAATGAAAATTAATAAATAGAATTGTTTTTTGTTTTTACAGAAAAAATTGTTAATTGAAGCTAATAAAATTTTAAAATTTGGTTAAAAGTTACAGTGCAGTTGTTCGGATTGAAACACACGTTTTTATAACAAAAATAGCAAGGAGAATAATTAGGTTTGTTTGTATTTTACTTACTTTGAGCATTAAAAATTCCTCATCCCTTGCTTCTTCCAAAAATTTATTAATTTCTTCTCCACTGAAAACTCTGACCTTTTTAGGCTTATATCCTGCAGACTTTTTCTTTAAAAATGCAATTAGCTTGTAGTAGCGACTAATATCAATATTTCTCCTTAATGATAAGCAAGTTTTTATTGTTGAAAATAAACTCCATAAACTATTGGACTTCAATGTGGCTGATTTTTCGGCAAAATATGCCACTAGGACATTTTCATCAATTGATTTAACTTTGTTTGTGTGACACCAATTAAGGAATACATCATAATTTCTAGTATATCTCTCTTTGGATTTTTCTGGTAGCAAGTCGAAAGTTACCTTTGATGCTGCTTCAATTATTTCTTCCGGATTTAATTCTTCATTCATGTCCAAGTCCATAATTTACTTATTATTTTTTTAAATATCTCTTTTTAAAAAAGTTTTTTATTTAAAAGGCAGCCATATTGATTTATTTTAAATGTCAAAGCTGTCAAAACAAAACAATTTTTATAAGCTGTCATCACAAAGTCATGGCTAATTTGACTGAAATAGGGACCGGAAAGAGAACAAGAGACCGGAAAATTAAAAATAAAGATCACTTTGGAGACCGGAAAGAATCTGAACTAAACCCGCACTGTAAAATGAAACTTTCTGTACAAAAAAATGTACAGAAAGTGTATGTTTTCTGGTCGGTTGAAAAAAAAAAATATATCGCGAAAACTTATAGACTGTTGCACTATTTTAAATGACTTATATTTACAATTAAGGACCATTTTTGGCTTTGTTTGTAAAACTCTACTTTTTTGACAATAAAGCATAATTTGATTTGATTTGATTTGATTTGATAAAAGTTGGTAGAACGTGCGTACAATTTTGTTAATACATAAAAAAAAACTCTGCCAATATATGGGCCCCTAAGCTCACACTAGGTACTATAGTTATAGTGTACGTGTGAGCTAATATAACTAAAAACTGAAATATATTTTATTTAACTCCAGACTAATTTACCTTTTGTTTGATACCACACAAGCCATGTTTTGACTCAAATTTTTGAAATCTACCCCCACCCTTAAAAAAAACAAAAAACTAAAATGTATTTTGTTAAACTCCGGACTCAATTACCTTTCGTTTGATATCACACACGCCATATTTTCACTTAAACTCTAATTTTTAAAATATACCCCCACCCTTTTTTTTTAAATAAATTAAAATGTATTTTGTTTAACTGCAGACTCAATTACCTTTCGTTTGATATCACACACACCATATTTTCACATAAACTCTAATTTTTGAAATCTACCCCCACCCTTTTATTTGGTTTCTGTTCTGTGGATTTTGTTCATTTTTAAATGGGACCATCTCGACCCAAGACCCAGCCTAGGTACCAAATTTCATTAAAATCGGCCAAGCGGTTTTTGAGTTATGCGCGTTGGTCGTTACAGACATACAGACAGACAGACAGACGGCGCAACAAAAAAGTTTCAAAATCATCTGAAACGCAAAGATATATAAAAATTTTTGAAATCGGAGCAACTTTTTTTTTCTCGAAAAAATTAGGATCACCATAGCTCACACTACTATAGTATAGTATATGTGTGAGCTAAATTGCGAGGCGTGTACGCTATTTTTCGCAATTTTGGACTTCTTTGAGTTTGTTCTCTCTAGGGTTTTTAGGTTTTTTTTTGGGTTTTGTTATTTTTAAACCTGATCTCTCAGTTTTTATCCCTAACTTACTTTTTATTCCGGATTTTTACTTTTTATTCCTGATCCACCACTTCTTACCCGTAATTAAAGTGCTAAAAACTTTAAAAAATAATTAACGCCAAAATTACACTCAAAAACATTTGGGACACCTGGTATATATGTAATTTTTCAGTAAATACCATGTTAAAGTAATATCTTTGAGTCAAAAATAGATCTGTTTGGCTATATTTATTTTATCGCTACTCTATTCGTCGTTGCAAAAATCATTAATCATATTTTATTTAACCATAAAGTTAGTTGAACCGCTAACTTTAGCTATAGTTACATCTAAGATTATGAGAGAAGAGAAAGTAGGAAATGCTGGTGATTTTTTGAAAGTGAAACTGTCGGTCGTCGTCGAATGTTATACCTATGTGAAGTGATCTTTTGCCCGTCATTTCAGTTCAGACCATACCTACTTTCACTACTGCTAAATATAAAATATGTACCAGGTGTGACAAATTTAACATTTTAAGTACCATTTTTATTATTTTAGCGGTAAGACGGAAGTCTGATTTACTTTGTTTAGTCGGCTTTGGCTAGATGATACCAAAATGTACCTAGTCTATTCTTAAAACCGTTTGTGGTTGGTTTATTAGCTCATAATTTTCTTTGTCGTTGTTAACTATTTTATTGTAGAGAACGTTTTTCTGGAAGGTTGGTTGGATTCTTGAAGTAGTTGAGGATCTATAAAAGTGGCACCGCGTCATAGCTATGGTGAACCAAAGTATGCGACAAAAATTGTAAAGAAACCACAACAATCCTTAAAATAATTAGTAGTTTTTCGTTTTGTATATATACAGGGTGTTCCTTAAGGGTTTGCGAATATTTAAGGAGGTGATTCTACATTAAAAAATAATGATAATTTGTCGTATAAGCTATGGTTGACAAATGCACCGTTATAAAAATACAGGGTGTTAAAGTTTTCAAAAAAAAATTGAAATTTATTAATAATTTCGAAATCATTGGGGATATTTTATTTAAATTTGATACATAACTATAAATGTCTAAGGCGCATATTTTCCAAGAAGAAAATGGTTTTTAACTTCGACAGTGGCGTGCGTACGGGCACTAGCTTTTTTATTTTTTTAGACAAAAATAGTACGCCACTGGTTTTTTTTCAAAAAAGTTTTACTTTTTGAATTATCCACTTAATTCTAAAGAAAAAAGGTCTCTTAATTTTTTTCTCTACAGGGCGTCGTTCTTGAGTAAAAAAATAAAAACCGTTGTTCTGCAAAAGCAAAATAATGTGACCATTTAAAGAATACAATTGATCAAGTTGCCTTAGAAATATCTCGATTTAATTCAAATTTAGTACGTAATAATAGGCTATTAAGATGCGTTTTTCTCAATAAAAAAATTATGTTTAGCTTCATCAGTGGCGTGCGTACGGGTACTAAATTTTAAATTTTTAGAGAAAAAATAGTACGCCACTGGTTTTTTTTTAAACATTTTTCTTCTTTCGAATTCCTCGTTTAATTTAAAACAAAGTATCTTTAGTTTTTTTATACAGGGCGTTGTTTTTGAGTAAAAAAATAAAAACCGTTGTGTTGCCAAAGAATGTAATTTATTTAAGAATACATTAATCTAGTTGCCTTGGAAATACTTAAAATATGACACTTAAAAAAAAGTAAAGAGACTTTTTTTCTTTAGAATTAAGTGCACTATTCAAAAAGTAAAAATGTTTTGAAAAAAACCAGTGGCGTACTGTTTTTTATTTAAAAATTTAAAATTTAGTACCCGTACGCACGCCACTGATGAAGCTAAACATTATTTTTTTTTGAGAAAAACGCATCTTAATAGCCTATTATTACGTACTAAATTTGAATTAAATCGAGATATTTCTAAGGCAACTTGATCAATTGTATTCTTTAAATGGTCACATTATTTTGCCTTTGCAGAACAACGGTTTTTATTTTTTTACTCAAGAACGACGCCCTGTAGAGAAAAAAATTAAGAGACCTTTTTTCTTTCGAATTAAGTGGATAATTCAAAAAGTAAAACTTTTTTGAAAAAAACCAGTGGTGTACTATTTTTTTCTGTAAAAATAAAAAAGCTAGTGCCCGTACGCACGCCACTGTCGAAGTTAACCATAATTTTCTTCTTGGAAAATATGCGCCTTAGACATTTATGGTTATGTGCCAAATTTGAATAAAATATCCCCAATGATTTCGAAATTATTAATAAATTTCAATTTTTTTTTGAAAATTTTAACACCCTGTATTTTTATAACGGTGTATTTTTCGACCATAGTTTATACGACAAATTATCATTATTTTTTAATGTAGAATCACCTCCTTAAATATTCGCAAACCTTTAAGGAACATCCTGTATATATATATATATATATATATATATATATATATATAAAGTGATTTATAAAGGGAATATAATAAAACTGCCTTCTGTTTCTTTTAGATACTTTTGGTTCTATAGGTTTCTGATTTATAACGATGGTCCTAAAAAACCCTTTTACCTAAAGTTTTTAAAAAGAAATAAATTGAAACTTTAGTAATTTAGTTTTTTTGATTACTTTAGGTCAAAACAAAAGTGTTTTATAATAAGGCTAAAAATTTACCCTATATCCTTTTGTTACCAGTAGTTTAATAGTAAATATGATTATATAAGCGGCCATTTAGAACTTAGTTTCCTTAAGGTTTTTAAGAGTGGTAAATATAAACTTTAGACTTTTGGTTTTTGTCATTACTTTTAGGCATTTTAAAAAAGTTTTATGGAAAGGCTTAAAGGTAAACTAATTTTTTTTGTTTTTATAGTTACCCATAATTGGATATTAAATATTATTTAAATAGGCGGCCATACCAACCTCGTTTCCTTAAGGGTTCTAACAGAAGTAAGTAAATAATTTCGGGTTTTAATTTTTTTAGGTACTTACAGTCCTACAGTTTGGAACCTACCTATTGCAAGAATAATTATTTAAAGCACAAGAATTAATGATTGTTGAGTTTTCGTCCTCATGGTAAGGACACCCAAGCCTAGATAAGGTCTGTTTAGACGGCCAATATAAAAGGTTGCCCTCCACCCAACCTGCAGGCACAATGGATATCATTGCACTGGCCTTTTGATTGTTTGGCCGATAAAAAGCATTTAAGAGTGTTAAATTAAACAAAACTTTAAAAAACAAAAACAAAAAATTTAAGTTTATGTTCACCCCGTTTTTCTTCTTTTTTATTGGTTTCATAATGGCACTCAAAAATCATCCTTGTTGCGATACAACAAATAAAACCAAGTGACCACTATACAATAATGGTGTATATAAAATTATTTAAAAGATATTGTAAAGGGAAAATATTTAACTAGTCGTTTTAGCAGTGGTTTTTTAACATTAAATTTACTTTAATTTTGATTTATGTAAACAGACTTTTTTAATGGTAAATGGTGGTAAGAATTTTTTATTTTATTTTAAATATGTGTTATTTTTTTATCAAAAAACGACCAAAAAGCATTTTTGAGCTGGCGCGCTTGTTTTGAGAGTTTTTCAGATACGATTTTATAACTCCTCATAAAATATATATTTTTATGTAATAAAATAATTTTGGGACATTTTTGGCAATGTTGTGACCTAAATTATTTTTATATTAATGACCTATTGCAATAGTGCCAGGCACAAATTGTGCCGGGCACTATATTGACAGTTTCTCATTATAAGAACAGCTGTATCTTTCCAAATTAGGCTTGTGTATTATACGAGCCGGATTAAATAGTGACGCCACTATTAATGGAAAATAAACGACGGGATTTATAAATTCGACTTTGGTATGTCAATTTTGAAAGATCAACTGTCAGTTTGTAATGCGAAATTGTCAATATAGTGCCCGGCACAATTTTTGCCTGGCACTATTGCAATAGGTCCCTATTGTGAATCTAAAATATCGCTAAAGCTTTTATATGAAAAATTCTTTACTCTAAAGTTATTATGGTATTCAACAGAATCGCCAGGATACCAAATTACCAAATCTAGTTTCACAATAGGATAGAGGACGTTTCTGAGTTGCTTTTAGAACCTGGCAAAATAGTTTAAGCCTGTAAAATGTTCTATACTGGTGAAACCGCTAGAGGGCGAAGCTCGAGTTTATTTCTTAAGGTTTTATAGTGAGTTTAATACATAGGTTGCCACCAACAATTGGTGAGTCCCATTTAGGAGATTTAAGAGTTACCTAAGGGTAATGGGAACGTGCTAGCGACCAATCATTGGAACTAATGGTTTTAAGGAAAGGCGCTGGCAACCTCTTAGTTTCTGCTATAAATAAAGAAATGTTACTTGGGTTAAAACATTCCAAAAAATGCGTCTGTTAATAATTTAAAACATGCATAAAAGCTGTGTAAAACGCTCAAGGTAACATGGCCATAACATGACCTTCTAGTCAGGTAATTAACCCTAACACGAAAATTCTAAACAACAATTATTTTTAATAAAATAAATAATAATAATATGCAAATAATATTACTATTTGTTTAAAAGATATTGCTGGGTTAGGTTGATCAATTAGCTAAAAGTGATATAATACATAAACTACAGGGCCGTACCCAGAAAAAAATTTGGGGGGGGGGGATAAGAAGTTTAAAACAGAATTTTGGAAAATTTTTGTTTTGTGTTGGTAATTGCACGAAATAATAATTTCTAGCATGTTTTTGTGCATCAACCAAAAAAGTCTGTAAAAATTTGTGTTAATTTTGCATCCTGTCCCATCACTGTTAACAAAGTAAAAAGGCAACTTCAAAGTGGTAAAGTCAACCTAGGACACCGGTGTTTCGAAAAAAGTCATTTCCATCCTCACCATGGCTTGCCTGACAATAGTAATCAAACTGATTACAAGATACAAGGTAAATCAAAAAGAATGAAGAAATAGGTGAAACCTATTTTGCATTCAACGAGTGAAACGACAGCGAACCAAGGAAACTAAGTCCATGGCGGGAGGAAAACGTCCACCGGTCTATAAGGAAGAAAGACATTTCGTCACAGTTCAACCAAACCATGTCAACCACGAAACACCGGTGTCCGTGGTTGACTTTACCACTTTGAAGTTGCCTTTTATACTTTGTTAACTCATTGTTTTCGGTTCCCAACCGATGCGTGGAGACGGTGATAGCATGGTCTGATTAAACTGTGATGAAATGTCTTTCTTCCTTATAGACCGGTGGATGTTTTCGTCCCGTCATGGACTTAGTTTCCTTGGTTCGCTGTCGTTTCACTCGATGAATAAAAAATAGGTTTCAACTATTTCTTCATTCTTTTTGATTTACCTTGTATCTTGTAGTCAGTTTGATAAGTGTAGTCAGGCAAGCAACGTTGAGGATGGAAATAACTTTTTCCGAAACACCGGTCTCCGTGGTTGACTTTACCACTTTGAAGTTGCCTTTTATACTTTGTTAACTCATTGTCTTCGGTTCCCAAACGATGTTGTGGAGACGGTGATAGCATGGTCTGGTTAAACTGTGATGAAATGTCTTTCTTCCTTATAGACCGGTGGACGTTTTTGTCCCGCCATGGACTTAGTTTCCTTGGTTCGCTGTCATTTTACTCGTTGAATGAAATATAGGTTTCATCTACTTCTTTATTCTTTTTGATTTAATATTAATGTATCAACATTAATTAAAATATATAAACAAAATTAAAGTATAATGGATCTAATACCTTCCCAACTAAAAGATATTGATATTAAAAAAATAGTCCATGTTGTGTGAAAAATATTGCTTCAAAATTGAGTTTTGCATTTCTTTTTAATTTCTCAAAAACCAAAGTTCTGACAGTATTTTAAGTTATTACAAAAATTGCACGAAATTTTATTCAGCGCCGATTTTTAATATTAGTCACGCTTGTGTTTCTAATCTAACCTAAAAAAATATATATTTTAATGATCTGCATTTTACTAAAAAAAAAATAGCGCCAAATATTTTGTTATAACTTTGCATGATTTTATCTATAAAATATGCTTAAAATTTGTTTTTTTTTTAAATAAAATACTTAACCAAACATCAGTTTGAGCATGTTTTCAGCAGTTATGCGCAAAAATTTGAGAAATCAAAGAATGCGAATTGCACATATCTCTACTACGTATCACTACTAAATATTTTATTATTTGTGAGTCCTAAAAATTTCGGAGGAGATTGATCCCCCTTGATATATACAGGGTGGCCCACTGAAATCACACGGGAGGCGATTTTGAGTATTGAAAATAAGTTTCCGCGAAAACTCTCAGACAGGTTGATTTTGTTTTCTAGGGGGACACTTTTTGGCTATCTTGAAATTTTTGTATCATACGGGGTACACTTTACCCTTATATTTTAAATAGGAAAAGTGGGTCTAGCGATACCTTGTTTTGAAGGCCTTTTGAATGTCCTTACAACCATTGGCGTAGCTAGCCTTGCTTTTCAGGGGGGGGGCCCGGTCTATCTTGAACAAAAAGCAAACATAGGTTTTAAAGAGTCGTGCAAAGTGTGCAATGAATTAAAAAAAAATACGCGCATTAAATGTTCTAATATTTTAATATAACAAATTTAATAATACATTTACCAACTTATTTATATGTATACACAGGAAGTATGTAATTCAGCAATTCTACAAAGAAAGTTTTCTACGTCGCTGACTGAAAGCGTCTACCACACTGTCTAAGTCGACCTCAACATCTTTTTCTATGAATAACAATGACAAACCTGAGTGTCTCTCTTGAGTCATAGTTGTTCTAAGCCAATTAAAAACTCTCCTCATGGCAGAGAAAGACCTCTCGCAAGTTGCACTTGAAATTGGAAGAATACTCGCCACTTTAAAAAGTTGGTAGAGGTTTGGATAGGTGTTTTCTGCTATATGTTGTTTGATAGAATCATGACCAACAGTTTGATTTAACCGAAAAATACAATTCTTTAAAACGGTCATTTCTGCTCTTAGAGCAGAAGTATTAATATTAAAAATTTCCCGGTATTGCTCGACGAATTTATTCCATTTAACGACGTGGGAAAACTTAATATGAAAATGATTATGAAATTGTCACCAAAATCGGAAAATTTCCATAAGACACTAAACGCTGACCTCAAAAAAACTAAAAAGATTAATATATTTATTTTAGAAAAACAGTTTAAAAAGGTCTTTTATAACCTTACGACATCTACAACCCGATTTCGGAAAAAGAGGGGCAAAGGTCGCTGTCTTTATTAAATGCGAAATTTAACTTATACTTCTATAATATTTTACAAGATGTCGCCAATATGTATGAAATATTCAATATGCATAATTATGTTTAAATTTAAAAAATATTTTCGGGAAATTGTATAAGTGCAGAAAAGTTACCGATAATTTAAAGAGAAAAAGCCTAATTCCGTAAGACGGGCTTTTTCCTGAAATGTAAACATTATCTGAATGATTTTAAATTTTAATGCACCTATTTTATTTGAATATTTCCCGAATAATAATAGAAAAGTATGTCAGCGTCATGTTCTTTTACTAGTAGTCGGTAGGGGAGGCCTAAAATATCTTAGGGGGGGCCTGAGGGACTTCAGGGGGGCCAGGCCCTCCTGCCCCCCCCCCCCTAGCTACGCCAATGCTTACAACCGTGTAAAAATTTTAAAAATCTATCCATTAGTTTTTGAGATAATTGCCTTCAAACTTTCAAATTTAACACAGACTGATAAAATAAAAATTTGATTAGAATTTTATTATTTTTCGGATTTAATGTTTATTTTATCTTCCATGTTAAATTTGAAAATTTGAAAGCAAATATCTCAAAAACTAATCGATGGATTTCCGAAATTTTTACACGGTTGTAAAGATATTTAAGAGAGCTTCAAAACAAGGTATCACTAGACTCACTTTTCCTATTCAAAATATGGGGTTAATGTATACCCGTCGAAGGTGGTTCGTGTTACAAAATTTCAAGATAGCCAAAAAGTGTCCCCCCTTAAAACCAAATCGACGGGTCTCAGGCTTTTTCAAAAACTTACTTTAAATACTTGAAATGACCTCCGGTACGTTTTCGGTGGGCCACCATGTATACTATACTTTATATACTCCAAATTAAATGCTTAAGATAAACTTTTTATATAAACAATTAAAATGGATTGAAATGGTTCCTACCATAGAGGAATATATGTACAGTACAACTTCGACAATCCGGACACGCGCTAAATCGGACACTCCCATAACCCGGTGCCTTTTACCAACCGGCCAATTTACAATTTTCAACTCTGTAATCCGGACACTAACTAAATATTTTAACAAATAAAAATAAATATATCATTGACGGCTTTGTAGTCGTGCGAGAGTGTAGCATGACGTTAAAAAATGGCAAATGCCAGTGTTCCGAAAAAATAAATTTACACCAAAAACAAAGTAGTGTTGCTAAGCCAAACCTCCTTTCTTTCAGAACTAAGGAATTAAAAAAGAAAAAATTGCAGAAATCATAACAAAGTTTGTCTTATTAAAAAACAAACAAATTTGAATCGATTCAGTAATTTTTGACATATTAGCGTTTTATTATTATTTTGTAGAACATATACATTATTTACTTTTATTATCTTTTGAGTATTGCCAGGTAGGTAATGCTCATTCAGTATCTCCTTTTTCTGTTGTTGATAGTATTTTGCAACGTTTTTTTTTAATTAAGTAAATAAAAATATATTTATACCTATGTTTTGTTGAAAAAAAAAACAAAAAAAAAATATATTCCAGTAGTGCGGATACCTCGATAATTCGGCGGTAGCTGAGCCGATATCTGTCCAGATTATCGAAGTTGTACTGTATACTAATATATTCCTCTATGTTCCTACGAACGGCCACGGATTACAGAAGACATTTGTAATTACTTGGGCCTGTCATTTTGATTTTATTTTTTTGGAAAGACCCCCGTTTTGTTTGTTATATTACTTATTACAGCGCGCACAATATTGTTGTGCAACTAGGCCCGTAACCTCGACTTTACCTTTAGCCTCTAACTAGGTTAAGCTTATTATACCTGCCTGTGTATCATATTAGATATATAAAGGAATTCGCACATTTATCTGGATTCGTTAAAAGTTTAGGGTCGACCGGGGTAAATGTAAACGATTTTGACCATTTTGAAAAATTTCAGATTTAAAATCAAGCAATAGACACTCCTGTTTATAAAAAAAATTATACAAAAATTTTGTGGTAATATTTGGACATTATCCTTTGTCCTAAGAACAAAATTAACAAAAAATAAAAGTACATTTAAGAAAAAAAAATTGTTTAAAAACTGTCATTTTAGCTCATCTTTGTCGCACTGATATCTTGCCCTGGCCAGTAGGCAATCTACAATGTTGAATTCTACATCTGCATTAAACGCCATTTTGCGACCGGGACCAGTGGAATCTAAGCAATTCCTTCGACCATTGAGCCGATGGAATATTACAGATATCGGAACATTGTAGAAACTTTGAGCTTCACATTTTGTTTTATTCCTGTTTTGCACATCAGCTATAGCGTTCAGCAAATCCTCCTCCTCCTACTGTATGATGGCCAATTTGTCTGGCGCACATATTTTCGAGGCATCTAAAATTAAATTATTAATTATTTTAGCTATGTTTACAAGTACCCCACGTGTGTTTACATTTACCTCAAAAGTGTGTTTACATTTACCCCTAGGCAAATATTGCTAGGGGAAAATGTAAACACAATAAAAAAAATTTATTTTGTTGATATTATGCAATTAAACATATTTAAACAAATAAAATAATGCATTGTGTTACTAATAATTACTTTAGTTTAAAACTTACCTTGCTGACAAAAAAAATACTGACAGATTTCAGTGTCTCTGAAAAAATGAAATACGGTTAATTTGCAGAGGTGCATCTGAACTTATCACCACACTAAACCAAACTGATCTGGAAGCTAATTTTCATTGCCGCTAACTTTTAAGTATTTTAAGTATTAGAATTGGCGCCAATATCGAATTTAGAGGCAAATTTAAATTTTTTATTAGGACCGTTTACATTTACCCCTGTTTACATTTACCCCGGTCGACCCTACAACCGCCAAATATAAATTCATATAAATTTAACACGCCGTCCCATCTAAACATGCCTAAAAATTATGTTATAGTGCAAATTCCACACCAGTATATTTTAACCAATCAAAATGTGTTTTTTTGACATATCACCATAGCAACGCACGAATTTTAGTGGACATTTTTTCCTCAAGATGACGTTTTGATGATAGGTTAAGTTTTTTGCTGTATACTTCGGACGCATCCTTTCTTCTTAAAGGCAAAAAGCTGGAATAAATTAAATATCTATGTCTATAAAAATATGTATATAATATTTAGACACGATTTTATTTACCATTTTTTCATTTTCTGACGCTACATAAGAGCTGCATGGTTATGAACAGTGGCGTATATAGAAAAGTTTCAGGGGGGGCCGGATAGTTTCAGGGGGGGGCAAGACCCGATGAGGTTGTATTTTATGCTATTTTATGTTTGTATTTGTTCCGGTTTTTTTTTTTTGATTTATCGGAGTGACATATTTTTGGTCCTTCGAGCCGGATTTTGATATTTATTAATTTCAAATTAATAAATATCAAAATCCGGCGATCAAAGTGATCAAAAATATGTCTCACTCCGATAGCTCAAAAAAATTGGATTACCTAGTGGACTGTATTCAAACAAGTCCTCCGCTTTCATTTGAAGGGTATACGAACGCACGCGAAATCGTACCTTTCTGAAGTGAAAATTAATTAAGACATAAAAATAATACTAAAACTTAAAACATTAAAACTTTGGAGTGCTGGACCGCTATAGAAGACTTCTGGCGAATCTGGTGCACCAGTTGAAAGAGATCAAGACATCACCGGTAAGTCCCTCTCCTATAAGATCGCATCATGAATATTTTTCTATTATTTCGCTCTTAAATAATCATCATATTTCCATATTATTTTTATGTCTTAATTAATTTTCACTTCAGAAAGGTACAATTTCGCGTGCGTTCGTATACCCTTCAAATGAAAGCGGAGGACTTGTCTGAATACAGTCCACTAGGTAATCCAATTTTTTTGAGCTATCGGAGTGAGACATATTTTTGATCACTTCGATCGCCGGATTTTGATATTTATTAATTTGAAATTAAAAAATCATCCTTTCTAAAGTGAAACGCAGGTAATATTGGTAATAACATAAAAATTCTTGTAAAAAACAATTCTCATGTCTCATAAAAGAAAGAATGGGAATCGAGGGAAGCATAATGGATGACATCACCAAAACACAACTGATATGGTACGGCCATGTACAACGGATGAACAACGAAAGATTACCAAAGCAGGTCCTAGAATGGCAACCAATATGGCGCAGAAAAAGAGGGCGTCCAAAACTAGAATGGCAACAGTCAATCCAAAGATCAATGAGTCAAAAAAACCTGATTGAAGATGATGGTTATTATCGAAGGAGGTGGAGAATAGGCGTCGGACAACGGAGAAAAACGTTGTAAACCAACATAGTTGTAGTAAATCACACATCGAAATTTTGATGGATTCTTGTCTATCACGCTTCTTTTGTTGGTCGCATAACTTAAAAACACTTTACTGGATTTTCATCAAATTTTCGTACCATACACGATCGTAAACTGACTTTACAGGTCTCCCCAGGTTTACAAGTCTCGCCTGCGGCTCACCCTGTAAATTTCCTGGGTCGACCTGTAAAATTTACGTTTTCGGTCGTATGTAACGTAAATACCTATTAAAGAAACGTTTTTTGGTTGAAAATTATAAAATTTTGTTGTATAAAGAACCTGTAAAATTTAGGTAGGAAGTAGGCACAAAAACGTTCAATACAAAATAATCTTATTTCCTACATTATTAACAATTAATAGTGATGGTTGTGACGGTTACATAAATCTCACTTTCTCTTTACTATTTATTGAAACGTTGGTTGTTATATTCATTGCTGAAGTCCATAGATCAAAACTATGGGCAACGAGGAAGGAAGCAATAGAACTTGTAGTTTTACTTGATCCACCATTTACAAAAGAAACAAATCATATACCATGCGGTCCGAGTTACTGTGAACATAGGGAGGTATAAGTCGAATTTACTAACGACCGTCTATGCGAACGCCGCACGGAGGTCAGCTTGTCTGATTTAGTACGATCGAAACCTCAATATCGAACTATTTTCTATCATAACCACTAAGTCTTAAAAAAGTGCCCAATTACCTTATAATGCAAAAAATCGATCACCTAACTCGTTGTCCCTTGTTACGACGACAAGTCATAGGCCGTTTGATAGCCTGCATAATGATTCGCACTTATTCCGCGCGGAAAGGCGATTTTCAAAAGTGCTCCAAGTTGGTAAACCAGATATTATATGCTGATTTCTTCACGTATATTTAAAATATGGGTTAGTATCTTTAATTTTTTCTATTAAACCATTTGCAAAGTTTCAATTTGCTTATTAAAAGAATTAGATAAATGTTGTGTATTGATTTATTATAATTTTTCAAATATGCATTATATATATTGGACTGAAAAAGTCTGGATCGTTAAGTATCCATTGCGTTTGTAACTTTATTATTTCAATCATGTATAGGTGCTACATTCAGCTGCCGCTTCTTGCCGCTGTATTAGCTATGATTTATTGTTTCAGCGTTGGCGCATGGGATTGGCCGACGTAATTTATTTAAAATGTGGCACTAAACACCGGTTTCACAGGATAAAAATCAATCCGTTTTGAACTATGTATGTGAAAATAGTGAATATAAAGACTACGATAAAGAATACCAGTGCGTGGTAAAAAATTGATATATAGTATAGCAAGATTAATAAATTTCGTTAAATTTTTATAAAAAAAAAGCTAAGTTAAATAAAAAAAAAGCTATAAGCTATACACACACTCTCAAAATATCAATTTTTCAAGTTTTTTGCTTAAGAGGAAAAAAACGATATGCAACATTATTTTTGGAGGCGACTGTACCATCTCCAGAATGCACAGTATATTAAAATCACATTTTTTAAACGCTAGTTGACCTTTCCTAACTTTCAGCATCAGTTTGTCAAAATTAAAACCATAAAATAATTTCGATCGTTCAGAACAGACAAGCTGACCACTGTGCGCTGCCGCACACAGGGCTGGATGGCGAAACTAGACGAGTCGTTAAATACCGAGATGAATTCCAAGACGTGCGCAAGCGTTGTTCTGTCACTTCTGCCAACCAATCAACTGAGAGATATTTCAGTATGGTTTTATACAGCAAAACTTTAATAATTTCCAGTTCCTTTTTATGAAAATTCGTCGTTTTTGTGCTGTGAAAATGCCGGTGACGTGCAAGTTGTGTGACAAATTATTTAGTGCCCAATTTAAGTTGAATAAACACTGTCGAAGTAAACATGGCATACAAAAACAAAGGTATTCCTATGCAGAAAGTGTTTTTATGTTTAGATGCCTAGAATGTAAATGCTCCTTCCCAAAAAACTTGGATCTGTGTGATGATTTGAAATACAAACACAATCAAGAAATACTTGAAGAAACATTGGAGTTGAGAGTCAATACTTCCATGGCAAAACAAAATAAACGTGAAATGCATAAGATCATACAGAAGAAATACTGCATATACCTCAAAAAATATTAATCGCAGCACGTAGATATTGTATATTTTTGAAATCAGAAAGAAAAGACGAATCTTAAAATGCAAAAATATACAGGGTGTTCCCTCTCAAAAAATCGACTTCATTGTCACACCCTGTACAGGGTGTCCCAAATTCGTTGTTTTTTTGTGGTGTCGGGTATTTCTAGGGGAGATAGAAAAAAACTGACCCCCCTTTGCGACGCTCAAATTTCAAGAGAAGCCTAAAGGTGAAAACCACATTTAGATATAGCAAGCCGTTTTTAAGCTACGGAGTGTTTTTGTCTGCATTTTGGGAGGGGGTCTATAACTTTTTTATTTATGAAAATTTTGTTTTTGTGTAAATAGCTTTCTTATAGATCTTTTCTTGAAGAATTGACAGATGTAAACGGTTTTTATTTATCTCTTTTAGTTTTTAAAATATTGCATAAAGTTGTTATTTTTCTTACAGAGTAACTCTTTTTTATTCGATTTTTAAAATCAGCTTAAAATTTCCTTTAAAATGATGAATCACACTCTTTATTTTTATTTTTTAATCACTTCTATTATTTTTTTATTATTATAATTTTATATTAAAATATTTTAAACCCATTAAGCCAACTAAAATATGTGGTAAAAATAAAAAAAAAATACAAAAATATAAAGAAATAAAGGGATCCTACCATAAAGAAAAATTAATTTTATGTGATATCTCAAAAACTAAACGTGACAAATGAAATTTAATTTAACAGTTGAATTCCTCTTAAAAAAGTGTCTTAAGAATGTTTTCACAGAAAAACACCCCGTAGTTTAAAAACGGCTTGCTATATCAAAGGGGGATCAGTTTTTTTAGCCCCTCTAGAAATACCCGAACCCCCCAAAAACATTGAATTTGGGACACTATGTACATGGTGACGGATAGAAAAAATTATGTTGGCTTTTAAAGTTGTCATAATTAACCAAAAAAATCTCAATTTATTTTCAATGATAAAGTTGCTGAGTGCTCCGGTTATAAAAAACCACCCGGTACCGACATAAAATCATACCTAAAAATTAGAATTGACCATTATTTTATACCTTGAATTTTTTATTATACGTTAAGCTCTTCGATCTCGCGCCAATCACGGTATTCGCGCCAATAATTTAAATTAGACATTTTGACGTTAATTTTGGCGCATGCTCCTGTGATGGAATTCATCTCGGTATTTAACGACTCGTGAAACTAGAGCCGGTTTCAAGCGAATAACTAGTAAATACTTATCCCTTGGTTGACATTTAAAATCAGCTGTTTAGGCCCTTAGCCTGTTACCACAGAAACAACGCTTGAATAGCTTTTTTTATAACCGGTTATTGTTTGTTGTTACTTTTTGCGATTTTTTAAATAAGTTTAGTTGGTTTTAGTGCGCTTTTTAAAAGATGAATAATAATCTTCTTGCCATTCTTGAATTTGAATTCTTCTCGACCGACTCTCAAATACTGGCGTATGTGATTCGAAATGGGCATAATTTGAAAAAATACTCTGCCAATATATGGGCCCCTAAGCTCACACTAGGTACTATAGTTATAGTGTACGTGTGAGCTAATATAACTAAAAACTAAAATATATTTTATTCAACTCCAGACTAAATTACCTTTTGTTTGATACCACACAAGCCATGTTTTGACTTAAACTCAAATTTTTGAAATCTACCCCCACCCTTAAAAAAAACAAAAACTAAAATGTATTTTGTTAAACTCCGGACTCAATTACCTTTCATTTGATATCACACACGCCATATTTTCACTTAAACTCTAATTTTTAAAATATACCCCCACCCTTTTTTTTAAATAAATTAAAATGTATTGTGTTTAACTCCAGACTCAATTACCTTTCGTTTGATATCACACACGCCATATTTTCACTTAAACTCTAATTTTTGAAATCTACCCCCACCCTTTTATTTGGTTTGTGTTCGGTGGATTTTGTTCATTTTCAAATGGGACCATCTCGGCCCAAAACCCAGCCTAGGTACCAAATTTCATTAAAATCGGCCAAGCGGTTTTTGAGTTATGCGCGTTGGTCGTTACAGACATACAGACAGACAGACATACAGACAGACAGACAGACAGACAGACAGACGGCGCAACAAAAAAGTTTCAAAATCATCTGAAACGCAAAGATATATAAAAATTTTTGAAATCGGACCAACTTTTTTTTTCTCGAAAAAATTAGGATCACCATAGCTCACACTACTATAGTATAGTATATGTGTGAGCTAAAAAACTTAAATATAATAAACAGTGGTTAGAGTCACACTGTTTTGGTTTTTAAATAGGGTGGGAGGCAGGGGCGGCTAGTGCATAAGGGCTGCAGAGCTGCAGAACCCCCAAAATTTTCACATTATTTGACTATTTTTCAGCCGCTGCTATTTTTCTAATATAATTATTTTATTTCTAAAATTATATTTTCGGTCCGGTGTTGGTATAGTAGGCCTTCAAATCGCGTACGTGTGTTGAGTATGACGCCGCGCGCCGTGCCGAAAGCCGCATTTCACAGTCGGTCAAATGAAGTTATTGGCATTGTTGCGCTGCTAAATTGCAACACAACGTAGCTGGAGGGCTAACGAGATCTGTACTCGGCTAGGAACCCCTTCCTTCGCTCCGCACCGCACTTGCTCTTGGATTTAGATAGCGAAATCTAGGCAAAAATAGAGCTGCAAAACTTGCAGTTCCAGTACAATTCCGGGCGGGCGGGCTCAGCGTTGCGTGTTTGCGGGTGCATTTATTTATTTAGAAGACGCCAAACACATGAGTGGGAGGTTATGGTCGTGTTTGTTGTTTGTTTTTGTATAATTGTGTCACAATGAATGAATTGTAATTTTTGCCAAACCAAACTTGGCAATTTTTTACTTTTTATAATAGACACGTGATCTGGACACTGTAAAAAAATAGCATTTTAGCTCACACATATACTATACCATAGTAGTGTGAGCTATGGTGATCCTAATTTTTTCGAGAAAAAAAAAGTTGCTCCGATTTCAAAAATTTTTATATATCTTTGCGTTTCAGATGATTTTGAAACTTTTTTGTTGCGCCGTCTGTCTGTCTGTCTGTCTGTCTGTCTGTATGTCTGTCTGTCTGTCTGTCTGTCTGTCTGTCTGTCTGTCTGTGTGTCTGTATGTCTGTCTGTAACGACCAACGCGCATAACTCAAAAACCGCTTGCCCGATTTTAATGAAATTTGGTACCCAGGCTGGGTTTTGGGTCGAGATGGTCCCATTTAAAAATGAACGAAATCCACCGAACACAAGCCAAATAAAAGGGTGGGGGTAGATTTCAAAAATTAGAGTTTATGAAAAAATATGGCGTGTGTGATATCAAACGAAAGGTAATTGAGTCTGGAGTTAAACAAAATACATTTTAGTTTATTTAAAAAAAAAGGGGGGGGTAAATTCCAAAAATTAGTGTTTAAGTGGAAATATGGCGTGTGTGATATCAAACGAAAGGTAATTGAGTCTGGAGTTAAACAAAATACATTTTAGTTTTAAAAAAAGGGTGGGGGTAGATTTGAAAAATTAGAGTTTAAGTCAAAACATAGCTTGTGTGGTATCAAACGAAAGGTAATTGAGTCTGGAGTTCAATAAAACATACTTCAGTTTTTAGTTATATTAGCTTTCACGTAGATACACTATAACTATAGTACCCAGTGTGAGCTTAGGTGCCCATAGATTGGCAGAGTATTTTATACCCTATCGGCAGAACTCACAAACTTTACTGTCACGAGCCGCCACTGGTGGGAGGAATGACACAAGCGGAGATGGGTGGGAGCAGTCAAATCATGTGACAAAATGGCGTCTGAAGACCGCACGCTTCTCTGAAGTAAATACTCGCAAAAATTATCAGAAAAACGTTTTATTTCAAATACTTATTAACATAACCTGTTACAACTGTCATTCTACGATTTAGGAAGTTAGGAACAACAGGCCAGTCACTGCTTTCACTACTACTTAAAAAATACCACAATAAAAATCAAAAAAATTAATTTTAAAAATATCCCCATTTCTTCGTACGCCTATGGAACGTGCACCACCGCCATTAGATGTTACTTATGTACATCGTTGAAAAGCACGTTTTATCCGCTTAAAAAATGATTTCTACAGGTTTTTTAAAAAAGTTGACAGTTTTCGATTTATTAATAAATTAGAACAAGTGACGTGGTAGATTTTTGATTTTTTTAAATATCTTCTCCGCAATACTTTTTATAATAAAGTTCAAATCTGATTAATATTAAAAAGAAATTTTTACGCGACATTTAAATAATTTTTTGAAATTGGGTTAGTGGAACAAAAATTTTTATTTTCAATCGATATTTTTTAATTAATACAATAAGTGTCAAAAGGCTATAAATTATTACAAAAACTATTGTTTTCAAAATCGCTTTTTTATAAAAAGTTTTGGAGAAAAATAGTTTAAAATAAAATCAATTTATGGGTGTGAATCTTAACAATAATAATCAGGATTATTTTACTAGATTTTTAAAAAATTTGTACGAAGTACGATGGTTCTCAAATACCAAATTGCAAATAATGCAAGAACCTAACAAGTGAAATTAAAGAAAGGAAAATAAGAAAAAACTTTTAATAATAAAGTTATTATCAATCGGTACTAATGATTTTTTTAGGAATTGAAAAAAAATGGGACACAATAGTGATATTTGCCACACACTTGCTAGCATTTATCCATGTTAGTTAGATAAGTTTATAAAAAGTATTGGATAAACACAGTCAATCAGATTATTGGTCAATTTTTAAAATCGACTACAGTGGCGCACAAAAAAATTTGCCGCTGGGAGGGTCTGAAAAATGATAATAAATTTTAAAATCATGCGCCATCTTGGATTTTATAGACATGCTAGTTTTGATAAAAAATATACAATCAAGCCTTAGCTTTGATAGAGATCTAAATCACAAAAATCAAACAAATTATAAAAAAACGACAGCCAAAAAAATACTCTGCCAATATATGGGCCCCTAAGCTCACACTAGGTACTATAGTTATAGTGTACGTGTGAGCTAATATAACTAAAAACTGAAATATATTTTATTTAACTCCAGACTAAATTACCTTTTTTTTGATACCACACAAGCCATGTTTTGACTTAAACTCAAATTTTTGAAATCTACCCCCACCCTTAAAAAAAACAAAAAACTAAAATGTATTTTGTTAAACTCCGGACTCAATTACCTTTCGTTTGATATCACACACGCCATATTTTCACTTAAACTCTAATTTTTAAAATATACCCCCACCCTTTTTTTTAAAATAAATTAAAACGTATTTTGTTTAACTGCAGACTCAATTACCTTTCGTTTGATATCACACACGCCATATTTTCACATAAACTCTAATTTTTGAAATCTACCCCCACCCTTTTATTTGGTTTCTGTTCGGTGGATTTTGTTCATTTTTAAATGGGACCACCTCGACCCAAGGCCCAGCCTAGGTACCAAATTTCATTAAAATCGGCCAAGCGGTTTTTGAGTTATGCGCGTTGGTCGTTACAGACATACAGACAGACAGACAGACAGACAGACAGACAGACAGACAGACAGACAGACAGACAGACAGACAGACAGACAGACAGACAGACAGACAGACAGACAGACAGACAGACAGACAGACAGACAGACAGACAGACAGACAGACAGACAGACAGACAGACAGACAGACAGACAGACAGACAGACAGACAGACAGACAGACAGACAGACAGACAGACAGACAGACAGACAGACAGACAGACAGACAGACAGACAGACAGACAGACAGACAGACAGACAGACAGACAGACAGACAGACAGACAGACAGACAGACAGACAGACAGACAGACAGACAGACAGACAGACAGACAGACAGACAGACAGACAGACAGACAGACAGACAGACAGACAGACAGACAGACAGACAGACAGACAGACAGACAGACAGACAGACAGACAGACCTAGGCTGGGTCTTGGGTCGAGATGGTCCCATTTAAAAATGAACAAAATCCACCGAACACAAACCAAATAAAAGAGTGGGGGTAGATTTAAAAAATTAGAGTTTATGTGAAAATATGGCGTGTGTGATATCAAACGAAAGGTAATTGAGTCCGGAGTTTAACAAAATACATTTTAGTTTTTGTTTTTTTTTAAGGGTGGGGGTAGATTTCAAAAATTTGAGTTTGAGTCAAAACATGGCTTGTGTGGTATCAAATAAAAGGTAATTTAGTCTGGAGTTGAATAAAATATATTTCAGTTTTTAGTTATATTAGCTCACACGTGCACTATAACTATAGTACCTAGTGTGAGCTTAGGGGCCCATATATTGGCAGAGTATTTTTTATTATTATTGCTCCAAATTTCATAGAGGACCCTAAACTGACATTCTAAATACTTTTTTCAAATAACTTTTTTCGATATTTTGCGATTTAACCTCACTTTTTGGGATTTCATGCTTAATTTTTTGAATTTGCCGCTATGACAGTGATCATGTGACAAATGTTGGTGGGTGTTTTTGTATAAAAAAAAATGTTTTTTAATATTTTATATTCGATTATTCTGATGATTTGCATCTTTTTTACAAGCTTTTATTTAACTTTAGATGTTCTGTCTAACTAACTAACTATCAAATCTTGTGAAGCGTTTTTGACACACTTTCCATTTTTCGATTTGGATGAAATTTGGTACACACATAGTGGTCCCATGACAATACAACATAAAGAAAAAAATATCCTCCCACCTCTACCCCCACCCCTTCTATAGAAAAATGTGTTTTTGGCACACTTCCCGTTATTATGTTATCTGAGTTGGGTAAAATTTGGTATACAGATAGTGGTCCGATGATAATACAACAATAAGAAAAAAATATCCTCCCTCCCCTACCCCCACCCCCTTCCATAGAAAAATTTGTTTTTGACACACATCCCGTTATCCGATTTGGATGAAATTTGGTATACATTTAGTGATCCGATGACAATACAATACTAAGAAAAAAATATCCTACCACCCCTACCCCCACCCCCTGTCATACAAAAATTACTTTTTGACACAGTTCCCGTTATCCGATTTGGATAAAATTTGGTATACAGATAGTGGTCCGATGATAATACAACAATAAGAATAAAAAATATCCTCCCACCCCTACCCCCACCCCCTTCCATAGAAAAATTTGTTTTTGACACACATCCCGTTATTCGATTTGGATGAAATTTGGTATACATATAGTGATCCGATGACAATACAACATTAAAAAAAATATATCCTCCCACCCCTACCCCCACCCCTTCCATAGAAAATGCATGTTTGACACCCTTCCCATTATCCGATTTGGATGAAATTTGGTATACATTATAGTGGTCCGATGACAATATAACATTGAAAAAAAAATCCTACCTCCACCCCCATCTATAGAAAAATGCGTTTTTGACACACTTCCCATTATCCGATTTGGATGAAATTTGGTATACATGTCCTCCCACCCCCTTCCATAAAAAAATGCGTTTGTGACACACTTCACTTCAAATGACTTTTATAAAATTTGGTATATGCATAAAGGTCCGATGGCAATACAGCCCAAACAAAAATATATTTCTACCTCTACCCCCACCCTCTCCTTCCTCCAATAGAAAAATGAGTTTCCAAACAACTCACGATCAGCGATTTCATTATAATCTAGAACAAACTCTTCTGTTCTGTTATTGAACAAATATTTTCATTTAATAGAGTAGATAGCTGAGACTAAAAAGTAGAAAATAAATTGGTGAAAATTTTTTTTAAGTCACAAGCTTTTATAAAATGCACTAAAAATTAAAAAATAATTTTCTAACATTCTATTATTATAATAATAATAAAAGCGATGGCCGCAAATCAAAGCATAAGTTGATCTAAAGTTGTGATCTAAACACTAAAAGAATATTCAACATAGCAGGCCATCAAAGATATGTTTGATGTGCCGCAATGTTATGCCATTGCCATACCTATGTCAGAGAAATGCTGGGGTATCTTAGGTCGGGTTGGGTGGGTTTGGTACCTCTGCATTTTTCTGCTAGAATGATTCTTGCAAATAGTGATATTTAATTGATACGGATATCTTATCGTGCTAACATCGTCAAGATTTCCATCAGTCGGCCATCGCTTTTATTATTATGATAACATTAGAATGTTAGAATTTTTTTTTTTAATTTTTAGTGCATTTTATAAAAGTTTGTGACTTAAAAAATGTTTTTACCAATTTATGTAGTAAATGACTCACGGTTTCCTAATTTACTGAATCTATGCTTTAGCCCTCCTTATTGCATCTTATTTTACCCGTGGCATAATCATAAAACACGGAAATCGAAAAGTTAAGCAAACAAGCAAGCAAGCAGCTCAGCGGGCAACGTTCTCTGGTATGGCGGCCTAATTTCCAGGCATAAGTATTATACATAGACTCTCCGTAACTACAACAAATAATAGCTTCTAATAATGGCGTCCGGATTGCAACATTTGACCTAGATGCAGGTCATTGCTATACTAGGGTACGTTTGAATTGGAAAACACGTATCTGAATTTTTGTTTGATAGAGAACTTTTTTATTTAAAACATTGCGTTAACAAATTTTAGCAGTGGCGCATAATGGTTTATCCCTGGAAAAAAACTATGGATATACAGGGTGTATGAACCGGTAAAATTTTTGGGGTCATTTGCTACCTTTTCAACCTTGGAACTTGGGTCCTTAGAGTCACGGCTAAAGAATGATGAATTTTTTATTTTTTTTTTCAAATTACCCAAAATCCCACCGTTAAACCCTCGTAAGCTTTTAATTAATGTCTAGAAAAGCACCATTTTTTTATAATACTGTAATCTTATGCTACTTCAACTAATTAATAGATTTGTTAAAAATTATGTACAGTCGGGGACTTAATAAATGGCCGTTACCGTTTTCAGAAGAGCTTGGATAAGAATCCCAATACCGGCCGGATTTCGTGGCGCGTCGTTCAACACATATAATTTATTCGCATTCCTGGGTTAAATTCAATCATGAAAAATTTCTCTTTGGTCTGTATTCCGTTTAAATGTTCGGTTAAAAAAATACACATAATTGCGGAAAAAATTAGCTGTGGTCTGTAGTCCGTTTGAAATGTTTGAATGTTCGGTTAAAAAAATACACATAATAGTGATTTTTCAAGATTTTAATTGTTATGTTTTTAGCTCACACATATACTATACTATAGTAGTGTGAGCTATGGTGATCCTAATTTTTTTGAGAAAAAAAAAGTTGCTCCGATTTCAAAAATTTTTATATATCTTTGCGTTTCAGATGATTTTGAAACTTTTTTGTTGCGCCGTCTGTCTGTCTGTCTGTCTGTCTGTCTGTCTGTATGTCTGTCTGTCTGTCTGTCTGTCTGTCTGTCTGTGTGTCTGTATGTCTGTATGTCTGTCTGTAACGACCAACGCGCATAACTCAAAAACCGCTTGGCCGATTTTAATGAAATTTGGTACCTAGGCTGGGTTTTGGGCCGAGATGGTCCCATTTAAAAATGAACAAAATCCACCGAACACAAACCAAATAAAAGGGTGGGGGTAGATTTCAAAAATTAGAGTTTAAGTGAAAATATGGCGTGTGTGATATCAAACGAAAGGTAATTGAGTCTGGAGTTAAACAAAATACATTTTAATTTATTTAAAAAAAAGGGTGGGGGTATATTTCAAAAATTAGAGTTTAAGTGAAAATATGGCGTGTATGATATCAAACGAAAGGTAATTGAGTCCGGAGTTTAACAAAATACATTTTAGTTTTTGTTTTTTTTAAGGGTGGGGGTAGATTTCAAAAATTTGAGTTTAAGTCAAAACATATCTTGTGTGGTATCAAACAAAAGGTAATTTAGTCTGGAGTTGAATAAGATATATTTCAGTTTTTAGTTATATTAGCTCACACGTACACTATAACTATAGTACCTAGTGTGAGCTTAGGGGCCCATATATTGGCAGAGTATTTATTACATACTACATAGAGAAACACAAATGCAAGTTTGGTTTGGTAAGTTTTTAAAGTGTAAAGCTAAAAAAACTAAATACAAGCAAAAATTGGTTATTTGACTAAGCGCGATTCGAAAACAGATGTGATGACGGCCTTTACTTTAAGAAGAACACTATTTTTGGGGGTGGCTAAATAGTTCAGTCATTATAGAATGTTAGCTTGCAAAAATAAACTCGAGTTTTCGACCTTGGGGGCGGCCGGCTCCCCCCGCCATCTTGGATTTAGTGTTCATAAAAAGGGTATTTTTAAAATTACTTGGTTATTGTACGTTTTAGAAAAAAAGTTTTAAACAAAAGTTGAAGACAAAAAATTTCCTACAAAAATACTTTTGCATGTTTATTTGTCAGACGAATGGTTTTTGAGTTATGGCTAAATATTTCGCCGCAATTTCGGATTTTGACCAATTTTGATTTTTAATGGCCTATAACTTCAAAACTGCTTATTTTTGAGAAAATCTGTAACAACATAAAATGAAAAATGAAAAATGAAAAATGAAAAATGAAAAATGAAAAATGAAAAATGAAAAATGAAAAATGAAAAATGAAAAATGAAAAATGAAAAATGAAAAATGAAAAATGAAAAATGAAAAATGAAAAATGAAAAATGAAAAATGAAAAATGAAAAATGAAAAATGAAAAATGAAAAATGAAAAATGAAAAATGAAAAATGAAAAATGAAAAATGAAAAATGAAAAATGAAAAATGAAAAATGAAAAATGAAAAATGAAAAATGAAAAATGAAAAATGAAAAATGAAAAATGAAAAATGAAAAATGAAAAATGAAAAATGAAAAATGAAAAATGAAAAATGAAAAATGAAAAATGAAAAATGAAAAATGAAAAATGAAAAATGAAAAATGAAAAATGAAAAATGAAAAATGAAAAATGAAAAATGAAAAATGAAAAATGAAAAATGAAAAATGAAAAATGAAAAATGAAAAATGAAAAATGAAAAATGAAAATTGAAAAATGAAAAATGAAAAATGAAAAATGAAAAATGAAAAATGAAAAATGAAAAATGAAAAATGAAAAATGAAAAATGAAAAATGAAAAATGAAAAATGAAAAATGAAAAATGAAAAATGAAAAATGAAAAATGAAAAATGAAAAATGAAAAATGAAAAATGAAAAATGAAAAATGAAAAATGAAAAATGAAAAATGAAAAATGAAAAATGAAAAATGAAAAATTAAAAATTAAAAATTAAAAATTAAAAATTAAAAATTAAAAATTAAAAATTAAAAATTAAAAATTAAAAATTAAAAATTAAAAATTAAAAATTAAAAATTAAAAATTAAAAATTAAAAATTAAAAATTAAAAATTAAAAATTAAAAATTAAAAATTAAAAATTAAAAATTAAAAATTAAAAATTAAAAATTAAAAATTAAAAATTAAAAATTAAAAATTAAAAATTAAAAATTAAAAATTAAAAATTAAAAATTAAAAATTAAAAATTAAAAATTAAAAATTAAAAATTAAAAATTAAAAATTAAAAATTAAAAATTAAAAATTAAAAATTAAAAATTAAAAATTAAAAATTAAAAATTAAAAATTAAAAATTAAAAATTAAAAATTAAAAATTAAAAATTAAAAATTAAAAATTAAAAATTAAAAATTAAAAATTAAAAATTAAAAATTAAAAATTAAAAATTAAAAATTAAAAATTAAAAATTAAAAATTAAAAATTAAAAATTAAAAATTAAAAATTAAAAATTAAAAATTAAAAATTAAAAATTAAAAATTAAAAATTAAAAATTAAAAATTAAAAATTAAAAATTAAAAATTAAAAATTAAAAATTAAAAATTAAAAATTAAAAATTAAAAATTAAAAATTAAAAATTAAAAATTAAAAATTAAAAATTAAAAATTAAAAATTAAAAATTAAAAATTAAAAATTAAAAATTAAAAATTAAAAATTAAAAATTAAAAATTAAAAATTAAAAATTAAAAATTAAAAATTAAAAATTAAACATTAAAAATTAAAAATTAAAAATTAAAAATTAAAAATTAAAAATTAAAAATTAAAAATTAAAAATTAAAAATTAAAAATTAAAAATTAAAAATTAAAAATTAAAAATTAAAAATTAAAAATTAAAAATTAAAAATTAAAAATTAAAAATTAAAAATTAAAAATTAAAAATTAAAAATTAAAAATTAAAAATTAAAAATTAAAAATTAAAAATTCAAAATTGAAAATTAAAAATTAAAAATTAAAAATTAAAAATTAAAAATTAAAAATTAAAAATTAAAAATTAAAAATTAAAAATTAAAAATTAAAAATTAAAAATTAAAAATTAAAAATTAAAAATTAAAAATTAAAAATTAAAAATTAAAAATTGAAAATGGAAAATGGAAAATGGAAAATGGAAAAAGGAAAACTGAAAACGGGGGAACGGGCAAACGGGGAAACAGGGAAACGAGGAAAAGGGGAAACGGGAAAATGGAAATGGAACATGGAAAACGGAAATTTTTTTAAGGCTGATTTTATCATAGCGTCACTTGAAGTGTGCTAATCGGCTAGCTAGGAAGGTATCAGATCCATCATGGATCCATTTATTTTTAAGTTCAAGTTAAAAATCATAATCAGTGATCTGAAACATCCCAGGGGAAAATCCATTATTTTGGATCCGTCATTTTGATTTTTTTTAGTTTAAGTTAAAAATAATAATCAGCAACCTGAAAGATCTCAAAGTTCCAAGTTTGATGCATCAGTTGATAAATGGGAAAATCCGCCATTTTGAATACGCCATTTTAATTTTAGTTAAAAATTGTATTGAGTTACCTTAAGCGCCGCAATGTTTTAAGTTTGAGGCAAATCGGTTAATAAATAAAACGGTACGCCATTGTAGATCCGCCATTTTGACTTTTTTTTAAGTTAAAGTTAGAAATCATATTCAGCGACCTGAAACACCCCAAAGTTCCGATTTTGATGCATATCTGTTCATAAATGGGAAAATTTGCCATTTTGGATCCGCCATTTTCATGTTTTTAAATTTAAGCCAAAAATTATATTGAGTTACCTTAAGCGCCGCCATGTTTCAAGTTTTAGGAAAATCAGTTTATAAATAGGAAAGTGCGCCATTGTGGTTCCGCCATTTTATTTTTTTAAAGCGATCTAAAACACCCCAAAGTTCCGAATTGGATGCATATTGGTTCATAAATGGGAAAGTCCGCCAATTTGTATCCGCCATTTTAAATTTTTTATTTAAAGTTCAAAATAATAATCAGCGACCTAAAAGGTCCCACAGTTCCGAGTTTGTTGCATATCGCTTCATAAATAGGAAAATCCGCCATTTTGGATCCCCCATTTTATTTATCTTTCTGATAAAAAAAAATGTTGGCTAACGTTAAAAGAACGCTTAGTAAGCTGAAGATCATAACACATTATTTGGACGGTGTTATGCAACAACCGTTTAAGCCACAATTGGGAGGTTGTAGGTTAAATCATTTTTGTGTATGGTTCTATAACTAATTTTGAATGTTTTTCAACAAAGAATATAATTTTTCAGAGGTTGTGGCTTAAACGCTTGTTGCATAACACCGTCTATTTGAGGGCAGATACAGGTCAAGAACGACTTTGCAACAAACTTACATCGTCCGTAGATTTAAAGGACATCGTAAATAGTTTTGCGAACGCAAAGGCTAGGAGACATTTTTAGTTTTTTAGATTATATATGTTTTGTGATTTTTTGTTTGTTATTTAAGTTTATAAAGAGATTTGAAACCTAATAAATTTAGTTGTTTTATTTTATTTCAATAATTGGTCTCAAAAGAATTTTTAAAGCAATCATTAATTAGATTACTTTTACACTTGGCGGTGGCGTATATAAGGGGGGGCCGGGGGATTTTTTTAGATATTTTCCACATATTCCGAAAACTGTCTCGGGCCCACCCCGAAACTTTTTTTTATATACGCCACTCACACTTGGAGAGGGCGCCCGAGAAGATTTCTGCACAAGGGCCCAAAATTCTAGTTACGCCACTGACAGGAGGGGAGATGAGTGGGAGCAGGGAGGACTACAAAGTAACTACAGCAAATTAGAGGACATTAGCAATGGATAATCAAAGGAATTTCAATAAAATCGCCTGAAATTTAGATAATTTGTATGCCTTAAAGCCTACAACGTGTGACAAACTGGCTTCTGCATACCGCCATGTTGAGTCCTGTTTAAAATACTCTGCCAATATATGGGCCCCTAAGCTCACACTAGGTACTATAGTTATAGTGTACGTGTGAGCTAATATAACTGAAAACTGAAATATATTTTATTCAACTCCAGACTAAATTACCTTTTGTTTGATACCACACAAGCCATGTTTTTTTTAATTAAACTCAAATTTTTGAAATATACCCCCCCCCCCTTAAAAAAAACAAAAACTATAATGTATTTTGTTAAACTCCGGACTCAATTACCTTTCGTTTGATATCACACACGCCATATTTTCACTTAAACTGTAATTTTTGATATATACTCCCACCCTTTTTTTAAAATAAACTAAAATATATTTTATTTAACTCCAGACTCAATTACCTTTCGTTTGATATCACACACGCCATATTTTCACATAAACTCTAATTTTTGAAATCTACCCCCACCCTTTTATTTGGTTTGTGTTCGGTGGATTTTGTTCATTTTGAAATGGGACCATCTCGACCCAAGACCAAATTTCATTAAAATCGGCCAGGCGGTTTTTGAGTTATGCGCGTTGGTCGTTGCAGACAGACATACAGACAGACAGACAGACAGACGGCGCAACAAAAAAGTTTCAAAATACTCTGAAACGCAAAGATATATAAAAATTTTTGAAATCGGAGCAACTTTTTTTTTCTCGAAAAAATTAGGATCACCAAAGCTCACACTACTATAGTATAGTATATGTGTGAGCTAAAAATATACCCTGTAGCACCTTCGGGATAAGTAGCAACTCAATGACACCTTTTTTGTCAAAATCGGTTCAGCCGTTTGGCCTCTACCGTGACACAAACATACGAACATTCGAAAAACATTACCCTTCCTTTTGCCGTGCTGCAGTTAGTTAAAAATGACCGGTATTACCAGTGGCGCACCCAGGAATAGGTCTTGGGGGGGGCCCGAGGCCTTTGGGGGGGGGGGGCCGAAGCCTCATGATGTCGTATTTAATGCTCTTTTTTGTGTTTATTCATAAAATATGTGACAAATATCTAAAAAAATCGTGGGCTTGGGGGGGCCCGCCCCCCCTTGGGTGCGCCCATGTATTACTATATTTTATTGGTATTTGCGGTCAACAGAAAATGACAGCGACTTTTCGGACGAAAACCATCGGAAGGATAACCACGAAAACCATAGGAAAATGGAGATACGCCCCTTCTCATTAGACGATCGTGTGCGAGAGCAGGCAGAGTTCTCATTGAAAACGAAATGCATAAGGTCGTGTGGTGGGATTCTCAACATTCTCCTGGCTGCCAATGCTAGGCTGCCTTTACTGCCTGGTTCAGGCGCAGAAAAAGCAAAAAATAGACAGAATTAGAAACATACACTCGTTCTCAAAAATAAGGTTGGTTTAGTTAGTGTTGTAATTGCAGTTTAGGTCTCTTATAGATGATCTTATCCACCAAAATCAATCTACCAAAATCGGACCATCTGAACTTTCATTTACCATTTTATTTCTAAAAATATACTGAAGGATTCCACTGTTATTTGCAAACTTTTAACTTGGAAAAAAAATAGATAAAAAATATTTTAAAAATTTTCCCTTTTTTTCGTACGTTAATAGAATATGCACTGCCGCTAAAGGGTACTAAGGTACATCGTTGAAAAGGAAATTGTATCCGGTTGAAAAGTGATTTCTAGAATATTTTTGAAAAAGTTGACTGTTTTCGAGTTATTAGCAAAAAACTATCAAAAAGCACGTTTAAGGGGGGGGACCACCCCCTGCCAAGGGGGGGTTCCCTTTTATAAAATGTTCGGGCGAGTCTTATATCTATCCATGCCAAGTGTGTTGCTTCTATTATTAAGCGCAGTATATGGCTGTAATCTCGGATGTAGGGCCTGAACTAAAAGCAGAATTACGGATTCGCATTATTGATTATTAGTCATACAGATCAAATGATATCTAAGAGATGGCGCAACAGCAATTAACATCAAGGTTTTTTTGGATTTTATTAATGGCCGGCTTTGGTCTACTCAGCCGGTAAGAGTAACGTCATTAGATCGCGAAAAGAAAACCATTTTCTTGAATTGCTAACTTGACAACAGCGCTAAACTACTTATCTCTCTTATTATTATAACCCTGTATAGTTAGTTAGTTATATTAAACGAGTTTACTTCTAACACTTTAGGGTTCGTATCTCAGCAACCGTACTACCTAGAGAACTCAATGATGTCTCGTTTTATAAGCTAATAATTGATCTTTATTGTATGTTATTACAGATTCCCTCAAAAATTAGCGGTTTCGAAGTAAAAGGCCACTAAAAAAATTGGTCAAAATCCATAATAGCGGCGAAATGTTTAGCGCCATAATTCAAAAACCATTCGTCTGACAAAAAAAACATGAAAAAGCGTACATAGGGGTACGAACAAAGACACACTCTCCAGTGGCGTCCGTTTATTGAGGTAATGTAAAAAAATTACAAAAAAAAAATGATTATTACATGTTTTACCCCATTTCCTTGAAAACTAGGCTCTTTATCAAAAATTATGACCTACAGTCGATTGTAGACAATAAAATTTCCTTTTAATGATGTATAACAAGACAAGATTAGTTTTATTTATAACAAGTTATGGTCGTCCATAAAGTACATCAATTTTGAAAAATCACTAAACCAATTTTATCCAATTTTCTCAAAAGCTAGGCTTTTTGGGAAAAAATTATTTTACATTTTACTGTAGAAAATAAAATTCTCTTTTTAACAGTGTATAAGTCAGTGTAATCAGACTAATACCAAACTCTCCAGCAGCGTCTGTTTTTTGAGAAAATGTAAAAAATATTAAAAAAAACTCGATTATCTTGAAAACCAAGCCCTCTTTCAGAAATTGTGTTCTACAGTCGATTAAAGACAATAAAATTTCCTTTTAAACACTTTACCACAAAGAACGAATTATCGTCAAATTAAAACTTCACAGGCGTCCGTAAATAAAATCAATTTTTACAAATCCCCAAACAAATTAATTTTGTTATAGGCTCGATTACAGGTTTTATCCAATTTTCTCAGAAACTAAGCTTAACAAAAAAAAAGAGTTTGGAAGTTTCTTGTAGAAAATTTCCTTTTTAACGATGTATAAGTCAGTAGGGTTTGATTTATGACAAACTCTCCAGCGACGTCCGTAAATGGGGGTCATTAAAAAATAAATAAATAAAAACATTTTTTTCACAAGTTTTACGCGCTTTTATAAAAAACCAAGCTCTTTATCAAAAAATGTCTCTTATACTTGATTGTAGAAAATAAAATTTCCTTTTAAACGATCTATAACAAGGTAAGAAAAATTTAATTTTTAAAAAATTTGGGAACGTCCGTAAATTATAACAATGATTAAATATCATCAAACAAATTAATTTTAGTTCCCTTTTTTTAAAGATCTTTAAAATTTGAATCAATCACCTTTGCTGCTAGAGCCATACCTAATATCTTTTTTCGGGGGAGTTTCATCTTTTTTTTGTGGAGGGGAGATAAAGGGAGGATGGGGAGGTTCAAGGAGTGTGAAGATTATCAATGCAGATGGTGGCTATAGTGTGGAGCTTCATTTAGTAATTTTTAAAAATTTATTTTACTTACGGAGGCCCCTGCAGTTTTAAAAATTAATCTTACCGTCTGATACATCATTGAAAATGACATTTTAATTTATATAATCACCTATAGGGCATGTTTTTTATAAAAAGTTTGGTTTTTTTGGAAAATCAAGTGAAACCTGTCAGAATTTTTTTTTGTTTTATATGACCTTTGTATACGAACGTCGCTGGGGAGGTAGTCATTAACCAAACCTCACTGACTTAGATATCGATAAAAAGGGAATTTTATTTTCTACAATAAAGTATAAAACACATTTTTCCCAATTAAGCTTAGTTTCTGAGCAAATTGGATAAAACCTGTTACAAAATTAATTTATTTGGTGATTTGTAAAAATTGATTTTATTTACGGACGCCTGTAAAGTTTTAATTTAAAGTTAAATCTTACTTTGTAATACAGCATTTAAAAGAAAATTTCATTCTCTACAATCGGCTATAAAACATAATTTTTGATAGAGACCAAGCCTTTTATCAAAAATTATTTTTTTATGATAATCGGGTAAAACTTGTGGTTTTTTCAATTTTTTTACGTTTTCTCAATAAACGGACGCTGCTGGAAAGTTTGGTATTAGCCAGACCGCACTAACTTATACATTTTTAAAATAGGAATTTCATTTTCTACAATAAAGTGTAAATTAATTTTTTTCACATAAAGCTTAGTTTTTGAAAAAATTGGACAAAACTTGTCAAAAAATTGGTCAGTTTACTGATTTTTAAAATTGATGCAATTTACGGACGACCCTAAATTGTAATAAATAAAAATAATCTTACCTAGTTATACACCGGTTTAAAGAAAATTTCATTGTCTACAATTAACTATAGGAGACAATTTTTGAAGACCTTAGTTTTTAAGAAAATCGGGTAAATCATGTAAACATGTTTTTTTTTTAAATTTTGTTAGATCACCTCAATAAACGGACGCCGCTGAAGAGTTTGTCATTGGTGGTACCCAACTGACTAAAACATCGGTGAAAAGCAAATTTTATTGTCCATAATAAAGATAATTACATATTTTTTTCCTAAGAAGCTTAGTTTTTGAGAAAATTTGAAGAAAACAAAAAAAAAGTCTCAGTTTTTGGGGGTTTTGGGGGGTTTAAGATTTAACAAACTAATAACATTTTATTTTCAGGATGGATTTTACACATTTTGTTATTTCTCTGTCAAAGGGGGCTTTAAGGCGTCAACCTAGATAAATTTGCAGAAATTCGAACACGACTATTATAGGAGAAGGGGGGATAAAAAAAAATTGGACCAAAACCTGGCTTGGCAACATCCAGATCGTTAATCTGCGACCTTTTGTCAACTAGAATCCATTGTCAAACTGCGGTCCTCATATTTTGACTACTCAACTACCTACAGCGCCTGCTCTACAAGGGAAGGGAAGGTTATCCCAAGAACTGTAAATAGCAGTCCTTACTACTTCCCTAGCCATTGCTGCGCGAGCTAGGAAGGTAAAAAATAACTTTGCAAATTTTAAAAATAATGTAAAAAGTATATCAGAATTACTTGCGTAAATATTGCCCGAAATCTCGAAGGCGCGGTTACATTGACCTTTGCCGAGAACTCGCAATGACTGCGTTTATAATGTGTGTAAAATCTATTTTTTCAAGTAGGTAAGACTTATAGTATTTATATGACCCATATAGAGGTGTGTGGGGCAGATGCATTGGCGTAGCTAGCCTTGCTTTTCAGGGGGGGGGGGCGTGGCCCCGGTCTATCTTGAACAAAAAGCAAACATAGGTTTTAAAGAGTCGTGCAAAGTGTGCAATGAATAAAAAAAAATACGCGCATTAAATGTTCTAATATTTTAATATAACAAATTTAATAATACATTTACCAACTTATTTATATGTATACACAGGAAGTATGTAATTCAGCAATTCTACAAAGAAAGTTTTCTACGTCGCTGACTGAAAGCGTCTACCACACTGTCTAAGTCGACCTTAACATCTTTTTCTATGAATAACAAAGACAAACCTTGATTCATAGTTGTTCTAAGCCAAATAAAAACTCTCCTCATGGCAGAGAAAGACCTCTCGCAAGTTGCACTTGAAATTGGAAGAATACTCGCAACTTTAAAAAGTTGGTAGAGGTTTGGATAGGTGTTTTCTGCTATATGTTGTTTGATAGAATCATGACCAACAGTTTGATTTAACCGAAAAATACAATTCTTTAAAACGGTCATTTCTGCTCTTAGAGCAGAAGTATTAATATTAAAAATTTCCCGGTATTGCTCGACGAATTTATTCCATTTAACGACGTGGGAAAACTTAATATGAAAATGGTTATGAAATTGTCACCAAAATCGGAAAATTTCCATAAAACACTAAACGCTAACCTCAAAAAAACTAAAAAGATTATTATATTTATTTTAGAAAAACAGTTTAAAAAGGTCGTTTATAACCTTACGACATCTACAATCCGATTTCGGAAACAGAGGGACAAAGGTCGCTGTCTTTATTAAATGCGAAATTCAACTTACACTTCTATAATATTTTACAAGATGTCGCCAATATGTATGAAATATTCAATATGCATAATTATGTTTAAATTTAAAAAATATTTTCGGGAAATTGCATAAGTGCAGAAAAGTTACCGATAATTTAAAGAGAAAAAGCCTAATTCCGCAAGACAAGGGCTTTTTCCTGAAATGTAAACATTATCTGAATGATTTTAAATTTTAATGCACCTATTTTATTTGAATATTTCCCGAATAATAATAGAAAAGTATGTATTTTCAGCGTCATGTTCTTTTACTAGTAGTCGGTAGGGGAGGCCTAAAATATCTTAGGGGGGCCTGAGGGACTTCAGGGGGGGGCCAGGCCCCCCCTGCCCCCCCCCCAGCTACGCCAATGCTGGTACGCAATATTCAGAGACAACTACTATGATTTAATGGCATTTGTATGATAGGAATGAACCTCGG
Source organism: Aspidapion aeneum (assembly GCA_963576565.1). Lineage (NCBI taxonomy): Eukaryota > Metazoa > Arthropoda > Insecta > Coleoptera > Brentidae > Aspidapion > Aspidapion aeneum. The sequence goes on from OY755040.1 coordinate 2,380,410, forward strand.
AACTCGTACATGCAACTAAGTCGTACTAGTACCAGTGGCGGCGCGTGATAAAAAGCTTTGGGGGTGCGCACCAAAAAATAAAAATAAAAATTGCGGCGCAGGCGAAAATCTTTTTTCAGTGCCACGCTAACTTTTTGGGCCTTCGAGTGGGCCGTCATATCATATAATTTAGAGCAAATAATTAAAAAATTAGATATTTAGTTACCTACCTATTATTATTGTTTTTAAAAATAAATAATAAATTATCACACCTAGTTTATTTTCTCCTCTAATGGCAAAGATGAAAATTTATTTAAATATTGCACGCTAATGCTATCAGAATTAGAAATTCCCGCTCAGGGGCAAGTTGGCGTATGGCCGGGGTAAGTTGACGCTTTGGTTCTGGGTTGCGGACTAAATTTATTAAATAACAAAAAAAATTACTTAAATTATGTTAATAAACATAAGCTAAGCTTTAATTTAAATGTAGTACTTTTTTTTAAACAAAAATTAAAACATAAACTAATTCAAAAAATAATATAATCTGTTTACTCGCTTAAGCAATTAATGCACAAAAAAATTGCTGAAGTTTCACCAGCACATTCCTCATAAGCCCCGCCATGGCACCAGTTGGATTTAATCCATTTTTCCCTAAGGGCACTATTCTTATATGTATCAGTGCAATACAGACAAAAGCAGTCATCATCATCATCGCTGCTTAAGGGGTCATTATTTATTTATTATTTTTTTATTTGCCGATACCTAATTTTTCTATTTTCCTTCTTTTCGCTTATTTCAGAAGCTTTTTTAAGTTCTACCTTCTTTTTTTTTGGAGCTTGCTCTTCGTGAAGAGCTTCTTTAATGGGCGTATCGGTTAATATAGCCGTAGTTCGTCTTTTTCGCCCTTTGGTAATATTTTTTCTTGCTTCCGCTTTAGGTAAGGGCCGTATTTGGGATGGAACTATTTCGATTTTTCTGAGGTTATTTCTCCCAAAATTTTACGAGACGACCCTGGACGAATATCCTCGATTTGATTTTCGTCAACTTCTAAAGCTTGTTGTAAAAGATCAGGTTCTTGATACTCCTGTAATGCAGCTTCTGCAGCTTGGGGAACATTTTTCTCACCATTTTCTTTCACTTGATCATCACCCAAGTCAATAATATTAGGGTTAGGTCGGTCCGTAGAATATGAAGGTAAAAACTCCTCTTCGGAAAAGATATCCCGATTAAAAGGATAAATTCCTGAAACTTCAAAACCGGCAGTAATATTTATGTTATTTCTGTACCAAAAATACTGCTTGGGGTAAGTTGGCGCACGCGCCAAGTTGCCCCTGAAAAAATGAGCCAACTAACCCCAATCGTATTTTTTTGTTTCTTGAATTTTTTTCTCGTACAACACTAAGACACCAATCTTTAAACTACTCTATCTAGTAAGTACCTACAATTATTGAATAAAAAGTTATCGCAAATATATTAAATGAATAAAAATTTACTTTCCACGTGTATGAACACATTAGAGAGCGCTCACACTTAGCGACTGCACTCTGAATACAGGAATTCTTTACAAACAGACACTAGGTCACATACATCAAAATTGTCTATTAGCACAACGTTGCCAGACTGGTGGTTTAGTAAAAAATAGCCGTGCGCCAACTTGCCCTTGCGCCAACTAGCCCCGGTCTCCCCTAGTCTTCCGTATATGGAGAGTTTGAACACGAATACAAACACATACATCAGGTATTAATTCCTAGAGTATATTCCAGTCTTTAGTGAATTTCTTTTGGGATAATTATGAATTAAATTAAGGAATGATCAAAGTTTAATATTTTTTTAAGTAAAATTTGGGAGTGCCCGTGCACATGTGCACTTATGGAAAAACCGCCACTGACTACTAGTCCCTGAATATTGCGTACCAGAGGAATTTATTTCAGCGCCATCTGCCCCTCAATGTTGCAAAGCTCGCTGGTTGCCACTATATATGGGTTCGGTTATATATACTCATTGATAATAGGTAACATTAGAAAAAGCACAAGATAAGATGATTTATCTGCTAATTTTGAATACTTTATAGAGTTATCCAACTCGCTTACGAAAAAAAAATCTTTAAAAGACTGACTTTAAAAGGTACAGGGTGGGCCAAATTCTAGGTTTTTTGCGGGTTTCAGGTATTTCTAGCCGAGATATATTAAAAAAGAGTAAACATGTCTTGGGCTCGATTTTCCAGACGTCTTCACACTCAAAAAAGTGGAGCAAAGTTACCTCGTTTTACGGTAGTCAAAAACATGATGTTTGATACCATAGACCCTAACTTTGTATATAAAAAACTCGAAAAACTAGGTATTCAAAACCCCCTTAATAACTGCATTAAATATTTTCTTACAGATCGAAAATTCAAAATCAAAATAGGAAGCACATATTCAGAATCGACATAATCAAACATAGGCACGCCCCAAGGCAGTGTGCTTGCACCTTTAATATTTTTGCTGTTTATTAACGATCTTCCCGAATATATCACGTGGGGACTTGTGTTTCCGTTGTATCCGCAAAAGACACAAATTTTCTTTATAAAAAAATCAACTTAACCCTAAATGAATTTTCGAACTGGTGCAAGCAAAACAATCTGATTATAAATGTCTCTAAACTGTCTTTATGGAATTTAGAACAAAGTCCCGTAAACCTACCGACCTCAATATAATCTTTAATGACATCCCTTTGCCAGTTAGCGATAGCTCAAAATTTTTGGGAACTATTGTCGATACTCATTTCGAATGGAGTTTACACATAAGTAGTGTATGCTCAAAACTTAATACATGCTACTTCATGATTAAGTCACTTAAAAACTCTCTCAGTATAAAAAATCTCATTACTGTGTATTATGCTAATGCATACTCGGCTCTAGCCTATGGTGTGGCAGTATGGGGTAGTGCTCAGGATGTGGAAAGAGTATTGGTAGGTCAAAAGAGACTTATAAGATTAATTTTCAATATACCTTACAACGGTACTTGTCGCTCTGCATTTAAGGATAATAAAATTATGACAATAACAAGTATTTACATATATAAACTACTCATTTTCATTTTTCAACACCAAAATATTTTTACATTAAATAGTTCTTATCACAACTATCCAACTAGAAGTCGTAACCACTTCAGCATCCATAAACACAACCATGAGTATATAAAAAAAAGTACTCATTATCTTGGATGCAAATTCTTTAACTTGTTGCCAAACAAAATCAAACAAACTACGTCGCTGCCAAGATTCAAAAAAGAAATCAAAAATCTTTTATTAAAAGAAACTTTTTATAGTTTAATTGAATTTAAAAACTACATGTTGGGCAGAAGGTAAATTTTTGTTCTCAATATTTATATACATATATATACAAATTTTGTAAATATGTTTTCGTTTTTATTTCTTTAAATATTTACACTATTATTATTTACACTTAATGTTATATTTTTTGTATTTGACGTATCTTATCTACATTATTGTAGCTGAAAAGATTAATAAAGTTGTCTATTGTCTATTCAAGATCGTAACTGAAATGCTTTGCAAAATTTCGAAATAATATTGTTTACATATTACCTGAAATGAAAACTCCGACATGTGTATCATCGCTGCCCGAAATAAACAGAGGCAATGGGAAGGACCCAACAATCAAAAAAAACAATCCGCAAGGTCAATGACACTATAATTCGATACACCAGACGCCCAAGATCATTTTTTCGGCCGGGCCAAAACAGTGTCAGTGCGTGCGTGCGCGCGATGTTGCCGGATCAATCATAAAGTCTTGAGTTAAAGTTTTTTGCTTAGCTATACTTTTTACAACATTGAAAAATTAAGATATTAGGGTAAACTGCCCAATTGTCGTCCAGTTAGTGGAAAGTTTAACTTTAGAGCCCGAAATCTCGAACATTTTACATCATTTGGTATCATGAGCGGCTAATTTCCATTCTTTGATGATTTAAGAATTCAAAAATAATTAATTTAGATTTTTTTGTTTTAATCTAAAAGTTCCAGACAATTAAAATGAAAAAAATGTCGTTTTGCCCAGTTTCCGTCCACGGCCTTCCCTCCTTCCGTCCAAAAATGTCTTGTTTTTCGATCGGACGAAAACTAGGTTTTGGTGGTTCGAACAACTGGTTTGTTGGCGGTCGAAAACTGGTATTATTCGACCATTTTAGGACGAAAAATAGGAATTAATCGACCACGCGCCAAATAAACTGGTCGAAAATTGGGGTTTTTTGGACGAAATTCACAAGGAAAACCTTGATTTGAGCAGATTAAGGAGCAATATTCCCGTGTTCGTTAAGCAAGTGGAACAACTGGAAGAGTATTCGGTTCCTTGCGTTTAATTTTCTTGTTGAAGGCAACTTCAACTTAAACTTGATGGTAAACTAGTTTAGTCACCATAAGTTACAGTCCTTATTATTCTTGGGTCGAGGAAATTTAGTCGAAATATCTGTGTACTTTTTTTTGGTATACCTAGAAATTTATTTTTTTTATTTCGTTATGGTTACAAAAAGAATATGAAATATAGTAACATTTTTCATTGCGGACTGTGATGTCATAGAAAGTAACGACAGATTTAAAATAAGATTTTTATACCCTATACTTATAGTTAGGTACCTACTTTCATTTTTTAATTACCTATTTTAACAAGAAACAGTCAGGGATTAACTTCTTAATTGCTAGTGATCGAAAAAAACCTGTTTTTCGTCCGTCAAAATCAACAAAAAATTGATGTGGTCGAAAGATTCCAGTTTTTCGTCCGGCCATATTTTGGGTGTTCGAAAAATTCGATTTCTTCGACCAGCCAAATTTTGCCGATTTTGTGTCAATAATAACTCTGGTAAACGAAGATGAAAATTCGGACGAGAACTGGACATGATATTATAGAAAAAAAAATCTGTTTGCAATGTGTCTTAAAATTTCACTAATTTTAATAATAAAAGATTAGGATAGATTATAAGCACATGGACCAGTAACCCAGTTTTCGTCCACCTGGACGAATAATTATTTTTGACCTTTTTTTCCTCCAGTTCGGCGACCACCCATTTTTTGATAGAAAAACTAAGAAATTGTAACTAAAAGTGATATTTTTCGATTGGAAAATTATTATTCTAACTAAAAAACATAAAAGTTCAACACATTTTGTAAAATTCTAATACTTACTCGCTATTTCCCGCAGGCACCTACACTAGCAAAAACATAACGAAAACTTCACTTTGGTTCAACGCACGTTCACGCTTCTAAAGACAAGACTCTACTGGCTAAACTTTTGGCGCGATTTAAAAAACGACTTTACCGTTTGGTGGGGGAAGGATCATTTTTTAAGAAAGTGTCCATAGATGAAGCCATATGGTGCTTGTTATCTTATTTTTAGGCAGAAAGTGCCAAAGTGGACGACAATTGGGGATGGACGGCTAACTGAGTGTTTTACCCTACTTAAATATATATAATTTCAATAATAATTATTTTTTACTTATTACGTAGTTGTTACCCTAAGCCCTCGAAATAAAAGCGTAAAGGTAGATCGAAGGCAAAGCATGAATTCGAGAGCTCTAAATTAACGTTGCACACAGAAAAAAGAGATTTGTAAATTACTTTGCGGTGCTTATTTTATGTAAATTTTATTTAAAAAAATTATGGCTACACTAGTTTTATTTATGACACATTTTTTTATAAAATTACATGGGATTATCACAATACATTTTTAATTTTAGTGCTTTAAAATGCAGATAAAATTACACTAATTTAATTTATATTCACAAACTATAAACCACTACAGACTGCCTAATAAACTAAATATCAGGGTTGGATGGGACAGGCGGGCAACCGGGCAAAAGCCCGGTGGGCCGGTACAATTTAGGGCCGGTTGGGCCGCAGGCCCGATGTACCTATTCCAAATTATTAATATTTATTTTTGTATTTTTGACAAACGAACTAATTAAAACATTAAACATTTAAATTAAAAAAATCTGTATGTAGTAACTCCAGGCCTGCGTTACTCGTTTGATTGTTACAGTTACTTTTATATTAAAATAAGAACATAAAATGTATCAAGGAGATAATATGATAATGGCACTAACCTAATATCTTTTTACAATACCAATATCCAGCAGAAAACATCGGGAGATTAAAAAAAATTATAAAAATATTGTCCAATTTTTTTCTTATTTGTGTTGCTGTTGTGAATTCTCTTTTAACACACTTTGTTGACTATTTTGGTGGGGATTGATCCCCCTGATCTTCCCCTTCGGTACGGCCTTGCCAATATTACATATCTTAGTTGCGAAAAATCATTTTTGGTGTTAAAAATACATAAAAAATCTAAGATATCGATTAACCGTTGAAAAATCGGTATTGGGTCCAATTCAAATTAAGGAGATCATAGATATAATTGCAGCTACAAGTTCATTATTAAAAAAGTCGTTACCGTATGAAAAATTAGCATACCGGCTCTGCCCCCGGCAGTTAAAAGGGCGCAAGTGACGTGTGGTTCGGAAAAAACGACTTCAAAGTTTTAATTGTCCATAAGGCAGTACTACAGTTACTTTTTTAGTTTTTTTGTAAGTTTTTTTTTTAATTTTATTACATAGGACATGATGGAGAATCCGTCGAGACCAAAAACCTAAATTCGAAAAAAAATACTTGCAGCCTTTTAACTAACGGGGGCAGTGCTGTTGAAATTCTGTACGTTTTGATTTTTTTTTTTTAGTTTTCATTTTGTGAAAAAATTAGATATTAGTTATGTAAATAGGTACTTAGTGTTTAATATAGGCATACAGAATATAAAACTTTACAAAAATATCTAGAGCAGTAGAGCAGTATCACAGATATTAATAAAAAAAGGAGATTTTCTGAAAGTCTTTAAACACCTTGTATCTCACAAGAGTTTTTTTTTCAAAATGCAAACTACATCCTTTGAAATTAGCATGGTATTTAATAACAAAACCTCCATAATATCAAAAACAAAAATAACACAATATGGCTTCATTTTCTTTGTCGTAAAATTTTTGTACCGAAGCGAGGGCCGAATAAAAAAAATATTGCCAGGGCCGGTTTGTTTGAGCCCATCCAACCCTGATAAATATACCAAAAATTGAAACGAAATTGCATTAGCACATATTTTTGGGCAAAACTTGTGAAAAAATATTTAATTATTTATTTATGTCACAAGTTTTATGGAAAATTTATACATTTATTTATTTGTATTTTGTAATTTGATTTTTACAAAATATTTGTGAAATTACTTACATGTTATAGAAAGCCTCAATATTCACAAAGTTTTTGAGATTTTATTCATTTTTAGGATATGGCAGTTCTAAGAAGTTAAGAAAATCAAATTTTGTAGCTTGTACTTTGATAGGTATATATAGTTTATGACCTTTTCTTACTTAAGAACCGCCAGGGCCGTAAGCACGAAGAAATTTCTGAGAAGCAGTAAAAAATTTCAATAAAAATTTGCATCTGTATTGTTCAATTTTGATTAGTTATTTTTTCGATGGTGTAGGTTAGTCTGATACTGTATTTTACTTAATTTAATTATTTTTTGATCAAAAAAGGACTCCTGAATATTCCGCTTTGCTATTTTATATCACAGTTTAAATTTAAAAAAATTGTTTTTTTAACTATGTACTTGTAATGTTATTTTTTATCATAAATGATTGTTTTGTCTAAAAATGTTATATATATATATATAAATATTAAGAGCAATAACTCCATTTTAGAATATGTCTGATGATGATTGAATTAACTGAAACGTCAAAAACAAAAAAGATAGAATTTATTAATTAAATTTAAAAAACAAAAAAGATAGAATTATTATTTATATTAAAGATAGAGAGAGGTCAGGAATATTATTTTAAACTTATCTCTTTTTACCACTCAAAAAAATATTTAACTAAAAGCACCCCGCAAAAATGAAGCCTCTTAATTGCATTTGTGTGAAAAAAGTCCTATAGTTGTCTATATTCTCCGTATTTAACTTTAAAACTAGGTAGGAGAAATTGGTATAATATGGCACACTAGGATAAAATGGCACAACCAAACCAAACCGAACCTTTAACTCAAATTACGCGCGCTTGCGTACTAGACGAATTTATTTCAGAGCCATCTGCCCCTCAATATGGTAAAGCTCGCCGGTGGCACCTCTATTATATGGGTCATATATTCAAAGTTTGTAGTTCATAGTTACCTCTATAATTAATTTTTAAGTACATATAATTATTTATTTTTGTCTCTGTAAGATGAAAAACATGAGATTTTGCGATAAAATAATGATAGCATGAGATTTGTTTGAAAAACATGAGATATCATGCAAAAGCATGAAACCTGGCATCACTGCTTGCCAAATATTTTTGAGATTTTACTAGAAGCAGCGCCACCTATTGGCGACATTTTTCACTTCGACGAAATCAGTGGCGGCTCGTGAACTATAAGAATGGGTGTGCGCTATAATAAGTGAGTTGAAATAAATTTAAAATAAATAAAGTTAAAAAAATTTGCATATTTATTTTTAGCCAAATAAAAGAACTTATGGTGCCCACTAGCTAATAAGATTGTCAAAGTAAAAAAAAGCAGGTCTCCAATAAATAAAAATATGCCTACAAAAAAAAATTACCTACAGTATACATACATATTAGTTTTTAGCCAACGATGGATAACATTAATTCAATGTACAAAACCGTTTAATCTTAGCTTTTGATTCAAATACCATTTCATATTGTAATGTTCGTATACGTTGATTCAATGTTATCCGGTCATCGGCTGAAAATTAATGTTAAATTGATATTACGCACCTTTTTGTCAGTCCTGCTTTTTGTTTAGTTTCCTAGTCCTTAAATAATAATAATAACGAGTTTGTAACATCACATCCACAAATCCAGTTGTTTTTTTGGTAAATATCTTTTAAAATTCCTACCTTCTTTTCTTTTGGAGCAAGTTTGCGATAATTCTAGTTCTGGAGTCGGCCTTCCTAATCTTTTAATTTCAATTTTTTGATTTAAATTAAAGGAGGAAAAGCTTGCTATAATGTTTTGTAAAGAGTTAAGTCTTGAATTACTTCCAGGATTACCCGAACCCGAACTTATAACTGCCTCAGACATATTCGACACTTGTAGATAATAATTAACCCAAAAATTACAAACAAGAAGCCGAAAACAGCATAAAATTCACTTAAAAACTGCGTAAATAAATTTTAATTACGCCCAATACACGCATACTATAAACAGTAATCAGCTGAGAACTATAAAAAAACGATGCAAGTGTGTATTGGTTTAGCGCACCAGCCCGCCCTTTTCTCGGGCGATATCCCGAGCATTTCCGATCCAATTGCGTGGCAAAAATTGGATTAAAGAGGAACGCCGAATCCACGCGCACCTCCAGATTCAAGCCCGCCCTCTCATATCTCTAGATTCAAGCGAGGCGATCGAAGGCCACCGTATGCGGCAGCAAGCGTCAACTCGAAAAAATATTCATTACTTCCGTTAATGGCCGATAGATGCCACTAGCGGGATCGGGATCATTAAAAAATAAATAAAAAGAACAGTAATTATTTAATAATAGTTTGTATTTATTTTTTTTCTTATTTTTGCTGGGGGTGCGCGCGCACCAGCGCTCCTATGGACGAGCCGCCCCTGGACGAAATATATCCGGGAGTGCTTTGGCCTCTAAATTCCAAAAACCATTTAATAAACTGATCCCTGATCCTTCTCTATCAAGACGTATCAGTTATTAACCTGATAAGGGCCTGTCCTTAAATTACGTAACGCTCTAGGGGGGAGGGGGGGGTTGGCCTTGCGTTACACTCAATGTTTTTTTAATGTCTTTTTCCTTGAAAATGCGTTACGAAGGGGGTAGGGGGTTGTCAAAAATTCTGAATTTTTGCGTTAACGTAATTTAAGGACGTTCCCTAAAGACACATTATAATTGTGCGGTTCGGTTTGGTTCGGTTCTGTTGAAAAATCTATTTAAGCTTTAAAAAAAACATAATGTATGTATAGAGATTTTCTCTTGCCTTGAGCGCCATATTTTAAAATTGTCTTGAAGTATTGTAGTCTTAAACTTTTAGAACTTCCTTTCGAGTCACTTTTAAATTTAAAAAAAGTAATTTAAAAAAACGTGACACAATAATACGCAAAAAGTTAGTAGGTTTGAGAAGTCTAATCTAAAGGCGTTTTAGAACATGTGGAGGATTTTTCAAGTGTGATTTTGCGACATGAAAATAACGAGGGTAAAAAAGACGTTATATACACAGCACCAGAAACTTCAGCAAAAATTACATTTTTATAGCTTAATTTCTCCTTGTTTTAAGTTATCTATAAGCATGCAGATTTAATAAAACAAATCCTTCTATTCTATAAAAAAAGTAACTGTATTATTTTTCTTCACGTTAATTTAACGTTGATGTGATATTTGTGCTATGTGGGTGGGGATGGGACAATTCGCCGCAGCTGATTCGCCGCGGGACAATTCGCCACCGGCCGATTTGCCGCGGGGACAATTCGCCGCGAGATTTTTTGTTTTATGATATTACCATTGGCAATTGTTTAAACAGTTTTATTTAGCTTGACTTCATATAATATATTTGTTTATTTGTTTGATCATAAGTTTTTCAACTAATTATTTGGTGGTTAGCATAATACAATTCAACATTTTTTTTATTAGAAAAATAAATAAAATGGCGGATTTTCCTATTTATGAACCGACTTGCCTTAAACTTGAAACATCGCGGCGCTTAAGGTAACTTAATACTATACTAACTATAATAATGAATTTTAAAAATAGTTTAAAGTTTTTGCAAAGTCAGTTGAACAATGGTTAAAGCCGACCATCGGCATATCCTTTAAAGAAAGTGACATGGGCGGCGGTAGATATACTCATGAAAATTATTTCATTTAATTATGGCGTAAACTAAAGAAATAAAAATACATAATAAAACTTTCTATTCCTACACCTACAGAAACGACACTGATTTATTTTCTAACTCTGCATACTGCCGACTAAAGGGGTCCCGAAAAGAACACCTGAAAGCAATTAAAAGCGCATCTCAAAAAAATCTGCCAATCAGGTGCCCTGTATTCACCTGTGCTGGGTCGGTCAGAAAACAAATACTTTGTGCTTGGACCGCAAAGAGTCGCGCCTTTTCTCTGTCGGTAGGGTTGAAATTATACCAGGAAGATTTTATATGAATTTGGATAACTTTTGAAGGGCAGATTGAAGCAAAATTTCATGAAATCGATAGAACCCCGCACACCTTCTTTAATAAGGTATAAGTTTGACAAAAGGTCCTAAAAAAACTAAAAGCAGGGTATTATTTGGTAGGGCCCTAGCAACGTAGTACACCTACTCCTAAAATCGTACCTGCTTCTTAATGACTTTTTTTAGGCATATTGTTTGTAAGTCTTAAAAATACCGATTTTATGGCTATAATCTTTCTAATCAATAAACTTAACTAACTATATTAAATTATTTTGCCTTTACAAATGCCTACCGGTGAAAAATTGCGCACATCATCTTTGTCTTCTGGTCCCAAAGCAAAAAGAACACTACCGTAATTAATTTTTAAAAAAATCTGGGTGGCTATAATCTGCTGGAATTACAAAAAATACTTTGCCAATATATGGGCCCCTAAGCTCACACTAGGTACTATAGTTATAGTGTACGTGTGAGCTAATATAAATAAAAACTGAAATATATTTTATTCAACTCCAGACTAAATTACCTTTTGTTTGATACCACACAAGCCATGTTTTGACTTAACCTTAAATTTTTGAAATCTACCCCCACCCTTAAAAAAAACAAAAACTATAATGTATTTTGTTAAACTCCGGACTCAATTACCTTTCGTTTGATATCACACACGCCATATTTTCACTGAAACTCTAATTTTTGAAATATACCCCCACCCTTTTTTTAAATAAATTAAAATATATTTTGTTTAACTCCAGACTCAATTACCTTTGGTTTGATATCACACACGCCAAATTTTCACATAAACTCTAATTTTTGATTTTGTTCATTTTTAAATGGGACCATCTCGACCCAAGACCCAGCCTAGGTACCAACTTTCATTAAAATCGGCTAAGCGGTTTTTGAGTTATGCGCGTTGGTCGTTACAGACAGACATACAGACAGACAGACAGACAGACAGACAGACATACAGACATACAGACAGACAGACAGACAGACAGACAGACAGACAGACAGACAGACAGACAGACAGACAGACAGACAGACAGACAGACAGACAGACAGACAGACAGACAGACAGACAGACAGACAGACAGACAGACAGACAGACAGACAGACAGACAGACAGACAGACAGACAGACAGACAGACAGACAGACAGACAGACAGACAGACAGACAGACAGACAGACAGACAGACAGACAGACAGACAGACAGACAGACAGACAGACAGACAGACAGACAGACAGACAGACAGACAGACAGACAGACAGACAGACAGACAGACAGACAGACAGACAGACAGACAGACAGACAGACAGACAGACAGACAGACAGACAGACAGACAGACAGACAGACAGACAGACAGACAGACAGACAGACAGACAGACAGACAGACAGACAGACAGACAGACAGACAGACAGACAGACAGACAGACAGACAGACACAGACAGACAGACAGACAGACAGACAGACAGACAGACAGACAGACAGACAGACAGACAGACAGACAGACGGCGCAACAAAAAAGTTTCAAAATCATCTGAAACGCAAAGATATATAAAACTTTTTGAAATCGGAGCAACTTTTTTTTCTCGAAAAAATTAGGATCACCATAGCTCACACTACTATAGTATAGTATATGTGTGAGCTAAAATTTTGGTGGCTATGATCCCCTTACTTTTGACATTGACGCATCATCTTTTGTTTTCAAGATTAGACAAGTTGGTATCTCGTGTTAGTATGGCTACATTCTTTTATTATTTTAAGGCGTAAAAAAGCAAAATGAGTTTAACAAATCCTATGCTAAAATGTAAGCATGAAGACAACCGGAAGAAAGTGTGCGCGTGTTGCGGCAAGAAAATTGTTTCTAGAAAAAATCCTAAAGGAAATGAAGTGACGGAGCCAATTAAGCTACTAATTTGTACGTTTTTGGACAAAAACTATGACAAAAATGATCCGAGATATCAGTATGTATAACATGTAAGTTTGCTTTATTGGAAAGAAAATCTAGGGCTGAACCATATCGTAAAGTTTTACCAAAGATGCCAGATTTCTCCAAAAATATCATAGCTAAGCAAACCAGACTTACAATAACTTGTAATTGTTTCATTTGCCAAAAAGCTAGATGTGTAGGACACCAAAAGAAAGGAAAATTGAAGATAAAAAATAAGACCAGCCAGCAAATTTGTAACAAGTGCTTTCAAAAAGTTGGAAAAGGCATTCGACATCAGCCATGTAAGTCAAATAATCGCAAACATAATGCTCTTGTCATGATAGAAGAGACCTTACCTCCACGACACCAAGAACATCTTGCAGTATCATTAATTAAAACCAAAATTGACATGACACAAGACACAGAGGCCAGTTCATCCAAACAGTACCAAAATATGAATGTAAAGTTAAGTACAGGCGGTCAAACTGCAATGCTAATTTTAAATCCAAAAAAAGAGAATAATAATGTTTTATTTTCTACAGAAGCTCTAGATAATTTGAAAGTAAATCTTGGTTCTTCTACCAGAGGAATGAAGAAATTAACTAATTTTCTGAGATGCTCCGCTGGTCGAAAATCCGTTCCTGTCGGTTATGAAAAGCACTGCAAAGAAAAGTTGAATATTCTGGTTGATTGTTACAAACAAGGTGATACAGTGAAAATATAGATCCTAAATTTGAAATTAAACTTCTTTTCTATTCGATTTAAAAATTAAATTATCCTTTAGAACGGTTTTATCGGAAAAAGTACATAAATTAGAATTTCTAGCCAATATAAAAAATATGTATAAATAATTTGTAAAAAACGGCCTTAAGAAGCACGTATGATTTTAAAAGTAGGTGTTTTAAATTGCTAGGACCCTACCACATAATACCCTACTTTTAGTTTTTTTAGGACGTGTCGTCAAACTTATACCTTATTAAAGAGCGGTGTGCCCGTATTAGGAGCATTTCAGGTGACTTTGCAAAAACTATGCCTTCCTAAGGTCTCTTGGATGGCCAAAAAGCCGGACTAGGAAATAATAATAGGTTACATCTTATTTAGTTGAAAAAAGTCATTCTAATTGATTGACAATTTATATTATCCAAAAAGGCCGAGAGTGCGCACATATAAACGCCGCCCACTATCACTGACCTACATTAGCGCGGCGAGGGCAATGACCTTTGACGGAGAGTAAAATACGAACGACGGCGGCGAGCCAACGAACGCTCCTTTAGCATTTTTCTTTACCATTTCCATGCTTTCGTTGAATCAAATACACTTTCACATGCATTTACTGCTTATGATGTAATATATTTTCACCTATAGCAAATAATTGTTAGAAGTTAAAGCATTTACTTACATTTTTTTAAAGGTCATAGAACTTTTATCCTGTCAAAACGAAGCCAACAAACACAGCTGACGATCATCACTAAATTCGCAAAAAAAAATTAGTCAAAGCAGTTTGAATTTTCAATTTTTTAATCACAATTTTATTCTAAAAAGGCTGACTAGCGTTTCGGAAAATATAGGTCGAACGTTCACTGAACTCTCGTTATGTTTTTCTTTTATGTTCGAAGATTCGCTCTAGAAAACGTCACTTTATAGTCGTTTAAACACTAAATGGGTTTAGTTTTTTACACCACTTTAGCAAGGAACACATTGCACATTATTTTTTTGGGATATATGAGTTTTTGGACTTGTTTGGGGTAATGAAAAGTTGAAAAAAGTGCGAAAAACAAGGCCACTGTCCGCGGCAAATGTTGTGTGTACGTTAGCTTTACTCGCCGGGATCGCGCGAGGTGAATGACCTGTAGCTTATGACAACGGGCGGCAGGGGGGGCCACAACACACTCCACGAGAATTTTGCTGCCGGCTGCCGCGCGGCCGTTCACATTGCATCCTTTTGCTTCCGCTTTCATAATAGGTGGATTACCCTTACGACACGACGCATTATCAATTAATCAGCTATATTAATTAGTAAGGCATTAATCAATTAATCATATATCATAGTACAAGGTGTAATATGCATGCATATTCATATTAATTATTAATCAAAAAGGTTTGCTTCCTAAAAGTAAAGACACAGCCCCAGGGCCGTATCTGGACCAAAACTTTAGGGGGGGTAGGGCAGTGGAATTTGAAAAATTGTGGGCTTAAAAAAGAACTATCATAACAAAAACATTTCATGTAAAAAAAAGCCAAGTACGCGAAGATGGCATTCCGTAAAAAGAATTGAGATAAAAGTAAAGCCAAGTTCTCCAATACAAATTTCAAAATGAAAGGTTCTTACTAGTTTGGAAATGTTTTTTTAAACTTTGCTATACATGTATAGGGGAGGGAAATAAATTAAAATTGTCGTGTTTTTAAATTTTGTCCTATAGTTTTATCATAGTTCCTATCAGTCTTCCAATGCTTAGCTCTCTAGCGTTTCTGGAAGTGGGTAATGTTACTTTTACATAACTTTACATTTATGGGGGAGGAGAGTAAATGAAAATATTGGACTTTTTAAATTTTTTCCCATGGTTTTATCATAATTTCTATTAGCATTCCAATGCTCAGCTCTCTAGCGTTTCTGGAAGTGGGCAATGTTAGTTTTATATAAATTTACATTTATAGGAGAGGAAAGTAAATTAAAATGTTTGTGTTTTTAAATTTTTTCATATAGTTTATCATATTGTCTTTCAGTCTTAAAAAGTTCAGCTCTCTAGAGTTTCTGGAAGTGGGCAGTGTTACTTTTACATAACTTTACATTTATAGAGGAAGAAAGTAAATTAAAATTTTGGGGTTTTTTGATTTTTTCCAGGGGTTTGGTCACAATTTCTATCAGTCTGCCAAATTTCAGCTTTGTAGCATGTCTGGAAGTATAGTAGAATATTGATGATCTATACATGAGTGAGTGAGTGGCAATTTCGACGTTTTTTGAAATTTCGTAACTACTTTACTATTTTATGGAATTCCATGAAACTTGGTGGGGTTGTTAACTCCATGGAGATCTACGACCGTGCAAAGTTTGAGATTCGTAGCTCATTCCAAAGTAGAGTTTTAGGTAGCTCAAATATCGGCTGAAATGTTTCAAGAAAAGATGGTTACGGCGCGCGAACTTGGCGAGGCACTGCGGTGCCCTCAGATTATTTTTTAATGGGTTTTAATGAACAAAAGGTTAAACAAAAAACACATTCCTATTTATTTTTCGGAGGGGGTTTAAACCCCCAAAACCCCTCCTCAGATACGGCCCTGCACAGCCCTAGGAGCGAGAAAAACAGAAAAAATATAAAAAAATTAAAGACAACATGCCTAGGTATCGAAAAAAAGTATTATTTGAAAATTAGTTCCAAGATTTAGGTACTTTAAAATCAAGGATCACCAACGGTGCAGCGGCGTAGCGTGGAAGGGGCGTGGGGGGTTCTTCGCCCCCCCGCCCCGAGGGTATTGGCGCCCCATGAGTGCTCTAAGCTTTATTAAGCAGCAGGGCCGGCAAATTGAGGGGGCGGCAAAGGCAAATCGAGGGGGCGGCAAATCGGGTGTCTTATTAGCTCACACATATACTATACTATAGTAGTGTGAGCTATGGTGATCCTAATTTTTCAGAGAAAAAAAAAGTTGCTCCGATTTCAAAATTTTTTATATATCTTTGCGTTTTAGATGATTTTGAAACTTTTTTGTTGCGCCGTCTGTCTGTCTGTCTGTCTGTCTGTCTGTCTGTCTGTCTGTCTGTCTGTCTGTCTGTCTGTCTGTCTGTCTGTCTGTCTGTCTGTCTGTCTGTCTGTCTGTCTGTCTGTCTGTCTGTCTGTCTGTCTGTCTGTCTGTCTGTCTGTCTGTCTGTCTGTCTGTCTGTCTGTCTGTCTGTCTGTCTGTCTGTCTGTCTGTCTGTCTGTCTGTCTGTCTGTCTGTCTGTCTGTCTGTCTGTCTGTCTGTCTGTCTGTCTGTCTGTCTGTCTGTCTGTCTGTCTGTCTGTCTGTCTGTCTGTCTGTCTGTCTGTCTGTCTGTCTGTCTGTCTGTCTGTCTGTCTGTCTGTCTGTCTGTCTGTCTGTCTGTCTGTCTGTCTGTCTGTCTGTCTGTCTGTCTGTCTGTCTGTCTGTCTGTCTGTCTGTCTGTCTGTCTGTCTGTCTGTCTGTCTGTCTGTCTGTCTGTCTGTCTGTCTGTCTGTCTGTCTGTCTGTCTGTCTGTCTGTCTGTCTGTCTGTCTGTCTGTCTGTCTGTCTGTCTGTCTGTCTGTCTGTCTGTCTGTCTGTCTGTCTGTCTGTCTGTCTGTCTGTCTGTCTGTCTGTCTGTCTGTCTGACTGACTGTCTGTCTGTCTGTCTGTCTGTCTGTCTGTCTGTCTGTCTGTCTGTCTGTCTGTCTGTCTGTCTGTCTGTCTGTCTGTCTGTCTGTCTGTCTGTCTGTCTGTCTGTCTGTCTGTCTGTCTGTCTGTCTGTCTGTCTGTCTGTCTGTCTGTCTGTCTGTCTGTCTGTCTGTCTGTCTGTCTGTCTGTCTGTCTGTCTGTCTGTCTGTCTGTCTGTCTGTCTGTCTGTCTGTCTGTCTGTCTGTCTGTCTGTCTGTCTGTCTGTCTGTCTGTCTGTCTGTCTGTCTGTCTGTCTGTCTGTCTGTCTGTCTGTCTGTCTGTCTGTCTGTCTGTCTGTCTGTCTGTCTGTCTGTCTGTCTGTCTGTCTGTCTGTCTGTCTGTCTGTCTGTCTGTCTGTCTGTCTGTCTGTCTGTCTGTCTGTCTGTCTGTCTGTCTGTCTGTCTGTCTGTCTGTCTGTCTGTCTGTCTGTCTGTCTGTCTGTCTGTCTGTCTGTCTGTCTGTCTGTCTGTCTGTCTGTCTGTCTGTCTGTCTGTCTGTCTGTCTGTCTGTCTGTCTGTCTGTCTGTCTGTCTGTCTGTCTGTCTGTCTGTCTGTCTGTCTGTCTGTCTGTCTGTCTGTCTGTCTGTAACGACCAACGCGCATAACTCAAAAACCGCTTGGCCGATTTTAATGAAATTTGGTACCTAGGCTGGGTCTTGGGTCGAGATGGTCTCATTTAAAAATGAACAAAATCCATCAAACACAAACCAAATAAAAGGGTGGGGGTAGATTTCAAAAATAGAGTTTATGTGAAAATATGGCGTGTGTGATATTAAACGAAAGGTAATTGAGTCTGCAAGTAAACAAAATAAATTTTAATTTATTTTAAAAAAAAGGTTGGGGGTATATTTTAAAAATTAGAGTTTAAGTGAAAATATGGCGTGTGTGATATCAAACGAAAGGTAATTGAGTCCGGAGTTTAACAAAATACATTTTAGTTTTTGTTTTTTTTAAGGGTGGGTGTAGATTTCAAAAATTTGAGTTTAAGTCAAAACATGGCTTGTGTGGTATCAAACACAAGGTAATTTAGTCTGGAGTTGAATAAAATATATTTCAGTTTTTAGTTATATTAGCTCACACGTACACTATAACTATAGTACCTAGTGTGAGGTTAGGGGCCCATATATTGGCAGAGTATTTTTCTTTGGCCACAATTTTTAGCTCACACATATACTAACTATACTATAGTAGTGTGAGCTATGGTGATCCTAATTTTTTCGAGAAAAAAAAAGTTGCTCCGATTTCAAAATTTTTTATATATCTTTGCGTTTCAGATGATTTTGAAACTTTTTTTTTGCGCCGTCTGTCTGTCTGTCTGTCTGTATGTCTGTATGTCTGTATGTCTGTCTGTAACGACCAACGCGCATAACTCAAAAACCGCTTGGCCGATTTTAATGAAATTTCGTACCTAGGCTGGGTCTTAGATCGAGATGGTCCCATTTAAAAATGAACAAAATCCACCGAACACAAACCAAATAAAAGGGTGGGGGTAGTTTACAAAAATTAGAGTTTATGTGAAAATATGGCGTGTGTGATATCAAACGAAAGGTAATTGAGTCTGCAGTTAAACAAAATACATTTTAATTTATTTAAAAATGGGTGGGGGTATATTTTAAAAATTAGAGTTTAAGTGAAAATATGGCGTGTGTGATATCAAACGAAAGGTAATTGAGTTTAAAAGAATAAATTTTAGTTTTTGTTTTTTTTAAGGGTTCACGTCAAAACATGGCTTTTATGGTATCAAACAAAACGTAATTTAGTCTGGAGTTGAATAAAATATATTTCAGTTTTTAGTTATATTAGCCCACATATACACTATAACTATAGTAGCTAGTGTAAGCTTAGGGGCCCATATATTGGCAGCGTATTTTTATGGCGCCCTTTTCAATCTTCGAGCCCCCCACTCCTTAAGTCACGCTACGCCGCTGCAACGGTAATCTATGTTATTATTTCAAAAGTCTTGGTCTAAAAATCAACAGGGCCAGGGGCGTGCCTAACTTTTTGGATGCTTGATGCAAAGGAAAAAACTGCTACCCGTTATTTAAAAATAAACATCTTGTGCAATCACATACCACAGTCATCTTAAACAACTTTTTGCAAAAATACTCACTAAAAGTAATTTTTAGAAAAAACTACAGATATCCTACTGTAAGTCTCTTTAAAGAAAATGAAATACTCCCAGTAGGATTTTTATATTTTAGAACAGCTTTAATTTTCTGCAAAAAAAATTCTTCTCTATTTCCAACAACAAATCATACATATAAAACCAGAGCAATGACTAATTGCAGTCTTAGAACAATAAGATATGATATCTTCTTAATTCATAGACAAACTAATATATTGCACCTAAAAGACTAAATCAAATACCGAAAGAATTAAAAAACATATCATTAAACAGTTTTAAATTTAAATTAAAATTCTATTTTTTAAATAATTGTGAATTATATAAATATTTAATTTAAAATTATAAGTAACTAATAATATATGCTACAACGAAAGAAAAAATTATTATTAAAAATTTCAAGTACCTAACCTCTGTACCTCATTAATAATTAGATAAAGTTAGGTAGTTAACTTTTATTATATAAATTTATCATTATATTTTTATATTTTTTTGTTTTTGTTAAGTATATCTCCAAAGAAAAATTTAATATTTGCTGTTACCTTAAGCATAAAAATGTTTGCTATGTACCTGATTAATAAATATGTGGGTGAGATCATCGAAGAAGTTATTTATTCCATGCATGTGGTTAGAAATCAAGTGAAAATCACCCTGTTCATCTATTGTAATACATGAGGTAAATAATATTGGTAGATCTGCGCATGCGGAAGTCAGGGAGCCAAAGTGAACTTGGTAGGGCTAGCGTCTTGTCTCTCAGACTATTAGCCTCTGCATACAAAACAAAATGAACACCTGGTACAAATCACACATCATCATTAGTAATAACATAATCAATAATTTTAGACTCTTCGCACCTGCACACAAATCTTACTCTTACAATGACATATCAAAGTCAAAAACACCACCCACACTATTTACACCTGCACACAAAAGACAAGGATCCACATATCTTTACAATGTCATATCAAGGTTAAAACACCACCCACACTATTCGCCTCGGCACACAAAAGATTATGGCCTTCGCAACTATGCGATGTCATATTCAGGTCAAATAGACCACCACACTATTCGCACCTGCACACAAAAGACATAGACCCTCATAATTTTACAATGTCATATTAAGGTCAAAAAGACCACCCACACTATCCGCCTCTGCACAAAATGAGCTTTACAGTTTTTCAAGTTCAAAAAAAAAACTCACACTATTGGCCTATGATCAAAAAGACCACCGAGACTATCCGCTTATCAAAATCATGATGACGT
Organism: Aspidapion aeneum; assembly: GCA_963576565.1. Classification (NCBI taxonomy): domain Eukaryota; kingdom Metazoa; phylum Arthropoda; class Insecta; order Coleoptera; family Brentidae; genus Aspidapion; species Aspidapion aeneum. Next base: position 2,401,266 of record OY755040.1, read on the forward strand.
AATTACCTCCTCATTTTGGTCTGAAAGGAACATATGACTAGTACTGGTGTGAATGCACGGTTCTCATTTCTTGAATGTTCACTCGGGAAGTACTGTTTAAGTATAATTGAAGATAATTTAGATGTCAGTCTATTTGGCAACGTTGAGTCATTCTTAAAAAAATTGGGACTGATGAGTTTAAATGCTTATAACATTTTAAAAGAAATTGATTAAATACGTAGGTATGAATATAAAATACTGAACGTTTTATAATGTTAGGTCACACTACTACTATACCATAGTAGTGTGAGCTATGGTCATCCTAATTTTTTCTCGAAAAAAAAGTTGCTCCGATTTCAAAAATTTTTATATATCTTTGCGTTTCAGATGATTTTGAAACTTTTTTCTCTCGCAGTCTGCCTGTCTGTCTGTCTGTCTGTCTGTCTGTCTGTCTGTCTGTCTGTATGTCTGTCTGTAACGACCAACCCGCAACTCAAAAACCGCTTGTCCGATTTAAATGAAATTTGGTACCTAGGCTAGGTCTTGGGCCGTGGTGGTCCCGTTTAAAAATGAACGAAATCCACCGAACAAAAAGACAAATAAAAGAGTGGGGGTAGATTTCAAAAATGAGAGTTTATGTGAAAATATGGCGTGTGTGATATCAAACGAAAGGTAATTAAGTCGAGTTAAATAAAATTAATTTTAAGTTATTTAAAAAAAAGGGTGGGGGTAGATGTAAAAAATTAGAGTTTAAGTGAAAATATGGCGTGTGTGACATCAAACGAAAGGTAAATGAGTCTGGAGTTAAACAAAATACATTTTAGTTTTTAAAAAAAGGGTAGGGGTAGATTTTAAAAATTAGCCTGGAGTGAGCTTAGATGCCCATAGATTGGCAGAGTATTTTTAATAAAATTGTAAGCACGTAAACACGTAACTAACAATAAACGCTACATATTGAAAAACAAATTGGTTGCCTAATTGAATTAATCCTCCTGTAGAAAACTTTGGGGCCAATGACAGTTCCTTTGCCAATATAGTTAGGGTTTCCTTTTCGGCATTTTCTTCCAAAGTTTGTGGTGTGGATGGATATCGCAGCAAGGCCTTGTAACAAATTGTTGAAGCCTCATAAAAATTTTTATTAAGCATTTCAGCTGCGTGAGACACAGATACTACTTTTATCTAAAATAAAAACAATGATTATTGGCTATGGGTCAGTCAGTTTCTCGGTATAATTTGGGGGTCCTAATTTTACTTTATGCCATAGTTAGACCACGGATCACCTAACAAACAGATATATAAGCCGGCTGGCGGTCTTTGATCTCGCCGAATTCAACGATAGCTGGGCATTGGGAGTCAAGCTCAGGGCCGGACTAAAATAAATTTATGATAAAATATGAATGTTTCAGATAGTTTTTACGAAAAAATATTTTTACTGCCAGAAACAATAAAAACCTTGTAAAATAATAATCAGCGACCTAAAAGATCTCAAAGTTTGATGCATATTAATTCACAAATGGCAAAAACCGCCATTTAGAGCCTCCATTTTCTGGTTTTTAAATTTGGGTCAAAAATTCTATTGAATTACCTTAAGGGCCGCGATGTTTCAAGTTCAAATTTAAATTCAAAAGTAGCTTTATTGTCAAAAATATATCAAGTACACATAGACAAAGCCTTGCTTAAGCTAAATAAATTTGATGCAAATCGGTGTGAAAATATTAAAGTGCGCTATTTTGGGTCCGCCAATGTGATTTTTTTTTAAGTTTAAGGTAAAAATCATAATCAACGACCTGACAGATCTTGAAGTTCCGAGTTTGATGCATGTCGGTTCAAAAATGGGAAAATCCGCCATTTTGAAGCCTCCATTTTCTTGTTTTTAAATTTAAGTCAACAATTCTATTGTATTACCTTAAGCGCAGCGATGTTTCAAGTTTGAGGGAATTCTATACGCCATTTTACTTTTTTTTAGTTTAAGTTAAAAATAATAACCAGCGACCTGAAAGATGTCAAAGTTCCGAGTTTGATGCATATCGGTTCATAAATGGCAAAAACCGCCATTTTGCATCCGCCATTTTATTTATTTTTTCCAATTAAAAAAAATGCTGAATTGTATAGTTACCACCAAAGACCTAGTTTGAAAAAAGCGAGTGAAGCTAAATAAAACAATGGTAATATCATGAAACAAAAATCTCGCGGCGAATTATTTTTACCTTGTACTTAAATCATTTACAGACGCATCTCCTAGGACATTTAATTATTATATATAAAAAATCACATTTATCAAAGACAAAATATACATCGACACACCACTAATGCGCAACAAGTACTAAAAGTTTAAAAAATATTGAAATACAGAATGCGCCTCTGGAGTGGTTGACCCCAAAATGGCAGGCTGCGTGAAAGATGCGCGTAGCACCCCCCACCACCTGAGTTCCCTATCTGTTTGTTAGGTGATTCGTGGTTAGACCATCTTGTCATGTTAAAATCACGGATCACCTAAAGGTGATCCGTGTTAAAATGTTGTGTTAAAAACCATGGCCAAACAAAGGACAGTCCGTCATATTTAAAAATGAGAATATTTAAAAGAGGGTAATTGTACTATTTACGTTGATAGTATTTATTTTATTTAGTTGTCTGTTAATGTTTAATAAACTTGAAATAAAGAAGGCTTGTTTGATCTGTTCACCATTTTATATTTCTATCTGACAACTGACATTTTAATCCAACCTGAAGAGCCGTAGTTCAAATATAGTGTTGTGTGAAATATGGCTATTAAAGAATACTACAGTACTTTGTTTGAAACTCGTAGACAATGATTGTGTAGAAATGAAATTTCGGACTTCCATTGTCTTTATTTATTTTAAAACACGACGTTTCGGTTAGTAAGTATCTCAAACCGTTATCAAGTGTAAACTAAACAATCTAGTCTTTAGGCTACTACTTATACAACTTGGTGTGCAGTCAGGTGTGACGGCCCGCCCCCTTTTTAATCCTAAGATGCCTGTTTTCCTTAAGGAGTGGTTTCTATATGTTTGGTATGTCTGTGCTTGGTTGACTAAAAACTTCTTTATTCTGCATTATAAACGCAGCTTCAATAAACTTTCGTTTTCGCCAATGCGACTCCTTATGTAAAACTTTAGCTTCTGACCACTGAATCCTGTGATCATTTGACCATGCATGATCTGCTCAACCGGATTTTTCAATATCCCCTAATTGGGTACTTTTTAGATGTTCATTTATTCTAACCTGAAGAGGGCGTTTCGTTTCACCTACATATGATTTACCACACTTACACGGGATTTGGTAAATACATTCCTTATTATTTGAGAGATTGTCTGGTTTTGTTTTAGTTACAAAACTTCTTATCGTATTTCCCGAAGAAAATACTATTTTTATATTATAGTGTTTAGCTATTCGTCTTATGTTTTCTGAAATCCCTTGAACATATGGAATGTTAATAACACCTAACGAATTATTATTTTGAGAATTTGGTACATTTAGTTTATTTTTAATTTTAAATATCGTTGAGTTTATTAATTTCTCGGAATAACCATTCTGTTGTAAGTCCTTTTTAATGTTGTTAATTTCTGTGGTTAATTCTTCATTATTACTACAAATATTTACGGCTCTTAAATACAAACTTCTTATAAGACGTAAAATTAAGGTACTGTCCCGTGTGTGTAGGTTTCCTATATACAGTGGTTTGAATGTTTCTGTCTAATCGTTTGACAAGAACATCCAAAAAAGGTAAGGCCGAATCTTTTTCAATTTCCACGGTGCACTTGATTGTTGGTCGAATACCGTTTAATACTACAGTAATTGAAAGTTATTTTTATAATTTTCATTTCGCCGGATCTACACTAAAACAGCCATAAAGTTCCCAACGGGGATGTAGGCCTCAAAATGTACCTAAAGACATGTATTTATTTGTTTATAATTTTATTATCTATTGACATTAAACTACCATTTTTTTAATGAAAGGCATCAGGATTTTCATAGAAGGAGATATGGACTTTAGAATACTGTGCTTTATTATTATAACAAGCTTTTATTTAACTTCACCTGTATGTATGTATGTATGTGGGTATGTATGTATGTAATCAAATCTTGCAACTCATTTTTGAAGAACTTCCAAACATCCGATTGCCTTCAAATTTCGCATAGCGTCTTAGTTCCGATGACAATACAATAATATAGTTTCATCGGGTACCTACCTCCCCCCTAACGTGGGGGGGGGGGTGGAGAGGGGGTAAAACTTTAGTTTGTCCGATTTCAGCCAAAATTGGTATCTGGGGGTTCTTGAGGATGAGAATTACGAATTACGAATCAGATTACAAAAATTCAATATGGCGGATTTAAAATGGACGATTTAATGTCAAGTTTTTCTGATTAATTTTAACTGACTTCCACGTATCCGATTGACTTCAAATTTCGCATACTGTTATAGTTCCGATGACAATCCAATAATGTGTTATCAGTGACTGCCTACCGCCTTCCTAACATGGAGGGTGGAGAGGGGGTAAAATTTTAGTTTGTCGGATTTCCACCAAAATTGGTGTCTGGGGATTTTTGAGGATGAGGATTACGAATTTTTGATCAGATTACAAAAATTCAATACGAGTTTTTCTGATTACTTTCGACTGACTTCCACGTAGGTAATCTGATTGATAACAAAATTATCATGCTCTCCCACTAAAACGGGGGGGGGGGGGGAAGAGGCGTAGAATAGGTAAGGCTTTAGTTTATTCGATCTCTCCCTGCAATATCAATGCGCAAGCTGAAATGCATAGGCTTAGACAAATCTAAAAATTAAAAAATAAATTTAGAAAAAAAAACTTTTTGAAAACAAGCTTTTATATGTGTTTTATATGTGTTCTAATATCATAATAATAAAAGCGATGGGCGTATTTAATATTAGGTAAATGCGCATTTGGTGGATCGTCCACAACCGATGATGGGCCGACTCTTCTTTTTCAATGTGACAAAATAAATCGACACACTGCCGGTCGCGGATGATCTGCCTAATATGAAGCAGGCGTAATAATGTCCATCCATATCACCAAAATGTAAGGGTAGCTTGAGTAGTGTTGGGTTGGGTTAAATTGTCTACCCCTACATTTCTCTGCTATAATATAATGAAATTGGATTTTCACTAAACTTAAAACAAAAACGGGTAAATTTCCTTTATTGCGCCCATCGCTGTTTTTATTATGATATCAGAACACTCAAAAAATTATTTTATGCTTTTTATTCCATTTTATAAAAGCTTGTTTTCAAAAAGTTTTTTTTTCTAAATTTATTTAGTTTATAGTTTGGGACTCGGTAGCGCTCAAGACTGTTTTAAACAGAGTGTTTCCTAAAAATGTTGGCAAAATTTTTAAAAAAATCAGAGCTTTTCGTGCAGATAGAAACTAAAAACCATCTTTACCGTACTGTTTTGTTTTACAGAAATCTAATAAGTTTTATTATTTGGCATATACCTTTAAAATATATTACATTTTGCACCACGGCCAAAATACTTGTCATTTTAGTGTAGGCCAAGCGTTGGGTACAAAATATGGGGTTCTATTTGCAAAACGTCAAACAGAAATGAAATTTGATGGGATAGTAGACATAGGTCCCTGATAGTACATCTAAGTTTGCGACATCGGGGGGTTGCCGCTCGAGGAGAAGATGGATGAAAACTCGGAGGAAAATAGCACCGTTGGAGTACGTGCTATAAAAATTGTTTTTAATAGAATATGTAGAGAACCAAATTGTGCACAAGTTTGGTTTTATGCATCTTTTCGGTCCGACTAATAGTTTTTGCTTTACGGCGCGCCAAATTTCAGGGGTAATTTGCAAATTTTAACAAAATCAGAGTGTAATCGCGGATTAAAACAAATATGGCAATCAAACAATTCTGGTATATTTTTTTTCTATAAGAGTAGGGTTTTCTAAGTAAACTGATGCTTGACTCGTTACATTTAACTTTATATTATAAAAGATATGATTTTTTTAAAGTGCGCCCTTAAAATTAAAAAAAATTAAAAAATAAAAAGTTTTTAAAAGCATAAAATCAAGACTAGACGCAAACGATAGCTATTGGGTTCCCATTAAACATAGTAAAATTCCCGATCCCTCCCCATTAAGGAACAGTGTCAAAATGGCGGCGCCATCTTGGATTTTTGACAATTTTTTCTTTAATTAGCCTTTTACTCAAAAAGTACTGATTTTTTTAGAAAATATGTGAAAAGGAATATTAAACCCCATTAAAAGACCTATCAAACGAGATATCTCCGAGCTACATAAGTACTGCTCTTGCAAAGATACGCACCCTTAAGCATCCACAATTGCTAATTTGTAGCACGTCTAATTTGAAATAAATTTTTAACTTCAACCAAATTTTTTTGAAAAAAGTGTAGTTAACTTTTTTCTACAAAATAAAATTTCCATTTAAACCACATAATATTCAGCGCGGTATGTATTGTGGGTCAAGCTCCAGTGGCGTCCGCAAACTGGGAATCTTTTTAAAAAATCATCGCAACACAAGAACAAACGAGCATCTTTTAAGGGTACATATTAATTTCGTCCGCCATCTTGGAATTTGAGATGGCGAACAAAAAAATATATTAAGTTAGAACTCTGAGTAATTATCTGCCAACTGCAGTTTGTCTCATTAAAATCGATTGTATATTTCAAAAGTTATAATGAAAAAAAATTGTCCGGTTTTTTGGCCCACCCGGTATTTATAAAAAGTTCACTTGAAGTGTGCTAATGGATCCATTTATTTTACAACAAAATTACAGGGGAAATATTTTAAAACGCATCTTTAGGTATATTGTAAATAATTTATTTTTCATAGTTTAAAGAATTTCCAGTAATAGGACAATGAGTTTTCGATTTTTTTTATATATTCAGTTATTGATCGTCAACAAGAATTTTTTTTTAAATACAAATCGCCAATAATTTATATTAGAAGTCTTCAAGGTACTTATGCATTTTTAAGTGACTGCCAATCTATATATTTGAAAAGTTAAAGTTTTTTTTGTAGAAAGAAAGAAAGAAAAATTGACTTTTTGTTATTTTTTTTATAAACTTGTTTTGCTCAATAAGTTTCTTGAAATGCTTGTGACATGCAACCTAACTGAATATTTTTGTTAGGTTTTGTATGTTTTCTGAAATTTTCAAGAAATTTTTCCTTGTGATCCAACCACGGATCCGTGATCCGTGGTCCAACGCTTAATTTTTTTAAATTGTTTTTGTTTAAGGAATTTTTTACCACACATATTGGGGTCAACATAATTTTTGAGGTTGTGGTGGTTATTTATTTTTAGCAGAATATTGAATGTTACTCTTAAAAACCTTTCAGAAGGGCTTAAATTTTGATATATTTGGAAAAACTTTTTACGGAGGGGGATTTTGATTTTATCGTTTTGGAGAAGGTTGCACGTAGTGACCTTAGTTTTAGAAAAGTTTGGAAAAAACCATCATAACAAAAACATTTTATGTAAAAAAAGCCAAGTACGCGAAAACGGCATTCCGTAAAACGAATTGAGATAAAAGTAAAGCCAAGTTCTCCAATACAAATTTCAAAATGAAAAACTTCTTTATGTTCAATTTAGCATTGTGCCTAAGAGTCGTTTACAGCCGTAATAGCCAAGTTTAGAAAAACATTTCCAAACTAGTAAGAACCTTTCATTTTGAAATTTGTATTGAAGAACTTGGCTTTACTTTTATCTCAATTCTTTTTACGGAATGCCATTTTCGCGTACTTGGCTTTTTTTTACATGAAATGTCTGCCAAAGCTCAGCTCTCTAGCATTTCTGGAAGTGGGCAATGTTATTTTTACATAACTTTACATGTATAGGGGAGGGAAGTAAATTAGAAACTTGGAGGGGTTGTTAACCCTATGAAGATCTACGGCTGTGCAAAGTTTGAGATTCGTAGCTCATTCCCATGCCTAGGAAACTCAATGCAATTTGACAGGTCGTTAAGTTAAAGTTCTCACTAAGCTCAAGAGAGGCGCTGCGGTCGCGCGTTTGTTCCTTATTCTATTTTTGTTAAGAATTATCTCTGGTTTGGATTTTCCGTCTCCCTTTTTTTCAGGTAGAAAAACCTCTTCCACCGCGTTTTATTTCGGGTTCATTTTAAATCTATCTTTTTGGCTTATGTAGGTAATCTTTGTTGCTGTAACGCATTAAAATTAAATTTTGTTAAATTTGTAACTTTTGCAATTTTTAAATATAAAAGAATAAGAATTTCTAGTTGCTTTTCTGGGTGAAGTGTCTAAAGTTCAGACGAGTATAAAATGCATAGTTTTCCGAGACATTTTAAAGTAAGTTTTCTTATTTTCTCATTTGAGGTTAGATTGGCATTTGACAAAATTTGTATTGGTAGTGTCTTTTTAACTTCTTATCGCTTACTTTACGGAACTCTAAATACAGGTTTCCAATGCCTGGTAGGTGCCTTATTTGCTCATCAATTAAGCACAAATTTAGTGTTAATTTTATGTCTATCCCTTTCTTTTGATATTAAGTAAAAGGGAGACACATACAAAATTAACACTAAATTTGTGCTTAATTGATGGGCAAAGGAGGGATTACCCAGCAGCGTAATGTACTTTGAATAAATGTATTCCTTAATTTTAAATCTTTATCTTACCATAATCTAGTACGGTTATAATTTGATTTTTTTTATTGTTTTTAGCTTTTGGATGATATGTGCGACCACTGATAAGCTATGTATATACTGCTTTGAAGCATACTCTACACAACTTACAACCAAGGCGAGGAGGTACTTTTAAGTCATGTCAGATTTTCGTCAATCTGTTAAAAAGTAGACATTTAAGAATGATTCTCTTTACGAACAACTGTTTTATTATTTATTCACTCATCACTCACCAGAAATGTTAAAAGCAAACTTAAATATACTAGATAGTGTTTGATTTTTCATTATATTTTATTTTACCAATCAATTAGACTATTTATTATTTCATTATATATCATTTTCAATCTGTTTATATCTTATAAAGACAGTGTATGTCTTTATAAAATATTGACTGATTGAAAATTTTAAAAAAAACTTTAAAATTAAAGAAAATTTATTATAAAAGTCGATTCAAATTTCCCGCCTCAACTTTTAGTTCGTCACTAAGCTCAGTAGTGGGCGCCACAGAGTTAACGATCTGTCAAACAGCCGGAGTTGCCTATCTAATAACAGCTCACTGAACCGCGCCGCAAATCCTTTATCTATGGCTCATTCCGAAGTAGAGTTTTAGATAGGTCAAATATGGGCTGAAATATTTCAAGATTGAACGGAAGGGCGAACTTGGCGAGGCACTGCCGTGCCCTCAGATTTTCTTTCTACAGACTATCAGTATTTTACACCAATTTATTTTATTGTGGAAATAAAATTTATAATCATGCTTTTCTACCATGGAGTACTCTGGACTTGCATTGTTGGTCATACGGCCGTTTTAGCACATGGGTTTATACACCAGAGTTAAATTTTAAGCTGAGGTAACATAAAACTGTACCTGACACTTAATTGAAGTTCTTGCACAGAGTGTTCCAAAACATTTAAGGGATTTTTTTTGTATTGGCGAGTGAACCGAACCGAACCTTTAATAAATTTTGGGAAAAGTAAAATTATTTTTGGAAACACAAAGGATTTCTATTGCAAAATTTCTTTATAGAAAAATAAGAAAATGACCACTTAACAGTTTTAGATAGAAGTTTTATATAGGGGGTTTTAATTTTTGAATATCCGAGTTATTTTGCAGAGAGGGTAAAGTAAGTTTTCTTTATTATGATTATACTGTGGACATTTTGAAAAATGGTTTACAGGGTGTTGCCAACCACAAAGACAAGTTTGGACATTTCAGTTATTTTTTTTTTTTAGTTTACAAAATACTTTGTTTATAGGAGTAGAACTATTAAATAGTACGTTTTTTAAAACGTACAGGGTGTCAAAAATCCAAAAAAGTTTATGCGTTTTTTACCTTCCTAGCCCGTGTAGCAATGAAATAGCTATATATTTCAAGGGGTTGCTGCGCAAAATGACTTATTCTAACTCACTCATAAAAACCCAAAATTAAGAGTAATTCAGTGACTTTTATTTTCCACTGGCCCCCGTCCAAACATATACTTGCCAAATAAAACAGAGTTTCTAATAAAAATTGGGTCCTAGTTCCAGGTAATAAATTTTTGCTTCGTTCACCAGTCCTTAACTGTTCTTGAAAAATTCCATATGCATCTACAATACCCATGACTACAAGTGTTGCAACAACTACAAAAGTCCTTCGACCATAGACAACTTTAAAACTTTCCAAGCAGTCAAAAAATTTCTGATACAATTTTTGATAGAAATGAATATTGGGTGTTTTCAGTTCACATATTATATTGTCATGGAATTCTTTTATGAGCATTCCATTGCTTTGAGCCACCATATTTTCGAGCCAACATAATTTTGCTGATAGACAAAAAATATATAACATTATTGGAGCTGCGCTTAAACCAAACCACCATATCTCATGCAGAGAAATGGAAAGAATAATAATAACATAAACGATCATCACGATAGAAATCCAGCTACGTAAATGCCTTGTAGAATACAGTGGAACCTACGAAAAAAAAATGCCACATTTCTTTATTTTATCGTAAAGGTGGTAATTTACGGACCGTGGGTGGTTCAACCCCTACTTTTCTAGAATTTTTAGGATAAAGAGGTTAAAGAAGCTAGCACGCCGACGACATATATATCCTAGACATCGACAAGTGCTTCAAAAAAATGTCCCCAAAACTTGGTTTGGCTGAAATTTTTTAGGCCAACATTCTGTGTTTATTTTATTAAATTCTAGTCAATTGAATAAGGTAGTTAGCGGAAACAGTCGCCGAGGGTCTTCACAGGCTCGAGCATTTGATTTAAGCCCCGAGGCGCTCGGCAGCTCTTCCTTTTTACAAGCTTTTATTTAACTTCAGATGTTCTGTCTAACTAAGTATCAAATCTTGTGAAGCGTTTTTGACACAGTTCCCATTATCCGATTTGGATGAAATTTGGTACACACATAGTGGTCCCATGACAATACAGCATTAAGACAAAAATATCCTCCCACCCCTACCCCCACCCCTTCTATAGAAAAATGTGTTTTTGACACACTTCCCGTTATCCCATTTGGATAAAATTTGGTATACAGACAGTGGTCCGATGATAATACAACAATAAGAAAAAATTTGGTATATGCATAAAGGTCCGATGGCAATACAGTCCAAACAAAAAATATATTTCTACCTCTACCCCCACCCTGAGAAAAATGAGTTTCCAAACAACTCACGAACAGCGATTTCATTATAATCTAGAATAAGCTCTTCTGTTCTGTTATTGAACAAATATTTTCATTTAATAGAGTAGATAGCTGAGACTTAAAAGTAAAAAATAACTTGGTAAAAAATTTTTTTTAAGTCACAAGCTTTTATAAAATGCACAAAAATTAAAAAATAATTTTCTAACATTCTAATATTATCATAACAATAAAAGCGATGGCCGCAAATCAAAGCTAATCTAATCTAAATTTGTGATCAAACACTTAAAGAATATTCAACATAGCAGGTCATCAAAGATATGTTTGATGTGCCGCAATGTTATGCAATTGCTATACCTATGTCAGAGAAATGCTGGGGTATCTTAGGTCGGGTTGGGGTTGGTACCTCTGCATTTTTCTGCTACATTGATTCTTGCAAATAGTGATATTTAATTGATACGGATATCTTATCATGCTAACATCGTCAAGATTTTCATCAGTCGGCCATCGCTGATATTATTATGATAATATTAGAATGTTAGAAAATTATTTTTTAATTTTTAGTGCATTTTATAAAAGCTTGTGACTTAAAAAGTTTTTTTTCCCAATTTATTGTTTTTGAATAACCTGTATTGAAGGGCATGCGTCAAATCAAACACTCGAGCCTGTGCTTCAGTCGGTGCTTCAGTCGGTGCTTCTGCTAACTACCTAATTCATATAATCGTTGTTTGATGATCTCCATCAAACAACGATATAATCTAATCAATAAGACTAATTGGCAATTTTTTTAAACTTAATTCACTGAAAGAGTTTGATTTAAACTTAGGGTTCCCTTAACAATCTCCCTACTGTGCTTCTACTATAGCTCATAATTTTGTTGTGTTTAATGCATTATTAGATCACTAGCTCAAACGGTTTTACTCTTTTTAGTGTTAGCATAATTTTGGTACTTTTTTATAGTCTCTGATACAGTTTCGATTTCAGGTACCGATGAAGGTCACTATTTCAAACGTATCAAGGTGCATTCACAATTGTTTTTAATACTTTATTTTAAAATATTTGTAAAACTAGACTATTAATCTCTCTAGCGCAACCCCATAGTTGAATCTGAGGCAGTGCCTCGCCAAGTTCGCGCTGCTGATGCCGCACCATCTTTTCTTGAATTCGGAATGAGCTACGAATCTTAAACTTGGCACTGTCGTAGATCTTCATAGAGTTAACAACCCCTCCAGGTTTCATGGAGTTCCATAAAGTAGTAAAGTAGTTACGAAATTTCAAAAAACGTCGAAATTACCACTGACTCACTCACTCATGTATAGATCATCAAAATTCTGAAATTTGGCAGACTGATAGAAATTGTGACCAAACCTCTGGAAAAAATCAAAAAACCCCAAAATTCTAATTTTCTCCCCTCCCCTATACATGTAAAATTATGTAAAAGTAACATTGCCCATTTCCAAAAATGCTAGAGAGCTGAGCTTTGGCAGACTGATAGGTACTATGATGAAACTAAAGGAAAAAATTAAAACACCCCAAAATTCTAATTTTCTTCCCTCCCCTATAAATGTAAACTTATGTAAAAGTAACATTGCCCACTTCCAGACACGCTAGAGAGCTGTGCTTTTTAAGACTGAAAGACACTATGATAAAACTATAGGAAACATTTTTAAAACACCAACATTTTAATTTACTTCCCTCTCCTATAAATTTAAATGTATATAAAAGTAACATTGCCCACTTCCAGAAACGCTAGAGAGCTGAGCTTTGGAAGGCTGATAGAAACTATGATAAAACCATAGGAAAAAATATAAAAACCCCAAAATTTTCATTTACTCTCCTATGCAAAAGTAACATTACCCACTTCCAGAAACGCTAGAGAACTGAGCATTGGAAGACTGATGATAAAACTATAGAAAAAAATTTAAAAACACGAAAATTATAATTTACTTAAACAGGACGTTTCGGTTAGTAAGTATCTCTAACCGTTTTCAAGTGTAAACTGGTTTACACCTAAAAACCGTTAGAGCTCTTCTATGTTGTTATTGGTCTAGGGTTTTCACATGGCCATCTATGTTGTTCTTATTTCATTATTAAAAGTGACGTTATAAAACGTTTGTAAAACGTCATTGTAACAGAAATGTTTGCTTAATATTTATCAACTATACCGTCAAACGGCTACGGAACGAAATAGCGATGTACAAAATAGCGAGTATTAAAATAGCGGTATCGAAATAGTGACAATCAAAATAGCGATGCAATGAAAGGGCGACTATCAAAATAGCGTTGTAACAAAATAGCGATATAACAAAATAGCGACTGTAACGAATTATCTATGTAACAAAATAGCGATGTAACAAAATAGCGACTATCAAAATAGCGATGTAACAAAATAGCGATGTAACAAAATAGCGACTATCAAAATAGCAATATTTCGGTTTCGTTTTGGCATATAGCTCGACTAAAGGGTTTTTTTCTAAGAAATTTTTTCAAAAAAAAACTTTCCTGACTTCTTTCCCGGGATCCTAGAGGCTGTGAATCCGAACCGAACCGAATCGAACCGAACGGAACCAAACCGAAAAAGCATATTTTTTCAAAAAAACTCTCCAGACTTCTTTTTAGGAATCCTAGAGAGTATGAATTCAAACCGAACCGAATTCGGTTCAGATCGATTCGGTTCGGATTCGAACCCTCTAGGATCCCGGAAAAGAATCAGGGAAGTTTCTTTTTTGAAATAATAAGCTGGTATAGTCAAAATACCGCAGGATATAATAGCGCATTTCGGTTCGTTTTGGTTTGATTCGATTCGGTTTAGTTTGATTCGGTATTTTGATACATCGCCATTTTGACACATCGCTATTTTGATACATCGCTATTTTGATACATCGCTATTTTGATACATCGCTGTTTTGATTGTCGCTATTTTGGTTGTCGCTATTTTGATATATCGCTATTTTGATTATCGCTATTTTGATAAATCGCTATTTTGATATGTCGCTGTTTTGTTACAAACGCTATTTTGATACATCGCTATTTTGATAGTCGCTCTTTCATTACATCTCTATTTTGATAGTCGCTATTTTATTACTCGCTATTTCGTACGTCGCTATTTTCCAGGCCCCGTCAAACGGGATAAAACCGATCAAAATTTCAGGTTTTTTTCAATTTTTTCGTACTTTTGTGAGAAAGAACAATGTGGAAAAAATATATGTTAAAAGTTCATATCTGGTGTGTCAATTACTGTTTTTAAATTACTAATTAGTTTTTTAAAAAATTTTTTTCCAAAAAGTGATCGGTTTTACCCCATGAGTTGGGGTACAACCGATCAGGTGGCAGAAAATTTTTTTTCTTATTTTTCTTTCTTTAATTTCACTTGTTCTTTATAGATTTAGGTCCTTGCATTATTTGCAATTTGGTACTTGGGAATTATATTGGCGATCAGAAATTTTAACACACGAAAAGGTGATCTCATGCTTTCAGACGTTGATAGTTTACGTCTAACTTTTGAGTTTTCATACCTTTGACAGTGGGAAGGAAGAATTATAGAAATCAGTTTGATGACTTGGTCGAGTTAATACCCTGAGAGTCTCTCGTTCTTGTATTGAGACACGGCAGCCTTCATAGATGAAAGTTTTCCGAAAATTTATGTAT